>CM076579.1:673824470-674393726 GCA_034641835.2 Pinus albicaulis
ATATGCACATGAAAATTTTCTTTAACCAACAAATAAAAGGATATGATTCCCTTATCACCAAAAAGGGAATCCATAGGTTCATATCTCCACCCTCAAAATAGTACCAAGATTAATCTCCTTACTAGGATGTCCAAAATCCATTTTTAAGATGAAAGTCCACATCCAATGTCTAGTGCTATAATACTTGCTCTACTTGTTCTCTCATTGAATATTTACTGGTTCCTTGTTCCAAGGCACACTCCCAATGTGCTTCTGATTCCATTTGGCAATGATAATGACAAAAAAAAAATGTATTCCTCGACCTTCCCTTCTTTGCTTCTCAGACCCTCGGGCAATTAAATCACCCCGTTCTGTGTAGTCACTCACCTTCCATGTTACCCAATATCCCCTTCTTGGGAGATATCTCCCTTGGCAAGGTTTCATCGCATTGGAAGGTCCAAAAACCAAGGCATATCCCTGCCTCAAAACCATCATACTGGTCATAACATGCTCATAGAAATCAATGGACACTATTCAGTACTAATTTCGCACAATAGCCTTGCTATTGAATGCTTTACCAACATACTATTGTATGTTCCAATTAATTTTGTTGTTGCTACTAACATTCTTGCAGTCAGTTCTAACCACCCAACCGGGCATTTCCATGCTTCCTGTACAAGCACATAATTTCCATTAAACTAAAAAAGAATTGAAATAAATTAAAATAAAACCTCATTGGTAGCTCATCAACAAGGTACACTTGAAATTATATTTACTTCCTATCACAACAAGTCAAACTAGTTTTTTTATCAAATCATCATATATGAACATATCACATCTAGTTATCTCAAAACTTAACCATCAAAAATCATAATCATAGATTATATGCATAAATAAAAAACAAAATAAAATATTGATACTTATCTTTCAAATTGTTATTTGTTTCTTCCTTTGTTCTTTAACCTTTCTGTATATACACTAAATCAGTTTTCTAACTTGGCAAGCACCCAGTGCCTTCTCTTCTCTTTGACCACGTGCAGACACCGGATCGGTTGCCAACTCGACAAGAACCCAATGTCTTCTCTTCTCTTTGACCAAATGAACACACTGGATCAGTTCCCAACCCAACAAGCAGCCAATGCCTTATCTTCTCTTCTCTTCAAAGGAAACAAGGGAATATAGAGACTATAACTCCTCCTCCCTCAATATTAGCAACAAGGGAATCCATATACTATATCGCCTCTACCCTCAATATCAAAAACTCAAGATTGGTCTCTTCCCAAGTTGTCCAGGATCTAGGGAATATTATCTCAACCTATAGCCTCTAGGGAACTCAAGATGTTACAGGGTTCTATAGATCCTATACCAACCCACAACCTTCATAGAACCTAAGATGTTACAAGACTCCAATCCATAACCTCTAGGGAACCCAAGTTGTTACAACACTCCAACCCACAACCTCTAGGGAACCCAAGATTTTATAGGGCTCCAAAGGTCTTGTCCCAATCTACAACCTCTATGGATCATGAGAACCAATCCCTTCCACAACACGTACACATACACATAGTGTACAACACAACACATAAACCCACACCCGATGTAAATCATAACAAATACACAAGTCATAATACATTGATTGAACAATATACATGACACAATACCACATGTACGTAACACAACACATATAACATGTACATAACACAACACATAAAACATGTACACAATAGTAGTATTGCACATCCAGAGACCACGCCCTCTCTACTAGGCATGCTTTCCTCTAGTGCCTTATCCATGCTTGTCCCAACATATATATAAACTTTAGCATAATCATTATCACAACAAAATTAACAGTGTTCATAAGGTCAAGGTTAAGATAACTTCCTTTATCTATGCACAACATGCACAACATTGAGAAAAATTGTTCCCAACATAGCCAAGGCATATGATGCCTCAAATCCATTTACTTTATCTTTCATTTTATCTTTCTCATGACTATCCTTTCACTGTCCATTTATCCCAATGGACCCAACCAACCCACTCGATGTGATATTATTTCCTTCAACTGGAATTTATTCATGCGTCGAGCTTCATCCAGGTCTTACATTTAATGTTGGGCACCACTCAACTATCCCCGAGCTCCATTAAATTTCGTCTTCCCCAACTAGTTCCCAAGACCCTCAAAACATAAAAGGAAAGAATAAGAAGGAAAGATAAAGAAAATATAAAAATCCAAGAAACCACAAACAAAGTGGCATGGACATGCACTTTTCATAGTTAAAACTGAAAATCAAGCGCAAACAAATCACAAAACATTGAAATCACAAGACTCTCAACGGACACCATGAATCAACCCCCATGGTTCCTAGTGCTTCCTATTGAAAATGGCACCAAGAAATATTCTAATTTAATTTCCCCTCGAAGTAAATTAGAAGAAAATTGTAATTCCACATCTTATGACAACTTATACGAGTTAAATCGAGTTGAGGGTCTAACTTGAGCATGTAGAGATGCTACTAATTTTTAGGAGCCCTAGTTGAGTTATTTTGAGTTGTAATTAATTAATTCAATTTATCTAAGTTAAAAACAGTGTAACTAGCTCCAACTGATGGAGGAACTAGTGGGAGGTCAAGTAGTGTGGTTTGTACTCTATGATCAACTAGTTAACTGATAAATCAAATATAAATAACTCATGCATGTGTGATCTATGAGTTACCCAGTTGAGATTGGAGTTCAAGGGCAATGTAATATTAGTTTTATAATCATACAAATTTTATAGGTCGTGTATGCAGTCATAGGAAAGCCTATGATGTATTGCACAATACCAATTGAGGATTTCCCTAATTTATAGGGGGATAAGTCCCAAGGAAATGACGCAAGGAAATAGGGACTTGAGCAAGTAGAAATTTTTTTAAGTATTGGACTAGGCTTGTCTAAGAAGTTGTGAGATAGATAGAGATAGTGCAGAGGTTGCTCACGCTTGAGAAAATCATTGTAATATTATCATATTTTCTGACCAATGAAATATATATATATATATATATAGTGGGTTTTTAGCTGTGGGTTTCCCAAGAAATCATTGTGTAATGTGTTGATTGGATCATTTCTCTTGTATGCTTCGTGATTTAGCGATCGTTTATTTTTTCCACAATTGGTAGAGTAGAATCAACTCTATTATTTTAGCAAATTAAAATTAGCAGTTTGAATCTACAAGGAATTTCTACATGGCATCAGAGCTGAAATCATTATAGAAGAGAAGAATACGAGTTTGTGCTTGTAGGAGGAACGAGTTTTGAAAATATATTCTCTAAATCTAACAACAGGATCAATATGGCGTTCTATGGTATGAGGCTCGAGTATAAACTTGAGGGTAGATTGAATTAAATTGCTTAGAAAGACCGAATGGAAGCAGTCATGGAAGACAATGGATTGAAGGAATGCATTGATAGCAATGTTCTGAAACAAACACCTGTAGATGCATAGGCCCTAGCAGAATGGAAGAATAATGTAGCCAAGGAAAGAATGATATTACTGGAAGGAGTTCAAGATCATATTGTCTCAAACCTCCATGGGAAGGAGACTCCATATGTAGTGTGGAATCCCTTGAAAAATTTGTTTCAGAATATTAGTTACCGCAGGAAGCTAGAACTGAAGGAAAAGCTTCAGAAAATTAAGATGGAAAAGGGAAACACAATACCTCAGTACTTGAGAAAGTTCACCCAATGTCAGGATGAGGTTGGGAGTGTTGATGTTACAGTTGTTGAAGATGATCTGGTCAACCTAACATTTCTAGGCCTTCCCAAGAGTTGGCACAACTACCAATATTAGGTAAATGGGAGGGAGAAGCTACCAGAGTGGGAGTGTTTATGGTCTGACTTTGTGCAAGATGAGATTAGGTGGAACAATAAAGATTGAAAAAGATTGAACAATGTTGTGAAACCCGCTCAAAAATAGAAGAAAAGAGATATCACGCATTAGAAATAAGCCACTTGAGGGAGCAGTATCTCAATACATTACATAAATGAACAATTCTTGGATGATCCAATTTACAAAACCTCCTTTCTATATATAGGAGTCCATGGGGCCATAATGTAATCTGAGTAGGCCACAATGTAATCCTAGCCGACCTAACAATAATAATGTAAGGGCACAATAATAACAATATGGGGGTTACAGGGGTACAATAATAACAATAATGGGGGCTACACTAACATAATAGGGGGCTACACTATTAATATAGGGACTTAACATGCCCCTCTCCTTCAAACAAGTGTTGTCCTCAACGCTTGATTATTTCTTGATGCTTTTGTATAAAATTCTCATCCTCCCATGTGAAATATTCTACAGGAAAGTTCTTCCACTTGCTGAGATACTCTGAAATTGATCGTACTTTTCGAGTTCTTGTTTCTATGACTTTTTCATAACTTCTTTCGATGTCATGTTGATCTTCTTGTTGTTTCATTAGATTCTGCACCAAAGTTGGGTTATCCTTTGAGAGTTGGAGAACTTGTTGTTGATGCTCGATGTGATCTTCCACTAATTTATCATCCATATTTGCTATTATTTTATCCTTCAAACCATCCAACCTAGCCTCCATTTCTGCTTTTAAACCATCTATTTCATCTTCAATTGCTCTTCGTAAGATCGAAAATTGTTGCACTTGGTACCATAATTTTGATATCTCATACTGCAGCTCTTCCTCTTCATGCGTCATCGTATAGATTTCTGAGGGATTAGTGGGTGTAGAATTCTTTTTAGGAGGAATTTCAGAATGAAATACTCAAATATATGCTCAATAGGCCCTTGGAATCACTTCAAACTGATTTTTCAAACAAGATTTATGCAATTCCGGAAAAACAATACACACCTTTTACTTGCTTTGAGGAGCTCAATATTGAAATTGAATTATATCTGTAATTGAAAATATTCAATATCTGAAATTCAGCCCTGTATTAGCCCTCTTAAGCTTCTTTCAAATGCCACAGGTCTGATCTATTTTTGATTCTCCAAGACAAAGTTATGTCCAATCTCCCACAATGACCTAATTCTGGACTGGTTCAGTAGAGCGAACTTGTACGACTTGCCACGTGTCACTGTTTTGTTCTTTGTCTCTGAAATTTATAGCCAAGAAACTACAGGCCGTTTACTTGCGACCACTTTTGACGGCACTCCAATCCAATCTCCAGAGAGAGATTTATTGAACTTTTCCCACGATCACCTCTTTGAGATGCAATTCAGGATCCTGAAAAAGCACTACCTTCCACAGATCATATCTCCAAAAATATTGCGAACCAAGCTCTGAAATTTTTTGAAGAATTTCCTCAGGCTTTCAGCTTCGCACCATACGAATTACAGATTCTGAACCTTCGTAGAAACATTTTAGAGCGAAAATGCCACGATGACCCTATTTAGGAGCTTTAAAAAATGCCTAACTAGTCTTGAATGGTATCTCCGCCAAATATTCCGAACCAAGATCTGAAATTTTAGAGAATCGTCCTCAAGATTTCAGCTTCACACCTAAAAATTTCAGCTTCTGAAACTTTGTAGAAAAAAATTTATAGCGAAAATGCCACGATGACCTGTTTGGAGCAGCGAACCTAGAATCCCAAGTCTACATTACCAAATGTTGTGTAACTTGGCTCAAAAATAGAAGAAAAAATATATCAACGCCTTAGAAATAAGCCACTTTGAGAGGGAAACCTCCAATACATTACATGAATGAACAATTCTTGGATGATACAAATTACAAAACCTCCTTTCTATATATAGGAGTCCATGGGGCCACAATGTAATCCTAGTGGGGCCACAATGTAATCCTAACCGACCTAACAATAATAATGTAAGGGCACAATAATACCAATATGGGGGTTACAGGGGTACAAAAATCACAATAGGGGGGGCTGCACTAACATAATAAGGGACTACACTATTAATATAGGGACTTAACGGAGTTGGGAGTGTTGATGTTACGGTTGTTGAAGATGATGCAGTCGACCTAACATTTCTAGGCCTTCCTAAGAGTTGGCACAACTACCAATATTAGGTAAATGGGAGGGAGAAGCTACCAGAGTGGGAGTGTTTATGGTCTGACTTTGTGCAAGATGAGATTAGGTGGAACAATAAAGATTGATCCTCATCCAAGCATGATCATGAGGAGAAATGTGCCTTGGTTGGAAAGTAAAACAAAGGGAAAGGGAAGAAATCCAAATCTAAAAGAGATTCTTGTCAGGAAGGCAAGAGGAAGGAATTGTCAAAGATTAAATGTTTTCATTTTCATGATTTGGGACATTATGCCACGAAGTGACCGCACAAGAAGGACATAAATAAGCCCTTAGGAGGAGAAGAAAGTGAAGCTATTATTTCAA
Organism: Pinus albicaulis; assembly: GCA_034641835.2. Taxonomy (NCBI): domain Eukaryota; kingdom Viridiplantae; phylum Streptophyta; class Pinopsida; order Pinales; family Pinaceae; genus Pinus; species Pinus albicaulis. The sequence goes on from CM076579.1 coordinate 673,830,812, forward strand.
AATTCGAGTTGTATTTTACCCTCATTGAATGAATGGTGACATCGGTGATGGGTAGTGTGTGGTATATGGATAGTGGAGCCTCAATTAATGTGACCAACAACAAATAATTTTTCAGCGACTTAGAGGAGAAGGACCTCCAGATGCACATCAAGATGGGATATGATGGAAGGTATAACACGACCAACATCAGTATTGTTACTTTTTAGAGGGATTCCAGTTCTCCTCTTACATTGAAGGATGTCATGTATTTTTCGGGCATGAAGAAGAATTAAATTTCAATTTCTATGTTAGAATATCGTGGCTATGATGTGATATTTAGAAAAAGGAATGATTTCCTTCATGACATAGCCATAGGAAAAGTGAAGCAAATCAGGGTTCAGGTGAAGAACCTATACAAATTAGATGTTGAATATTGTGCAACTTTGAGCACGAAAGGAGAGAAGGTGCATAGCCGAGACATCAGTGAATTATGGCATAGGCGACTTGGCCATTTTCACCATGTAGCTTTGAATACCATGCATCATATTTATACAGGACTTCCCAAGGTTGCACTAGAGCAAAGTGATACATGCAAAGGGTGTAAATTAGGGAAGTACACTAAAGTAACCTTTCATGATAAGGACACTTGAGCGCAAGCGATATTTAAAAGAGTTCACTAAGATGTGTGTGGACCATTCTCGACAACCTCCACGGACAAACACATGTATTATGTGATATTTGTGGATGATTTCTCACGTAAATGTTGGATATTCTTCATGCAGAAGAAAGACCAGACATTCTAAAAAAAAATCGATTTAAAGCACATGTTGAGAAATACATATGCGAGAAATTGAAGGCTCTCAAGAGCGATAATGGTGGATAATATTTCTCGAATGAGTTCAATAACTTCTATGCATAAGAAGGGATTCGAAAGGATTTAATAGCATGCCATAACCCACAACATAATGGGGTTTCTAAAAGGAATAAAATATGTATTGTGGGAGATGCATGGGCGATGTTACATGATCAGAGCCTACTGCTGCACTTGTGGGGTGAAGCATGCAACACAACAGTATATGTGTAGAACATGAGTCCTCATCGGATTCTTGGGATTAGTACACCAAAAGAAGCTTTTTCAGGTAAGAAACCAAATGTGGCACACTTCAGGATCTTTGTTCACCATTTTACCGTCATGTTTCCAAGGATGCAAGGAAAAATCTAGAACCAACAACTGAGATGGGCATATTTTTTGGGTACACTGATACACCTCACAAATATCAAGTGTACCTTCCATATCACAAGATGATAGTTGTTCATAGATATGTTAATTTTGATGAAGAGAAGGCCATGAGATGTTCACTTTAGAGGGAGATTCAGTTGCGTTCATATGGGGAGCTTTTAGCTCGAAAAGGAAGAACCTCAGAATGTTGTGGAGAAGCCACAAGCAGAGGAGAAGAGAGTGGAAGCACCCACTCATGTAGAGACATATAGAGATGGAAGGAATCACACCATAGAGGCTAACAAATTGATGCATGATGCTAGAGAAAATTTGGTAGTATCCACCTCATAGTGCAGGCATAGGAGGTCACTAGATCAGTACACTAGCTACATGGCTATGATGAGCGAGAGTGTAGAGACTGAGCCATCCTCATTTGAAGAAGAAGTGAAACAACCAGTATGGTTTGATGCCATGGTAGAGGAATATGATTCCATTATCAAGAGAAGTGCATGGGAAGTGGTCCCAAGGACAAAGGACAATTCAGTTTTATGATCCAGGTGGATCTACAAGGTGAAGTAAGAAACATATGATAGTGTTGAGAAACAAAAGGCCAGATTTATGGCCAAGGGGTTCTCTCAGCTGGAGGGAATTGATTATGAGGAAACCTTTACTCTAGTAGAAAGGCACTCTTCAATCATATCTATTCTAGAACTTTCAACGCAGATGGGATGGAAGATACATCAGATGGATGTAAAGACAACTTTACTCAACTAAGTGATTGAGGAAGAGGTGTACATAGAGAATCCAGAAGGATTTGAGACCTTCGACAAAGAGTCGCATGTGTGAAGACTCAAGCAAGAATTGTGTGGATTGAAAGAAACACCCCATGCTTCGTACGCTAGGATCGACAACTATTTCATCGGGTTGGGATTCACCAAAAGTGAAGCAAATGAAAACCTTTACCATATTGTGGTTGAAGTAAATTGTTGATTATAGTATTATATGTCGATGATTTAATTCTAAGAGGTGATGAGAATATTATAAAATAGTTCAAAGAGGATTTGGCAATAGAATTCAAGATGAAAGACATGGGGCTCATGCATTATTTCCTTGGTTTGGAAATTGGCAAGGAGATGGGGAATTGTTTGTTTCCTAGGGCAAGTATGCTAATGATATATTGAAGAAGTTTCACATGGAGAGCAGAAAAACCATGGAGACTCCTATAACATGGAATTGGAGGAAGGAAGATACTACTTTACAATAAGTGGTAGAAGCTACCATTTTTGTGGGGTTGTTGATTTTTGGGTAGCATCGGATGTGCTCTAGATCTAAAACTTTGTGGAGGGGCTAGAACACATGAGATCTCCAAGACCCATAAATCATTTGGAGAAATTCCACCTGGAGCTTAAATTATTGAAATAATTAATTATTTTAATGGATACCCTAAGTATAAATTAGGGAAATTAAATAATTAAAGTGAATTAATTTAAACATGTGGATGAGAATGTTCTAAGTGACGAGGATCAAGTATTTTCTAGTCTTAGCCGTCGATTAGAGATTAGATCACGACCATTGATTCATCAACTAAAAAATTATTAAAGGAAGTTTTGGGTTCAGTTGGAGAACATACACAGAGTAGAAACACTTGAGCTAAGTCGAAATTATGGGGCACGGTTTGCTGAGAATTTCAGAGAAAGCTTGCAATGTAATGAGGGGTAGTTTGATGGTGGGATTTTCATCCAAGGCCGAGAATACACTAGAAGAGAGGCATAGGAGGGGTAACATAGAGCCAACAGGGGTCACGCAGAGCTAACATAGAGCCAGCAGGGGTCACGCAGAGTTGACACAGATCCAGTAGGGCTCACGCAGAGCCAGAAAGGGTGACACAGACACTTAGAGAGCTGCACTAGGGTTTCTGCGAGGCAGATCAAGAAACCATCCAATATTTTGATTTATGAGCTGGGAAGGCTAACAGAGAGGGTGACATTGCTCCTGGAGAAGGTGACGTAGTCCAGATTGTTGTAGCCATTTCTCAATAATACTTGGAGGCCGCACAATCACCTGTGGGGTTTCTTCTTCCAGTTGTTGGATCAAACATAATATCTGTCTCCGGATATAGGTACTTCTGCTTAGGATATTCTCTGTTGGGTGAGCCACATTGGCACCATAGTTTTTATTCATAAATCTTCTTAATAATAAAAACCTCAAGAGTTGTTGCACTGGTTTCCTCACATCGGATTTTTTCGGGGAAATTTTTCCAAAAAATTTGTGTGTCATTTGTCTACATGGTTGCTTATTCTTCAGTACTTGATATGTATAAATTGTGTAAGCTGTAATGTATTTACCTCAATGTTTTCATGAATTATTCAGAAAATAATTTGTTAAGTTAAATAAACAAGTAGGAGAAGTGAATCAAATTTACTGTAGTAGGATTTATGTCTAGAGGATTTCGAAACTTTAACATGGTATTAGAGAATTTGTAGATCAGGAAGAGTTGAAGCCATCAACAGAAGACTGAAGAAAATTTGTTGCAGGAAGTAGTTGTCTCGAGTGACAATGTAGATCCACAGAGAGGCAAGGAAGGGTGACGTAGTCACCTGTGGATCTCACACAAAGCTTGCGTCAGCCAGGAGAGGTGACGTTGTATTTGCAATTGTGGCAGCGTAGTGTTTGTTGGGCTAGCATAGGTGTTTCAAGCCTCCGTCTTTCGGGTTGCCATGGCTGGAAGTGTAGATCATTTTTTTTCAATAGTTGCTAGTGGGGAATTGTTTCTGTTGGTGCATAACAATTTATAGCAAGGCGTCGCAAAGTAAGGGGAAGCAGTTCCTCAACAGAATTCTTGCCAAGGAGCCTAGATCTAGTGCTGATCAGCAACAAGGTGATCAGAGAGAGCTGATTCAACATTATTTGGATGAGAATTTCCGGGAGGGAAATCCTTTTTTTTAAAGAAGCGGGTTCCTTAGAGAGTTTATAGCACCAATAAACTCAGATATGAGTTTTCCACGACAGTTGCAAAAGAAGCAGAAGAGAACCAGTTTGACATCTTTAGTTGAGAAGAGATGGCCACACATGGACTGAGGGATCATGACAGGTTGGATGGAGCATCCAAATTTTTCATCTGGAAGGCTATAATCCTATCAGTTCTAGATGAGCATTGTATCAAGTATCTCGCCAAGAGTGCAATTGTTGTTCCTGTTGACGCTGATCAGTTGAAGAAGTATGAGGAAGCTCAAGCAAAGGCTAAGCGCTTGATCATGGATAGAGTCAAGGATCATGTGGTCCCACACATTGCTAAAAAGGAAACAACACATGAGATGTGGAATTCTTTGACCACATTGTATCAGGGGACTTCTGTTCAGAGGAGAATGATTCTAGAGAATCAACTTTGACTATTCCAGAGTGGTTGAATGGATAAGTGATCGACCCCTTCCTCATTATATTGAAGGCGATCTGTGATCAGCTGGTTTCCATGGGGGTGACACCTGATGAAGGTCTTATGGTGAGGACTACTTTGAATGCAGTTTCCGATGAGTGGGAGAAATTTTTCCAAGGAATTTTTGGCAGAGAAGCACTTCCAAGTTGGGAAAACATGTGGGTGGATCTTTGACAAGAAGGGATCAGGAGGATGGCGAAGGTAGAGATGAGAAATTTATGGATCAAGATCAAGAAGGAGGAGGAGGAAGATGTGACTCTCACATCTAAGGGAAAACATGGGAAACACAAGAAGAAGAATAAACACCTTTCAAAGGTTAGTTACTTCAGGTGTGGTGAACTAGGACATTTCGCCACACAATGCCTTCTGAAGAATAAAGGGGAATATAAGTCTGATTCAAAGGTTTCCACACCTAAGGATGATGATGGAGATGATGACGATGTGGCCATGAGTACTCACGTGCCTTGAGAGAAGAGGTGGGGAAACATTGATCTGTAGTTCTTTCAAACTGTAGTGAAAGGGGTAGGATCCTTGAGGTGCCCAAACTCTTGAATCACATATGAGCTACAGTAGCGCTTAATGGAAGTAGAAGAATTACAGATGTTAGTTGATGCTAGGGATGATGGACAAATAGTGGTAGATCTAGAGTGATGAAGTCTAAAGCAACGAAGAGCAGAGGCAGCAGCAACAACAACGCAGTGGCATCAGAGGGTCAACACAGATTAGCAGCAAAGGTAGTTCCAGAATCGAAGAGTATTCAAACTAACCAGTATGTCAGTTTTGGGAGTTTTTTCAGTTGCTTAAGTCTCATCACCTGAATTTCAGTGCAATATTTAGTAGCGGTAGTGCTATGGGCAACATGATACATCATTTTGAGAGGGATTTTTAGTACAGATGTAGCAGTGAAAATGGTAGAGTCATGGGAAGCAGTATAGATAGCAGCAATGCAGTGGATGAAGGGAAACATGGCGAGAATCAGTAAAGCAGAGGACCGATGCCAGGGATCATAGTAATGCTTATGGTGAGAAGTGTTGTTAGAGCACATTCCTCGCTAAGAGGGAATGTTAATTTTTGGGTAGCATTGGATGTGCTCTAACTCTGAAAATTTGTGGAGGGGCTAGAACACATGATATATCCAAGACCCAGAAACCATTTGGAGAAATTTCACCCAAAAATTAAGTTATTCAAATAATTAATTATTTTAATGGAGACCTAAGTCTAACTTAGGGAAATTAAATAATTAAAGTGAATTAATTTAAAGATGTGGGTGAGAATGTTCTAAGTGACGAAGATCAAGTATTTTCTAATCTTAGCCGTCAATTAGAGATTAGATCACGGTCGTTGATTCATCAACTGAAAAATTATTAAAGGAAGGCTTGGGGTCAGTTGGAGAACACACACAGAGTAGCAACAGTTGAGGTAAGTCAAAATTATGGGGTGCAGTTTGCTGTGAATTTTAGAGTCATCTTGTAGTGCAATGAGGGGCATTTTGACAGTGGGTTTTTCATCCAAGGCTAATAATACAATAGCAGAGAGGCATCACATACATAGGAGGGGTGACGCATAATGAACAAAGCTTATGCAGAGCCAACATGGCTAACGTAGAGGGGACGCAGAGCCAGAAAGGGTGACACAATCACTCAGAGAGCTGCACTGGGGTTTCTGTGGGGCAGATCAAGCAACCATCCAGCGTTTTGATTTCTAAGACGAGAAGGCTCACGAAGAGGGTGGTGTAGCTCTTGGAGAAGGTGACGCAATCCAAATTTCTGTAGCCATCGCTCAACAACACTTGGAGGCTGCGTAGTCACCTGTGGGGTTTCTTCATCCATTTGTTGGATTAGCCATAATATCTATCTCCAGATAGAGGTACATCTATCAAAGATATTCTCTATTGGGTGAGCCATGTTGGCACCCTAGTTTGTATTTAGAAATATTATTAATAATAAAAGCCTCAAGAGCTGTTGCACTGGTTTTATAGCATTGGTTTTTTTCCAGGGACATTTGTCTGAAAAAATTGTGTGTCCTTTGTCTGCATGGTTTCTTATTATTTAGTACTTGATCTGTATAAATTGTGCATGTTGCAGTGTATTTACTTCAATGTTTTCATGAATTATTCATAAAACAAATTTTAAGTTAAATAAACAAGTAGGAGAAGTAAATTAGATTTATTGCAGTAGGATTTCTGTTTAGAGGATTTCAAAATTTTCACAGGGTTCACGTATGTACTTGGTGAACACATGATCGGACATGTGTTATGAAGTTAACCGACTTATTCAAGCAACAATTAAGCCAACAAAACTCTATTTGAAGGAAAAACAACATGTGTTGAGATACCTCAGAGGCACCACACAGTTTGGTATTTGGTACATACGGACAGAGGGAGTGAAGCTGCAAGGCTTCACAGATGCATATTGGGCAGGGAGTACATCAAATAGGAAGAGCACGTCAGGCGAAATCTTCAGTATTCGGTCAACAAAATTTTCTTGGTAAAACAAGAAGCAAAGATTAGTTGCACTCAGTTCAACATAAGAAAAGTACATGGATACTATTCAAGAAGCTTGTGAGGCTATCTAGATGAGGAAGATTCTTGTTGGGTTATTTGGTTAGCAGTTGGATCCTACAATGATTTACTATGACAGCCAGAGTTGTATCAAACTCTTGGTGAATCTAGTTTTTCATGATAGGTCCAAGCATATTGACATCCAATACCACCATCTCAGAGATTATGTGCAGAAGCATATCATGTTGCTAGAGTACATTCCTACAGGGGAACAAGATGTGGATATCTTGACTAAGGAATTGTCAAGAGGAAAATTCGAGTTCCATAGAGGCAATATTAGGGTATAGTATAATACTTTTCTTGCTAAGAGGGAATATTGAAAATGACACCAAGAAATATTTTATTTTAATATTCCTTTCAATTAAATTAGATGAAAATTGTAATTCCACATATCATGACAACTTGTACGAGTTAAATAAATTAATTTGACTTAGTTGGTTCATTTAATTCAAGTTGACGGAAGAACTTGATTCATGTAGAGTGGCTCCTACTTTTTAGGATACCTAGTTGATTTTATTTTGAGATGTAATTAATTAATTCAATTTATCTGAGTTAGAGTCAGTTTAACTAGTTCCAACTGATGGAGGAACTAGTGGGAGTTCAAGTAGTGGGGTGTGTACTCTGTGATCAACTAGTTAACTGATAAATCAACCATAAATAAATCATGCATGTGTGATCTACGAGTTACCTAGTTGAGATTGGAGTTCAAGGGAAGTGTACTATCAATTGTATAATCATCCAAATTGTACATATGGTGCATGTAGTTAGAGGACGTCCTATGATGTATTACACAATTCCAATTGAGGATTTCCCTAATTAATAGGGGGCTAATTCCCATGGAAACAATGCTAAGGAAATATGGACTTGGGAAAGAAGAAATTTGGTTAAATATTGGCCTAGGCTTGTCTAGGAAGCTATGAAACAGATAGAGATAGTGCAAAGGTTTTCCCGACTTGAGTAAAGCAATGTAATCTTCTCATATTTTTTGACTAATGAAATATATAGATAACAGGGATTTTAACTGTGGTTTTCCCGAGGAAATCATTGTGTAATGTGTTGATTGAATTCTTTCTCTTGTGTGCTTTGTGATTTCCTGATCGTTTATTGTTTTCACAATTGGTAGAGTAGATTCAAGTCTATTGTTTTAGCAAATTACAATTTGCAGTTTGAATCTACAAATAATTTCTACACTTCCAACGGAAAGCTCAACCCAAGCCTTCATCAAGATCTATAGAAGTATCTTTTCCATGCAATTCTTTGCATCATACTGCCATAAACACACAAATGTTAGTGCATAAGAAAATATAACAATATACCAGTTACCTCACTTGTTGTACCCATGATTAGATTTGGATCAAGGATCTAAGTGATAGCTTAAATTTCAAAGTTTTCAAAAGTGTGTCAAACTTGAGTGACCGGATAGATCTCGTCTTCCTAATTCTGGCACCATGAATGGTTCACAAAATCGACACTGTATGAAGAAGTTATCACGATTTGAAAAGTCCAGTAAAAAGAAATTTTTGGCTTTTGACCAAGTTTGACTCGGTTTTGGAAAATTAAAAAAAAAGTATTCCAAGGAATATTCCTAGAATATTCCCTAGAATATTCCCTTCTGAGCCAATTACAGAAGGATATGTGTCGCAGTTTTATTGGGCATACATTTTTTTTTATCCAATCAAAATTCACCAAGTGGCAAGCCTGGAGGCCACCACGTCGCCCAAGTTTGGTGTATTGAGATTTGGTGGAGCCAAATGAATTCGACCCCGAGACCTCTTGCACAGAGCGCCCAATCCTTACCACTTAGGCTACATGTGGTTCTTAACTATAGCGGAGGTCGCGTTTATTTATTATTTGACCGTTTCTAAATTGGGGGAGCAGAGGGGCCAACCCCTCCCCATATGTTCAATGCCCATGTCCAAGGGCTAAAATGGCACAACCACTGCTGCATTGAAGCTGGTAACATGGAATTTAAACCTCCAACGGTTTCGCAAACGACTTCAGAACCCGCCTGCAAACTCCGGTTTCAAAGAAGTTAACCCACAGTTTTGGACGATGTTCCCACTGGCGGTTGCGGTTGGAAGATCGCAGGGTTTGGAACATGTGCCCAACCAAACCATAAAATTAATTTCTAATGGTTAGAAATCGGTGGATAAGTTGGCAGAGCCCCAAATTTAGGGCAGTTTCCCATTTTAACTTGAGTTTCCTAAAATTAGTGGAGCTTTATAGGGGTCACTCGACAAATGTTGTTTAGGCTCTATCTTGAGCTAGATTCATCCATTATGAGAGTTTGAATAGTCGATTTTGACTATATAAGACATTATAGACTCATTGGTGAGGGTTGTAGATCCATCTGAGGAATTTTGAGTATTTTTTTTCTTCAGAGAAGTTCTAAGGGCCACTAGGGCCACCAGGGGCGAGTAGCAGTTTGAGGCCTAGCCAATGCAGCGAGAGGCCTTTTTCAGGAAGACAATAGTAAGTTTTGGATGTTTAAAACATTATGGAACTAATGGTGATGTTTTTAGAGTTAGTAGAGGAATTATGAAGGCCGAGATGCTTCAGAGAAGTTCCAAGGGCCACCAGGGCCACCACGTGCGAGTAAGAGAATGAGGCCTATCCAAAGTAGCCGATATCCATTCTCAGCAAACAGATAGTATATTTCGACTATTTTGATACTTATGAATCCATTTATGGAGTTTTTAGAATCTTTTGAGGAATTATAAAGGCCGATATGCTTTAGAGAAGTTTTCAGTGAACCGAGAGCCAGGGAGTGCCAACAGGTGTTGGAGGCGTAACCAGAGCAACCAGAGTCCAATTTATGCAAATGAATAGTATATTATGAATATTTAAGACATTATGAATCCATTGAAGGTATTTTTAGAATAATTGGGATATTTATGAATGTTGAGAAGCCACAGGGAAGTTTCGGGCAGCCCAGGGCCATCAGTGGATGGAGGCCTAGATTGGGGAGTCAGTGCTCTTTTGGAGAAAATGATCAGTATTTTTTGGAGGTCTGATATGTGATGGAGAAATTATGTGAGGTTTCAAGGGCATAAATGGATTTATTAAAGGGTTAGTGCCACAGTGAAGCTCAGGGAAGCTTAAGGCACCAACATCATAAATCATGTCAAAGGAAGCCTAGTTCTTTCTTCAGAGTGATGACAACCATGACAAGGGTATGATGGTATTATAAACCCATTGGTTCAGTTCAGATAACCATTTTAGTTTATTTTTTAACTTGTAAAATAATATTTTCATCATAATCCAAAAGACTCACGTGAGTTGACATAGGCTCAAGGAGACGTAGCCCACGATATTCAAATGAAATCCTATATTAAAATTGCTGTTATGTGTTGATGTTTATTTGCTGCATTATATGGTTGTTTCACATGCTTAATATCAACAAAAAAAAATGTCCTTAAATCACTTAAACAATTAAAAATCATACAATTGTTTTCAAGTATAAAATTACACACAGTCATGCATAAGCACAATCATTTATTTGTTTAACTGAGTGGGAGGTGCTTACGCATAAGAATTTAAATTTATCCACCCATTTTCAGATCAGGTTGGTATCAGAGCACTTGGTTTCTTGATTGACCGAGCATAAGGTTGCTTGTTTGACTTGAAAGGTATTTAAACAGTGCAAAGAATTTTATTGTTTGCAAATTGGCTGATGCTTAGAAGTTTGAGTTTTCTAGAGGTGAAGGGAGCTACTGTTAGCTAATTCCAAAAGAGGACAATATGGAAGAAAGCTGAAGGCATTCTCCTTACCCAAAGGACCTCAAGGAAACCCTTGAAGCACAAGAGGGTGTTTGAAAAAAAAAATGCTTGAAGAAGAGATTGACTCTACAACGATTTTGTTCAGAAGCTTTGTCAAATTGTTTTTGAAATTTTTGTGAAATTTTGTTGAAGTTATTTAGTTCATTTTCATAAGATGAACACTTCTTCAAGTGAGGTTTCAAAATCCTCCTCCTTCACAAGATTCTTCGATGAAAAGATGAAGCGAGACTTCTACATCCTGAAGGATACGGTGCAAATTCTGTTTGACAATAGAAGAGAAAGCACTAGACTTCATGAGCAATTGGTTGCTATGAAGAAAAATAGAGAAGGACTTCTTCAAAGAATGCATGAGATGGAGATGCAGATCCATCAAGCCCAAGAGGCCTTAACCAAACACATGCATGAAGCAGAGGTAAATCACTCAAATTTGTCTTCAAATTCATCTTCAGATAGATGTGTAGGTTCATTTGAAAAGCACACTAGAGGTATAGGGTCCAAGTTGATGTTAAAAATGGGCTATGAAGGCAAGGGTTTAGGAAAACATGCACAAGGCATGATTAATCCTATTTTGGTTGAGGAAAGACCTAAGAAGTTTGGTCTTGGTTATGTTCAATATTATGGCGAAAAATATACAACCATGAAGTCATTTGAGACAAATTCAAAAATAAATTTTGTTCCAAGTTCTACACCACAAACATGTCAAGTTTTTTTCAAGTTGATTTCCATTGTTTGAAGCCTATGTTGCAGCAAGATGTTTGTAGACATGTAGCTTATGGCGAGCATGAGAGTTCGGACAACTATCAAGACATGAACACCGACGTTAGTCTTTAAAGGAAAGCTGGAACCTTTACTAGTTCATCTCCTCAAGAAGGTAAAAATGATGGACATGAAAAGAAACATTTGAGGTATAATTCTTCCCATAGTCAAGTTGATTATGTTTTTGTAAAGCTTGGAAAATCTGCATGCGTGAATGGAAGAAAGAGTTGTTGTGCATATTGTGGTCTGTGTAACCATGATGTTTTGAGATGTTGGAAGAAGATGAAGGCATACATGAAATAGTTGAAGCGAAGGAAACTTGCAAAGAAGGTGCAAAAGACTTGCACACATTTCCAGAAGAAAGGACATGTTGTTTCCCAATGTTGGACATTGCATCCAACTAATCATCCCAAGCACATGAAGTAACAGGATAGAAAGACTGGCGAAATTGGAACGAAATATTCCATCATTGATGTGAGAACAGGTGTTTCACATGAAGAAGATTTTCAACAGCAAAAATCGCCATGGAAGTGGCTTGGTAAGAAGTGGTTTGATTTCTTAATTTAGTAAGACATACATTCATTTATACATATGAAAATTTCAGTTATGTATGCATGTTTTCTATTGTAATCTCACATTTTTTTGAGCCACCTTGGATCGATGATCAAGGACATGATGTTCAGCTGCCTTCTATAAATTTCTCGCGAGAAATTTCTGAGTGAGTTCAAGGAAGACAATTCTTGACAAGAGGACAAGAGCATATAAGGAGGGGAAGTGTTGACTACCTTCGAATTGTGGCTCAAAGACACTAAGCCATGAAAGGAAAAGTGCATGGAGGCTGGAAAAGTGAGAGTGTTGTACTCTCATCTACTGAATAGATCAGGTAATCAGTCTTTTGGGGTCCAAAAGATTCCTAATGGGGAGGTGTGATCAAATTTGGATCAAGGACCTAAGTGATAGCTCAAATTTCAAATTGTTAAAAATTGTTTCAAACCTAAGCGACTGGATAGATCTCATCTTCCCGATTCCGGCACCCTAAATGGTTCGAAAAACAGACATCGTATGAAGAAGTTATCGTGATTTGAAAAGTCGAGTAAACTGCAATTTTTTGGATTTTGAACAAGTTTGACTGGGTTTTGGAAAAGTAAAAAAAAAAATATTTTAGGGAATATTCTTGGAAATATTCCCTGAAATATTCCCTTTCGAGCCAATTACAGAAGGACATGTGTCACAGTTTTATTGGGCATACAAATTTTTTTATCCAATCAAAAGCCGCCATGTGGCAGGCCTAGAGGCCTCCACGTGGCCCAGGTTTGGTGTATTAAAATTTGGTGGAGCTGAACAGAGTCAACCCTGATACCTCCTGCATAGAGCGCCCACACCTTACCGCTCGGTCTACATGTGGTTCTTGACTATAATGGTGGTCGCGTTATATATATTGTTTGATGATCCAGATTTATGCAGGAACACAACAGAATAAACATATAACCATAAATACAGAGATGCAGTAGAAATAACACTTCATTTCATTAATATCAAAGAACTGAAATTTGCTTACAGACAGAATGGAAATAAAACTAGCTAGAGACATGGTAAGCTATCTTTGAAGAGATGTGGCGGCTACGGGCCTCACGAACACGGTTACAATGAGGCTCGAGGGCCTGTGGCTATTGAGAAACAATGGAGAACCCTAAACATCCAAAAACCTAACCCTAGGAGATGAAGCGCCAAAACTATGGGCCTCGCTTGGGTAAATTGGTGTTTCAACTTCCCAGGGACGTAACTTTGGCATACTATCTCTGTTTGACGCACATGATACATCATTAGAAAGATCTATCCAAGGACTACAACTTTCGCCAGGAATATAATTCTGGAACGGAATGATACATAATGATATTTTCTAGAGGTGTGATGCCCAAAAAACGTCGTTTAGGGCCTCAAAACGGCTCTGGAAGTTCAGGACCCGAAAAACTGCTAAAAATAGTAAGTTGTGCCGAAACTGAAAAACTGAAAGAGACAATGGTGGGGCCCCAAGTGGAATAGGTGGATGACCACCAATATCCACCTGGATCATTCCTCCCCCCTTAGAAAGCAATTGTCCCCATTGCATTAAGTTCCTCCATGAGATGAGGAAATTTCTCTTGAACTTGGTCCCTTGTGAACCACTTTCCTTGGTGCGAGTTGGCCAGCTTTGACAACCCGATCTGATTGGATCTGCTTTTTTGGAGAGTGTTCTTGATCTTCATGTCCATGATACAATATGATGGCGATTTCCATGCAAAGCAGGTTTAACTCACATTTAGTGTGAGTTATTCTGCAATGTTGGGGGTAACCGGTAGGAGGTGGAAGTAGGGGACGAAGCGATCCACAGCGAAGATTGAGTGCGGACAAGGAATGGAGAATACTAAACGAAGGCATTGTTCCTACAGCCTTGGTGGCCAGTGTATGACCAGTATCGGGCTTGACGAAGCAACGGGTGGGTCGATGAGGCACTCATGCCACCAAATGCAGCCATACTTTGTCGCCCACCTGAAAGTTGTGTGGCACCCGGTGTTGATCATGGCGCTGCTTGTACTTCACATTGGCTCTGTCCAATATATCATGAACCTGTTGGCGGATGTGTTGAATGCGCTCGATGAAGCTACTTGATTTGTCAACTTCAGACTGGACGTGCACTGAATCGGCCTGAGCAGCTGCAAATGGCATGGCTACGTCAATGGGACATAGTGGCTGGAATCCCAAGCCCACCTGAAAGGGGCTATGGCAAATTGAACTGTGGAGAGCCCGGTTATAACTATGTTGTACATAGGGGAGGCTCTCGTCCCATGTGCGTGGATGCTTTGAATTATACATGCGCAGAGTGTGTACAATCATTCTATTGACGACCTTTGTCTGGCCATCTATTTGGGGATGGAAAGCTGTGGACTTGGTGAGCTTTGTGTCCAACATTGACCAGAGGTTGGACCAAAATGTGCTGAGGAACCTGCTATCTTGATCTGATATGATAGACTGTGGGATCCCAAAGTGCACCCACACTCATGAAAGAGTTTAGCAACCCTGTGTGATATTCTTCTTCTGAGCCGCCATAATGGCCATCTTCGAGAAATCTGTCGATGACCCACAGCTCTGAGTCATTTCCATTCTTAGTAGAAGAGCGGGCCCGACATGTAATCCATGGAGATGGATTACCAAGGTCGATGGGGTAGGTAGTGGAGTATATAGGCCTTGCTTCTTGATGGTTGGTTTGGCAATGGCACAAGTAGTGCAGGATCTGATGTGCTTCTTGTCATCCTTTCGAAGGTTCAGCCAATAGAAATACTTCTCTAGTACTGCTACTGTTGTCTAAACCCCAAAATGCTCAGCGACTCAACTGTAGTGTGCTTCCCATATCATCTTGGCACGCTCACTTGAAGGAACACAAAAGTGTCTTAGGTGACATAAAATTGCATCTTGGAGGTGAAAACTTGGAACTTGCATAACCCCCAAGAGTGCCTTGTATGTGTGGCTAAATTCTGGGTCGCTCTCGTAAAGAATCGGCCAATTGGAAGTCCCGTTCCCACAAGAGTTGAGAACGGTGGTGAGCGCCATGATCTGTGGTTAACTGAGGCAGTCTGTAACATTATTGATGCTACCTTTCTTGTACTTGATGTTCAAATGAAATTGTCGCAGATATGTGGACCACTCCTGATGGAGATCATTCTACAACTTCCCTTATGTCTATATGAACTACAGGGGCCGGTGGTTTGTGTGGATGATTGTTTCCTTCCCCAAAATGTAATGCTTCCATTGTCGAAAGGCTTGCACAATGGAATACATTTCTTTTTCATAAGTGGGATACTTGCGAACTTTGTCAGACAATGAGTTTCTCACTTTGTGTTATGCACCTTTGAATGTCCCTGTTGATAAATAAGCGCCCAATAGCATAGTCAGAGGCATCGTCTCGATCTCAAATGGGCATTTGCAAGTGCAGTAATGTGATCAGGGTAGAACGGGGCGATTTTCCAATTACGTGAATGCCTTACGGTGAGTTCCGACCAAAGAATTTTGGTCTCACTCCTCTCGCTCCTCCCTTGGTGACTTGACTCAAGGGCCAAGTGATATGAGAGAATCCCAACATGAATCTACAGTAGAAATTAGCAAGACCAAGAAAGCTGCGAAGCGCTGTTATAGTGGTTGGGGCTGGCCAATCCCGAATGACTTGGATCTTGGCTGGATCCACATGCACCCCCCTTTCATCAATAATGTATCCCAGATACTGAACCTGGGTCATGCCAAATGTGCACTTCTCCAAATTGGCACACAACTTGTGTTGCCGTAATGTTTGGAGGGCCTGTCAGATGTGGTGAAGGTGCTCTTCCCAAGTCTTGCTAAAGATCAGAATGTCATCCAAGTACACCACTACAAATGAGTTGGTGAATGGCCGCAAGATGCGTTCCATATCGTCATGAAGGTTGCGGGAGCGTTTGTCCAGCTTGAAGAGCATGAATAGCCTTTCAAAAGGCCTTCTTTGGCTTTGAAGGCGGAGTCTTCCACACATCAAAGGGTTCAATTGGTACTGGTGATAATACCACCGACCGGGTCCAATCTTCGTTTGAAATATTTGCACCTTTGAGTTGGTCCCGAGAAGGTCATCAGCTCAGGTAGGATTAGGTACCTATTCCGTACGATGATCTTTTTCGTAGCTCGATAGTCAATACAGAGTCTCCACGTCCCATCCTTCTTCTGTACCAACACGATCAGGCTCCCACAGGGCGATGAACTTGGTCTGATGTGACCTTTCTGCAGCAGCTCCTGAATCTACCTCTTGATTTTATCATTCTCCAGAACAGAGCACCGGTAGATCGGTCCATTGGGCAGCGATGCACCTGGGGTCAGATCAATCGGGTGCTTGACCTAACAGTGTAGAGGAACCCCTGTGGGTGAGGTGAAGATGTCCCTGTACTCCTCCACAAACTTATCCATTTGTTGTTGTTGTGTAGAGGAGCCATGTCTGGAGGTCATGGCCACAGTATTCTTCTTGCCCTGGGGGCGGATCATCAGGAAAACAAATTTCCTGGTTTGGGAAATGAGCTTACTACATTGTTTTGCAGTAACCAAAGAGATAGCAACATGAGGTGGTACCTCCGGTATCCTATACAACTTATTTCCCAAAGTAAAAATAACAGCACGAGGTCAAGACTCATACACAACATGATGCTTCCACAAGTACGGTTGTCCTAATAATACATCAGAAACATCAATAGGAGCAACGTCACATAATACCTCATCCGTGAAGGGCATGATGCTATAGGGAAGGCGGCACTGCTGGCTGACGCGGAGATCTCGTCCTTGGTGAAGCCACCCGATGGTGTATGGATGTGGGTGAGGCTGTGGTCGACAAAGCCATCGCTTCACGATGTACGCACAAAATGAGGTTCTTTTGGCTCCATTGTCGACAATGATGTACGGGAGCCTTGCATATACGGGAGTGGAAGAACGTTCCTCCTCCTCTGGATCTTCCGGTTCCTCCTTCTGGATCTTCGTAGTGGCAACAGTGGCATTGGGCTTCACATCAATAATTTGTTTCCCTTTGTCAGTCCCCTTGTCAAGTTCTGATTCAAAGTCGGAGCATGCATCTGAATCAGAAGCCCTCATCTCGGCCACTAGCGACTGCTTGGCCCGACACTCACTTGTGTTGTGAGTGGAGCTCTTATGGAACTCACACCACTTTCCCATGTCCTTCTTTGGCTTTGCGGTGCTATTCTTTTCTTGTGGCTTCGACGAGTTGTCTTTAGATGCCATGCCTTGGCTCTGTCCTTTCTTCTACAGTTTGGAAGCACCTTTCCTTTGCTTTTGATTCACAGATCCAAAGTCTCGCTTCTTCTATTTGAATTTATGCTCATTCTTGGCAGCATATCGGTATGTCGTACCAAGCGAGGAGATGTCGAGGAAATCCATTTCCTCTTGAATGTATCTGTGTAGAAAGTTGCGATACTTTAGCACCAAATGTCTCTCTAAATCTTTGATACCCAACTTTGTGCGCAGGGTATGGAACAGATTCGTCAGCTCATGCACATCTTGATCCCTTTGTTGTCATAGCGTAGTCCATTGTATGTACTTGTCCTCATAGCTTCCCATGGGATAGTACTGTTCTTTGATGGTGTCTCGGAAAGAATTCCAAGTTGAAATGCTTGCCGAAACGAGAGGTTCTATTTGGTCCTTGTTCTCCACAGTAGGTTTTGCAGTCCTTAACATGGGGGGTAGCTTTGAGGAGTGCAAAAATAATCTTCTCCCAGTCTGAAAAGTCATGAACAAAGAAATATCCTTCTAATAGATTCAACCATCTATCTATGGCATCTGCATCTATTTGACCCTCAAATATGGGGATGTCAAAATTTACTTGTACCTTAAAAGGAGTCGCACTTCCAGAGTGGTTGTTGGATGCAGATGCGCTGCCGGTGGGCAACCGTTGAAGGATATGAGCGAATTTATCCATCATCGCATTCCTTTGTTTTTCGAGGGCCTCCTCGAACAATATTTTGATAGGATATCCTGCTCCCTCATCTTTCTTTTCATCCCCCATGGGCGTCCGTCGAGGTTTGTGAGGCTGATCTTGCAAAGGTTCCACCAAATCAAGCCCTAGCTCCTTATACCCTGACCTCGTTGGGGACATGCAAAGAAGGATCGAGAAAAAGCAGACCCCTCGGATACCACTGATCCAAATTTATGCAGGAACACAACCGAATAAACATATAACCATAAATACAGAGATGCAGCGGAAATAACACTTCATTTCATTAATATCAAAGAACTAAAATTTGCTTATAGACAAAATGGAAATAAAACTAGCTAGGGCATTGGTAGATATCTCTGCGAAGAGATGTGGCAGCTACAGGCCTCTAAACTCAGTTACAATGAGGCTCGAGGGCCTATTTATTATTTAGAAACAATTGTGAACCCTAAACATCCAAAAACCTAACCCTAGGAGATGAAGCACCAAAACTATGGGCCTTGTTTGGGTAAATTGGTGTTTCAACTTCCCAAGGACGTAACTTTGTCATACTATCTCCGTTTGATGCACATGATACATCATTAGAAAGCTCTATTCGAGGACTACAACTATCACCACAAATATGAATTTTGAAATGGAATGATATTTGCTGGAGGCGCGATGCCCAAAAAACGTCGTTTAGGGCCTCAAAACGGCTCCGGAAGTCCAGGACCCGAAAAACTGCTAAAAATAGTAAGTTATGCCGAAATTGAAAAAATGAAAGAGACAATGGTGAGGGCCCAAGTGGAATAGGCAGGTGGCCACCAATATCCACCTAGATCATTTGACCATCTCCGAATTGGGGGAGCGGAGGGGCCAGCCCCTCCTCATATGTTCAACACCCATGTCCAAGGGCTAAACTGGTGCAACCAATGCCATGTTTAAGCTGGTAACGTGGCATTTAAACCTCCAAAAGTTTCACAAATGGTTCTGGAACCCGACTACAAACTCCGATTTCAAAGGAGTTAACCCACAGTTCTGGACGAAGTTCCCGCTGGCTATTGTGGTTGGAAGACCGCAAGGTTTGGAACATGTGCCCAACCAAACCATAAATTAATTGCTAATGGTTAGAAATCAGCGGGTAAGTTGGCAACACCCCAAATTTAGGGCAGTTTCCTATTTTAACTTGAGTTTCCCAAAATTAGTGGAGCTTTTTAGGTGTCACTGGACAAATGTTGTTTAAGCTCTATCTTGAGCTAGATTCATCCATTTTGAGAGTCTGAATCGTCAATTTAAACTATCTCAGACATTCCAGACTCATTGGTGAGGGTTACAGATTCATCAAAGGAATTTTAAACACACTTTTTCTTCAGAGAAGTTCTAGGGGCCACTAGGGGCCAGTAGTAGTTTGAGGCCTAGCCAATGCAGCTAGAGGCCTTTTTCAGGAAGCCAATAGTCATTTTTGGATGTCTCAGAAATTATGGAAATAATGGTGAGGTTTTTAGAGCTATTAGAGGACTTCTGAAGGTTGATAAGCTTCATAGAAGTTCCAAGGGCCACCAGGTGCTAGCAGGAGAATGAGGCCTATCCAGAGCAGCCATTATCCATTCTCAGAAAAACAATAGTATATTTAGAATATTTTGATACTTATGAATCCATTGATGGAGTTTGAAGAATATTTTTAGGACTTCTAAAGGCTGAGATGCTTTAGAGAAGTTTTCAGTGAACTGAGAGCTAGGGGGTGCCACCAGGTTGTGGAGGCGTAACCAGAGCAGCTAGAGGCCAATTTATGAAAATGAATAGTCCATTATGACTATTTAAGACATTATGAATCCATTTAAAGGATTTTCAGAGTCATTGGGAGACTTTTGAAGGTCAAGAAGCCATAGGTAATTTTTGAGTAGCCCAGGGCCATCAGTGGATGGAGGCCTAGATTGGGGAGCCAGTGTTGTTTTGGAGCAAATGATCAGTCTATTTTGGAGGTCTGATATGTGCTGGAGATATTAGGTGAGGTTTCAAGGACATAAAAAATATTTCTTAAAGGGTTAGTGCCACAGTGAAGCTCAAGGAAGCTTAAGGCACCGACAATAGAAATCATGTCAAATGAAGCCTAGTTCTTTCTTCAGAGTGATGACAACCATGATCAGGGGTATGATGATATTCTAAACCCAATGGTACAACCCAAATAACCATTGGAGTTAAGTATTTACTTGTAAAATTTAATTTTCATCATAATCCCAAAGAGCCAAGTCAGTTGACAAAAGCTCAAGGAGACGTACCCCACGATATTCGGGTGAACTCCTATATTAAATTTGATGTTATGTTTTGATGCTTATTTGTTGCATTATATGGTTGTTGCACATGTTAAATATCAGCAAAAACAAATGTTATTAAAGCACTTAAACAATAAAAAACATACACATGTTTCAAGTATAAAATTATGCACATGTCATGTATAAGCACGATCATTTATTTGTTTAACTAAGTGGGAGGTGCTTGTGCATAAGCATTTCAAGTTATCCACCCATTATCAGATCAGGTTGGTATCAAAGCATTAGGTTGCTTAATTGACAGAGATTTGGTTGCTTGCTTGATAGAGCACTAGGTTGCTTGTTTTGAGTTGAAAGGTGTTTAACAGTGCAAAGAATTTACTGTTTGGAAATTGACTGTTGCTTACAAGTTTAAGTTTGCTAGAGGTGAAGGGAGAGCTAATGTTAGATAATTCTAGAAGAGGACAAGAAGGAAGAAGGGTTGAAGGCATTCTCCTTACCCAAAGGACCTCAAGGCAACCCTTGAAGCACAAGAGGGTTTGTTTGCAAAAGGTTGCTTGAAGAAGAGCTTAACTCTACAACAATATTGTTTAGAAGATTTGTCGATTTCTTTTGAAAGCTTTATGAATTTTTGTTGAAGTTATTTAGTTCATTTTCATTAAGATGACAACTTCTTCAAGTGAGGTTTCAAAATTCTCCTCCTTCACAAGATTCTTCGATGAAGAAATGAAGTGAGACTTCTACATCCTGAAGGATAGAGTGCAAATTATATTTCAAGATAGAAAGGAGAGCTCTAGAATTCGTGAGCAATTGGTTGCTATGAAGCAAGAGAAAGAAGGAATTCTTCAAAGAATGCATGAGATGGAGATGTAGCTCCATGAAGCCCAAGAGGCCTTAACCAAGAACATGCTTAAAGCAGAGGTAAATCACTCAAATTTGTCTTCAAATTCCTCTTCAGAAATATGTGTAGGTTCATTTTGAAAATCACACTAGATGTATAGGGTCTTGATGTTAAAAATGGGTTATGAAGGCAAGGTTCTAGGTAAACATGCACGAGGCATGATTGATCCTATTTTGGTTGAGGAAATATCTAAGGATTTGGTCTTGGTTATGTTCAATCTTATGGTGAAAACTCTGACCATGAAGGCATTTGAGACAAAATTCTAAAAGAACTTTTGTTCCATGTTCTAAACCAAAAACATGTCAAGTTTGTTTTCGAGGTTGATTGCCATTGTTTAAGGCCTCATGTTGTAGCAAGATGTTTGTAGACATGATACTTATGGCGAGCAAGAGTCCTTGAGAAACAATTCCCTGCGTAGCAAGGGAATTCGTGCTCAAGACATTAAAGATTATGTCACAAAAAAAAGTATATCTGTCTCTGTTTTATAAACCTCAAACATTAATAATATAATCTTCAAATATTAAACCCATACAATATACGCAATGCCATATTCTCCTTATGCTGAAATGAGTGGACGGAAGAAACAAGAAAGAAGGATTTCAAATTGATATGCTGCTTAAAACAGAATCTATCAGTGTAAAATCCCTGAAGAAATGAGTAATAACAACATTAAAATAGAGGAGTGCCCATTAAGGTTTATTTAACTCTTAAATACACAAGTATCTAGAGACCCGTAGCTCAAATTACTCTATTTTATTCACAGACATGAAAAACATAATGAAAACTGAGAAACTATTCAGCATAGATAGAATGAAGGAAACTTGCAAAACTTTTTATCGATTCAGCATTCTTCAGTACAAAATTTAGCTTCAAGGTTCAAAACTCGGAACCTTCATCTTTCTTGAAATTGTCCTTTAATATAGTATCAAAAGACAGTTTCCAGTAATGAAACTGATTCTAACTGCTCCAACTAATTCTAATTGTTTAAACCACTAACTGTTATGGAAGCACATGCTTCGGAAAGTCTAATTACATTTACATAGTTTTGAAAAATAAAATGAAAATTTTAAAACTCCTAATCTATGAGAACATATGGTCCTGAAGCTATTGCCGAGTCAATGGCTGCTTTTGATTTAGCCATTGGGGTCTCTTTTGCTGTATCCACGGAAAAAGTTTTGCACTTTTTCCAAAGTTCACCTTGAGTTGTAGAAGCATTCTTGTAACTAAGATATTCCAATCTAAATGCAATAGCCTGACTGTGAGTAAGTATTTCCCTGAAGAGTGTTTTAACCATCCATAGCAAGTTGAAATGCCTCTCCAAAAAGTTAAATATTGTTTCTCCCCTTAAAACTTGAGTTTTTTCGTGCCTGCTATCTGCCTTGCTTTTTGCCAGTGTTAGGGCATCTTCATAAAACTTCCACGTCAAAATATTTCCCTTTTCTGTCCAGCATGATGGTAAACCTATCCTGATCAATTTATCAAATGTTATGTCAAACTTCTTTACTACCTCCTTTATTCCCAGTAACCTTTTCTCTGCTACTTGTCGAAGATTATTCTTAATTATCATCTTATTGACTTCTTCAGCGTAAAAATATCTGTCCTGTATTTCCATATCTTCTAACTCCTCATCTGATTTGGAATTGATAAAATCTATAAAAAAATTTAGCCCAATTTGCTCTCTTCATGAACGCTTGCTTTTTAGACAATATCTCCTATCCACGAGAGAATTGAAGCTTGATGAACCGGACAGAGAAGCTCGTTTTGCCATGACTGACAGACAATGAAAAAAATACGGGGGTATTGGGTAATGAAAAGGTGGCGGGAGCACGAATCAAAGGGAAAAAGAACCACAACCAAACGAGAATGGGACAAAGAACAATTTAACAGTTAAGAAAATCCATAATAAATGCCGAAATGACGTCACTACGGGGGGTCCGGGAGTACGGCGGAAAAATTCGACCTATACCCCCCGTAATGAATCTCAGCCATTGATCACGGCTCGCCCAAGATTTTGACCAGTCAACTACGGGGGGTCCGATTTTGATAATTAACGAGCTATTTTCCCCACCGTAATAACTAATCCGGAACCACTCTCCCACGATCACCACTTCCTCTCGGGAAGTTGCTTGAACTTTAAGCTCAAAACAAAACATATACTTCAATAAAGTTTAATGATCATCGAGCTTTGAAACACTTATTTTTATGAGATAGTATAAAAAACCTTATACTATAACATATGTTTTTCTGATTTTCTAATTTTTTTGTATTTTTGATACTCAAAATAAAAATTGAAAAGGATATGCGGATATGATCCACAACATCTGGCTCCACCTGGGGATAGTGTTTTTTCCACGAAACACTAAGAACTTGTAGATCGGTGCCTTCACTTTGGGCATGGAGTCACATATTGCTTGGTGGAAAATGTACAATGATCACACCGGATATATACAATGATGGTGAAACAACTTCTTTAGTGCCGGAAGTAATGCTTTAGATATTGCCCATTCACAGGCATATCTAATACTTCTCCTTCAAGATTTTCCAGCATGAAAGTGTTATTCATCCTGAATTCATTGATTTTGAATGGACCATACCACAACGGATCAAATTTGCTGTGTTTCCCTTTGTCCTCCCTTCGGGTATCCCATCTCAATACCAGGTTTCCCTTCTGAAACATGATTTCTTTGGCCTTCCTGTCAAATATTGTCTTCATTTTCT
Organism: Pinus albicaulis; assembly: GCA_034641835.2. NCBI lineage: Eukaryota > Viridiplantae > Streptophyta > Pinopsida > Pinales > Pinaceae > Pinus > Pinus albicaulis. Next base: position 673,854,897 of record CM076579.1, read on the forward strand.
GCTGATAAGCAAGAAAATTCTCCCGAACTTTATCTCTGTTTTCACTTTGTTCTATTACATTATTCATTCTCCTAATCATGGCATTAGGTTCTGCTTGAGCATCTTGAAGGAAGGAAATTACAGGCTTCACCAACTGGGTGGGAAACAATGCCTGAGTACCATATACTAATTCGTAAGGTGACTTACCAGTGGATCTTCTAGCAGTCATCCTTGTTGCCCATAGCGCAAACACTAGCTTTGAATCCAAATTCTTTTGATTTTCATTTATTGTCTTCTTCAGGATTCTTACCAATGTTTTGTTAGAAGATTCTGCCAAGCCGTTCCCCTATGGATGATAAGCTGTAGAATGAGACAATATTACATTGTAAGTCTGACAGAAATTAATGAACCTTAGTGAGCTGAAAACTTGGGCATTATCTATCACAATCTTTACTAGACATCCAAACCTGCTAAAGATATTTTCTTCTAAAAATTTCATAGCAACCAAATCATTTGCCTTCCTGGTGGGGATTTCCTCCACCCACTTTGTAAAATAATCCATAGCAGTAAGGATCCACTTAAATTTCCCACTGGATGGTGGATTGATTTCCCCAATGAAATCCAATCCCCATTGTCTGAAAGGTTCTTCAACAAAAACAGGGAGAAGAGGAAATGGAGCTAATTTCTTCTTCTCTGCAAATACCTGGCATTTTTGACAACTTCTAATTGCTTTATAAACATCAGAAAAAACAGATGGCCAATAGAATCCTGATTTAAAAATTTTATGAGCAGTTACCTTCCAACTATAGTGTCCCCCGCACAAGCATTCATGATGTTCTTTGATCACCTCTGGAACTTCCTCCTCTGTCAGACACAGCAGTAATACACCAGCAGGATCTTTCCAATATAACTTTGCTTCGATTATGACATAAGGTTGAGCCTTCAGCTTTAAGGCTCTGTATTTGGCTCTATCTATGGAAGGAGGACAAGAAAGAAAGCATAAATAATGAATAATGTCCTTGTACCAACTTGAGCAGAGAAATTTATATTTGATTGCTGGCCTTAACTAATTATCCCTTGTTTTTCCATCGATTTCCTCTACAGGGGCCAACAAATTAATTCCCAGTGCTTGGAAATTTGACTCCGTTAATAGTTTGGCCAATCCCAACCCTTTGACCAATTTGGTGGGTTTAACATCCAGATCATATTCTTGGATTTTTGCAATCCATTTTCCCCTTTTTCCTTCTACATCGCTCTGTAGTAGGACGTCTTTTATGGTAGAATTAGGAACGTACACCAATATTTGAGAATGGAGGATATAGGTTCTGAATGCCTTCAATGCTTTCACCAGAGCATATACTTGTTTCTCCAGTATATTATACTTCAATTCTACATCTTGGAGAACTTTGCTGAAATATGCTACCGGTTGTTCATACTTTTCCTCATTTCTCTGCAATAACACAGCTGCAATGGTTGAGGGAGAGGAAAATGAGAAGATCTGAAATGGCTTCAAATAGTCTGGACTGATTAGAACAAGTGTTTCCTTTAAAGCCTCTTTAATCCTTTGAAAAGACTCCCTTTCTTCTTTGTCCCACTTCACCTCAGTATCCTTTTTTAACATGTCTGTTATCTTTTTGACGATCTCTGCATAATTAGGAACAAACCTTCTTTGAAAATTTATTTTTCCGAGAAATCGTTGAATATCTTTCTTACTTCGGGGCAGTGGAATTTATTGAATTTCTTCGACCCTTGCTGGATCAATCTTCACTCCTTCTTTAGAAACAATGTGGCCAAGCAATTTACCCTCCTCCAGGGCAAACAAAGACTTTTTAGGATTAAGCAATAATCCAAACTTTCTACACTTCATGAAGGCTTTCTGCAAATGCTGTAAATTCTCCTCATCAGATTTTGAAAAAATTGTGACATCATCCAAATAAACCACCACAAACTCATCTCCCACAAATGCGATATCCATCGCCCTTTGGAATGTGGCCCCCGCATTCATTAGGCCAAATGGCATCCTGGCGTACATGAATTTTCCCCAGGGTGTAGTGAAAGCAATCTTCTTTTGATATTCCTTTTCCACAACAACCTGATTATACCCTGAAAAACCATCCACCATAGATAACCTGTAAGCCCCAGTGACATTTTGTAAGACAAAGTACATTTTCGGCAAAGGGTAATTATCTTTCAATGAATCCCTGTTCAAGTTCCTGAAATCTACACACAGCCTTATCTCTCCATTTTTCTTTCGGACTGGTACAAGATTGGAAACCCAATATGAATATCTTAGCGGAACAATTATTTTGGCCTGCAGCAATTTCCTTACCTCCTTTTCAATCAAAGCTAACAATAACGGATTGATTTGTCGGAGCTTCTGTTTATGCGGCTTGACTCCATCCTTGAGTGCGATTTTATGTTGTATGATACTTTTATCATACGTCTTCAAATCATCATAGGACCAAGCAAATACATCTTTGAATTGTCTAAACAGATCTACATACCTTTCTTTGTAGTCCTTCGGGATCCCTTTGAACAATTTGATCATTTTAGGCTCATGTTGAGTCCCCAAGTTGTAATCTTCCACTTGTTCGTCTTGGTTTACTTTCTTTTGATTCACTGCAACGTCATTAGCATCAAACAGTCTTTCGAGAGGCACCAAGCCTCTTGGCAAAACATTATCTTTCAACTGAATAATCTCCTGACCACCAATCTTCTTTTTCAGAGTTTTACCAGCCCACTCATCTTGATTAGTTTCCAAATCAATTTGATGACCTTCAAAATTTCCAATCATCGACAAAAACTGTTTAATCTATTCATCGTCTTCAAAGACCTGCCAATGTTTAATGTTGTCAGGGATTGACAGTCTATGTCTCATCTCAATTTCATACTTAGTCTTGGATTGATAGGAGGCTTGAATGTCCTAGCTACAACTGCCAAAGAATCAGCCATTCTATTTTCCTCCCTTGGTACAAACTGTAAGTTGAAGGCTTCAAAGTAATTTTCAATCAAATCCCAGACTTCATTCTTATATGCCCTTAACCTGGGATGTTTAGTTTGACACAAATGATTTATTTGTCTTGTAATTAATTTAGAATCACCGAACACAGTTATAGACTGAATTCCCATGTGCTTAGCTGTCTGCAAACTAATGATTAATGCTTCATACTCCGCAACATTATTAGTGGACTCAAACTCCAATTTGAAAGAAAAAGGCACAAGGTTACCTTCTGGAGAAACAAGAATGAAACCAGCTCCTGTGCTTTCTTTTGAAAACGTACCATTGAAAAAACACTTCTAGGGCTTGTTTGAATGCAGCTCCTTATGTACAACTGCTGAAGGGAGCTACCCTTGCGATTCTTCAGCAAATTCTGCATCTTCATGCAGCATTAAACAAGAGAGGTCGTCTTTCTCTTGGCCATAAATTGGTGAATTACCTGCATCTTTCTTAGTGGCAGTTTTTTGAAACCTAGTTTCTCTATACAACCTTCTTTCTTCCCCATTGAAAACAGGAATGATAGAATATGTGAAATTAAGCTTCAAAACTCCTCCTAACTTTGCTCCCCATGACCTAGATAATAGCATACCAAATCTGGTTGGAATATCAGCCACTACCACATCCATCATAATGCTCTTGGCTGGGATTTGAGCCAAAGACACAAACATATCCTTAATAAGACCCACACACTTCACCCTCTTTGAATCAAAAGAATAAAGATCCCGGTATGGCTTAGTGATTTGCAGATTCAATTCTTTCATCACACACAGTGGCATCAGATTGTGGGATGCACCAGAATCTAACATACAATTATGCAAAACAAAGTCATGTAACAGAAGTGAAATATAGAAAGGAGGGACAGATGAATCTACCTCTTCAACATGAGGCCCAAATGTAACCACTGGTTTTTCTTCTTGCAGATTAACTATATCGTCGACTTCATCGGACTGAGATAGATTGATAAATTCGGCAATCTCTTTCTTATAACCAGGTGTTTTCATTAATTCAAGAAGAGGAACTTGAATTTTCACTTTTTCCAATTCTTTTGCCAAACTGAAAGTTGAATTGATTTTGTCAACTTTTCAGGCTCTTCTTGATCTTTCTTGGAACTTGGATTTTGATTAGGAACAGTGACCACTTTCTCCAAAATATTAGAATCTCTAACGTTCGTTTGAGAAGCATCGGATTGCAGCTTTTCCTTCTCTCTTTCTTCATTCATGGGCTTTTTCCCCTTATCTGATTTCTGAGTCTGGTCTTTCTGTAATGGAGTCACCACTGGAGCAAGCACTGATTCTGGTTCTTTTTCTTCATCCTCTTGAGTTCTTAGTCTCTTCTTTGACCTTAAATCATACTTTCTATGTAACTCGGATTGCACGAAGTCTGTAAATTTTCTGCAGTAATCATCCATCTCTTCTTGATAAAATGAAATATCACTTTCTTCCGCTCCTTCTTCCTCAACTTCTTCTTCTATTTCATCATCTTCCATCTACACAGTGGAAATTCAAGCATCATCCTCTCTTTCATCATCATCATCTACTGAACGGGATGGAGCCACCTCTATATAAAAAGGTGCTTGTACCTGATCTTGATCTTTCTTCTCTCTTTGTAGAATCTGGAAGGGATGTTTTTTAAATTGGGGATTAAAAACCCCTCTATTCTGTCTTGCAGGCTTACTATCTATTTCCAATTTCACCAATTTATTGGACAGATTTTTTATGACCTTAGTCATATCATCAATTCTTTTTTCTTGAGCTGAGGTTTCTTCTTTAGCTTTTCCTTTATCTTGAACTTTACCAGCAGCGGACATATTAGCCTCAATCTCCAGAGCATCAGTTTGATTCTGCTCCAATGTAGGTGACCTCCTTTCCCTCAATGTGAAACTGAATTCTGGTTCAAATGCACTAACAAAAACAACCCTTGCTCCAATAGGAGGGGGTTTCATTTCAACAGGCAAACTATTATATAATTTATTAAATCTTTTCACAAAATCTTTCATGCTTTCATCAAATTTCTTCTTTATTGCATTGAACTCTGTCAAAGAATAGCCATGGTCCCTTTTTTCACCCCATCTCTCAGTGAAACACGTTTCTAGGGTATCCCAATCATTTATGGTACCATTAGGTAATCCTTTAAACCATTTCCTTGCCTCCCCACTTAGAGACTGAACAAAAAGTCTCATTACAACGTCCAAATGTTCAACATTTAAATTCTCGGCAAATGTGAAAAACAGGGGCAAGTGTTGTTCTGTATTTATTTCGTCTTCACCAGTAAATCTAGGGAGTAACTTAAGATATTCCTGAGGCATATCATGCAGTGGTTTGGGTAGATTCAATGGTGCATATCTATTCATCAAGAAAGTAGGGGCTGCAGGGACTGCCATGTTTACGCCCGGGTTAACTGCTCCTTGAGCGGGGGTAAAATGAATACCAGTTGTAGGAGAGGATGAATGGGGTGGAACAACTGATATAGGAGTTGGAGTATGAACGACTGCAGAAGAGCTGGCAACTATATGGGGCTGAGTTTCTGTAAAAGGAAAAGACACAAACTCTAAATATTGCTCTTCTAATGTGGGTTCTTGAAAATGAACGAGTGATGGTGACGACTCTTCTTCCGAGAAAGTGAGTTTCTTGGAAGCTTTCTTGGATATGAAAGTGCGTGAACTGCTTCCTGGTGCGAGCAGTGTAGTTTCTGGTGTATCAAATATTTTTAGTTTCTGGCCCTTCTTTGAAACAAGCTTCTCAGGATCAGACAAAACATGAACGGTTTGCTGAGAGGAATCTGACCTCGTATGAGGTTTCTTGGGAGCCAGAGCTATTTTCAAACAAACACAGCTTACTATCTCCTCCTCTCTAAACAACCAGAGGAAATGTAAATCAAAACCCAGGGAAATTCTTCGAATCTTCGTCCCTAGCAACAACGCCAATTAATGTTGTTCCTTGAGAAACAATTTCGTGCTGTGTAAAGGAATTCGTGCTCAAGACATTAAAGATTATGTCACAAACAAAAGTATATCTGTCTCTGTTTTATAAACCTCAAACATTAATAATATAATCTTCAAATATTAAACCCATACAATATCTGCAATGCCATATTCTCCTTATGCTGAAATGAGTGGACGGAAGAAACAAGAAAGGAAGGATTTCAATTTGATATGCTGCTTAAAAAAGAATCTATCAGTGTAAAAATCCTAAAGAAATGAGTAATAACAACGTTAAAATAGAGGAGCGCCCATTAAGGTTTATTTAACTCTTAAATACACAAGTATCTAGAGACCCGCAGCTCAAATTACTCTATTTTATTCACAGACATGAAAAACATAATGAAAATTGAGAAACTATTCAACATAGATAGAATGAAGGAAACTTGCAAAACTTTTTATTGATTCAGCATTCTTCAGTAGAAAATTTAGCTTCAAGGTTCAAAACTCGAAACCTTCATCTTTCTTGAAATTGTCCTTTAATACAGTATCACAAGACAGTTTCCAGTAATGAAACTGATTCTAACTGCTCCAACTAATTCTAATTGTTTAAACCACTAACTGTTATGGAAGCACATGCTTCGAAAAGTCTAATTACATTTACATAGTTTTGAAAAATAAAATGAGAATTTTAAAACTCCTAATCTATGAGAACATCTGGTCCTGAAGCTATTGCCGAGTCAATGGCTGCTTTTGATTGAGCCATTGGGGTCTTTTTTGCTGTATCCACGGAAAAGTTTTGCACTTTTTCCAAAGTTCACCTTGAGTTGTAGAAGCATTCTTGTAACTAAGATATTCCAATATAAATGCAACATCCTGAATGTGAGTAAGTATTTCTGTGAAGAGTGTTTTAACCATCCATAGCAAGTTGAAATGCCTCTGCAAAAAGTTAAATACTGTTTCTCCCCTTAAAACTTGAGTTTTTTGTGCCTGCTATCTGCCCTGCTTTTTGCCAGTGTTAGGGCATCTTCATAAAACTTCCACGTCATATTTCCCTTTTCTGTCTAGCATGATGGTAAACCTGTCCTGATCAATTTATCAAACGTTATGTCAAACTTCTTTACTACCTCCTTTATTCCCAGTAACCTTTTCTTTGCTACTTGTCGAAGATTATTCTTAATTATCATCTTATTGACTTCTTCAGCGTAAAAATATCTGTCCTGTATTTCCATATCTTCTAACTCCTCATATGATTTGGAATTAATAAAATCTATAAAAATTTTAGCCCAATTTTCTCTCTTCATGACCACTTGCTTTTCAGACAATATCTCCTATCCACGAGAGAACTGAAGCTTGACGAACCGAACAGAGAAGCTCGTTTTGCCATGACTGACAGACAATGAAAACAATACAGGGGTATTGGGTAATGAAAAGGTGGCGGGAGCACAACTCAAAGGGAAAAAGAACCACAACCAAACGAGAATGGGACAAAGAACAATTTAACAGTTAAGAAAATCCATAATAAATGCTGAAATGACGTCACTACGGGGGGTCCGGGAGTACGGCGGAAAACTTCGACCTACACCCCCCGTAATGAATCTCAGCCATTGATCATGGCTCGCCCAAGATTTTGACCAGTCAACTACGGGGGGTCCGATTTTGATAATTAACGAGCTATTTTCCCCACCGTAATAACTAATCCAGAACCACTCTCCCACGATCACCACTTCCGCTCGGGAAGTTGCTTGAACTTTAAGCTAAAAAAAAAACATATACTTCAATAAAGTTTAATGATAATCGAGCTTTGAAAGGCTTCTTTTTATGAGATAGTATAAAAACCTTATACTATAACATATGTTTTTCTGATTTTCTAATTTTTTTGTATTGTTGATACTCAAAATAAAAATTGAAAAGGATATGCGGATATGATCCACAACAACGAGCATGAGAGTTCAGAAAACTATCAAGACATGAACACTGACGTTAGTATTCAAAGGAAAGTTGGAACCTCTACTAGTTCATCTCTTCAAGAAGGTAAAAAAGATGGACATGCAAAGCATCATTTGAGGTATAATGTTTACCATATTCAAGTTAATTATGTTTCTGTAATGCATGGAAAATCTGCATGCATGCGTGAATGGAAGAAAGAGTTGTTGTGCATATTGTGGTCTCTGTAACCATGATTTTTCAAGATACTAGAAGAAGATGAAGACATACAGGAAACAATTGAAGTGAAGGCAACTTGCAAAGAAGGTGCAAATGACTTGCACACATTGCCAAAAGAAAGGACATGTTGTTTCCCCATGTTGGACATTGCATCCAACTAATGATGCCAAGCACATGAAGCAAGAGGATAGAAAGACTGGCGAAATTGGAACCAAAGATTCCATCATTGATGTGAGAATAGATGTTTCACATGAAGAATATTTTCAGCAGCAAAAATCGCCATGGAAGTGGCTTGGTAAGAAGTGGTTTGACTTCTTAATTCAGTAAGACATACATTCATTTGTACATATGAAAATTTTAGTTATGTATGCATGTTTTCTATTGTAATCTCATGTTTGTTTGAGCCACCTTGGATCGATGATAAAGGACATGAAGTTCAGCTACCTTCTATAAATTTCTCGCCAGAAATTTCTGAGTGAGTTCAAGGAAGACAATTCTTGACAAGAGGACAAGAGCATCTAAGGAGGGGAAGTGTTGACTAAATTCGAGTTGTGGCTCAAAGGCACTAAGCCATGCAAGGCAAACTGTATGGAGGCTGGAAAAGTGAGGGTGTTGTACTCTCATCTACTGAACAAATAAGGTAATCAGTCTTTTGGGGTCTAAAAGATTCCCAATGGGGAGGTGTGATCAGATTTAGATCAAGGACCTAAGTGATAGCTAAAATTTCAAATTGTTCAACATTGTGTCGAACCTAAGCGACTTAATAGATCTCATCTTCCTAATTTTGGTGCCCTAAACAGTTCGAAAAACCGACACCGTATGAAGAAGTTATCGCGATTTGAAAAGTCTAGTAAACTACAATTTTTGGCTTTTGACCAAGTTTGACTGGGTTTTGGAAAATTTAAAAAAAAAATAATATTCCATGGAATAGTCCTAGAATATTCCTTAGAATATTCCCCAAAATATTCCATTCCGAGCCAATTACAAAAGGACATGTGTCATAGTTTTATTAGGCATACAGATTTTTTTTATCTAATCAAAAACTGCGATGTGGCAGGCCCAGAGGCCTCCACGTGGCCCATGTTTGGTGTATTAAAATTTGGTGGAACCGAATGGAGTCGACCATGAGACCTCCTGTAGAGAGCACCCACACCTTACCCCTCGGGCTACATGTGGTTCTTAACTATAACGGTGGTCACATTATCTTTATTGTTTGACTATTTCCGAATTGGGGGAGCGGAGGGGCGAGCCCTTCGGGCCAGCCCCTCCCCATATGTTCAACGCCCATGTCCAAGGGATAAATTGGCACAAATTCTGCCATGTTGAAGTTGGTCACATGGAATTTAAACCTTCAACAATTTCATAAATGGTTTTGGAACCCAACGGCCAACTCCGGTTTCAAAGGAGTTAACCCACAATTTTGGATGGAGTTCTCGCCGGTAGTTGCGGTTAGAAGACCACAGGGTTTGGAGCATGTGCCCAACCAAACCAAAAAATTAATTTCTAACAGTTATAAATCGGCGGGTAAGTTGGAAGCGTCCCAAATTTAGGGCGAGTTTCCTACTTTAACTTAAGTTTCCCAAAATTAGTGGAGCTTTTTACGGGTCACTAGACAAATGTTGTTTAGGTTCTATCTTGAGCTAGATTCATCCATTCCGAGAGTGTGAGTAGTCAATTTTGACTATCTCAAACATTCTAGAATCATTGGTGAGGTTTTTAGAGCCATCAATGGACTTTTGAGCAAGTTTTTTCTTCGTAGAAGTTCTAGGGGCCAACAGTAGTTTGAGGCCTAGCCAGTGCAGCTAGAGGCATTTTTCAGGAAGCCAATAGTCATTTTTGGATGTTTCAGACATTATAGAACTAATGGTGTGATTTTTAGAGCCATTAAAGGAATTATTGAAGGCCGAGAAGCTTCATATAATTTCCAAGGGCCACCAGGTGCCAGCAGGAGAATGAGGCCTATCTAGAGCAGCCAGTATCCATTCTCAGCAAACCAATAGTATATTTCGACTATTTAGATAATTATGAATCCATTTATGGAGTTTTAAAAATATTTTAAGGACCTCTGAAGGCTGAGGTGCTTCAAATATATTTTCAGTGAACCGAGAGCCATGGGGTGCCACCAAGTGATGGAGGCGTAACCGAAGCAGCTGGAGGCCAATTTATGAAAATGAATAGTCTATTATGACTATTTTAAACATTATAAATCAATTTAAAGGATTTTAATAGTCATTGGGAGAATTATGAAGGTTGATAAGCCACAGGGAAGTTTCGAGCAGCTCAGGGCCATGTGAGTGGATGGAGGCCTAGATTGGGGAGCTAGTGCTCTTTTGGAGAAAATGATCATTCTATTTTGGAGGTCTGATATGTGCTGGAGACAGTAGGTGAGGTTTCAAGGATAGAAAAGGATTTATTAAAGGGTTAGTGCCATAGTGAAGCTCAGGGAAGCTTAAGGCATCGACATCAGAAATCATGTCAAAGGAATCCTAGTTGTTTCTTCAGAGTGATGAAAACCATGACAGTGGTATGATGGTATTCTAAACCCATTGGTTTAGTTCATATAACCATTGTAGTTGATTTTTTAACTTGTAAAATAATATTTTCATCATAATCCCAAAGAGCCAAGTCAATTGACATAGGCTCAAGGAGACATAACCCACGATATTCGGGTGAACTCCTATATTAAATTTGTTGTTATGTGTTGATGTTTATTTGTTGAATTATATGGTTTTTGCACATGCTTAATATCAACACAATTTTTTTTCTTAAAGCACTTAAGCAGTTTAAAAACATACACATGTTTTCAATTATAAAATTGCACACAGTCATGTATAAGCATGATCATTTATTTGTTTAAATGAGTGGGAGGTGCTTGCACATAAGTATTTCAATTTATCCACCCATTTTCAGATCAACCCAACACAATGACTTGCAACTGAACACATACACATGACATCCCTCAAATGATTCCAATTCCCTTGACGAATCCAACCATTAGTGTAAACCATATGTTATCCTACATATGCTCAATTGTCTACCATGTAGCTTCCTCAACCTCAAGGTTCTTCCCCGTACCTTAACCTACTCTATTGCTCAGTCCTGGAGCATGATATCCTTCCGTTGAAAAATGCATTGAGGCTTTGTCGAGAACTCTCCCTTTGGTTCCACTTCCACCTCAATGATGGATACCTAGTGACCTTATTGTATGTTATCAATTACTTCATATATCAGGGGAATGCTCTGATCTACATCCCAAGTTTTCCATGCCTCATAGGAATTGTAGATATGATGCATGTCATGATCTCACTGCACTACTCTAATATAAAGGGAAATTATTCCTGCAATGATCTCCATCACAGGTTCAACACTGAAATGGTTCTCTTCCATCATATTTACTCTTCTGCTCCACAGGCTAAGATTGATGTCCCCTCTTAGTTTCATTGAGTTTCTTATAAGGTGCCACATTTTCCTTGTCACCTGCATCCCGAGATCATAAAACTCCTTATCCCTTCTATGATAATATTTTTTAGAAAGGTACTTCTTCCTGAAGAGTATTTCAAACTAATCTCATGTATCCATACATCTGCATATTCTAACTTAGTCAATTCACCATAAAAAGTAGGAGGCTTGGCTTTCTTGAACTCCTCAGGAAAATATTGCTTCTCACTCCTCCTATAAGGATTTTGGTGATAATGGTGATGATCTCTCTCAAAACCAAAGCTAGAATAAGATCCATGAGTGATAGCCCTCCTGTCAGTTGTATCTAAAGGTCTTCCACCTCTGACTTGATCATCTTTTTCAATCATGTGTCTTCTCTGAGACCTACTACCATAAGCCCCATTAGTATTTTACTCTTGTCCATAACTGATTCCCATCTGTCCCTACTTCTATAAATATGAAAGACTCTTAAGAATCACTACATTGACTTCTTATTTCTTTTCCTAAGCTCCGGAAAGTCTTTCCTGTACCTCAATCAACCTATTATTATCTACCTTGCAACTTCTAATCTCTGCCCTCAGCCTCCTTAGTGTATTAGCCAGATCAGAAGAATACTATTCTCCTTGCTGCTCAACTAACCTTTCCCATTCTACTAATTTGACACCAGTACTTTAAGGAGAGTCATATGAACTCTACTCAACTATTCTGGTATTCATCTCTGGTTTTCTATTGTCCTACAACATACCATGTTAGATAAACCAAATAGAAGACATAATCAAAATCATACTTCAATGTATATCAAGGGAGGCTATTACGTCTACACAGGTCAGTCCAGATTAGCACGATACATGGTAATATCAATAAATTAACCATAATGACAGTATTCATCATGCATATGACCACAATAAATATATATATAAAAATAACTATCATGCATGACTAACCGATGTGCGTGCATATAACTGCACCAATTAACTAGCATCTATCATGCATGTAACCACAACTACAATAAAACGATAGGCATGCATATAAACACGATGTATATAAAAAAAATTAAACATCATGTCTACATGCCAAACATATAAACATGTATGACGATCTGCTTTTACCTCGAGGTCTAGTGCTGCAACCTCACTCTGTTACCACTCGGTAACCCCTCCTCCCACATTTACCTGTTGCACAAGATCTCCAGGGTAAAAATGAGATGAGTGCTACTATGACATGACCTAACCTCCAAGTTATAGTTAAGGAAGTTGGCCCTACAAAGTAAAAACTTATTGACATCCCTTAGGGACTATAAATCATTTAGGAGCTTGACAACGACCCCAAGTGATCAATCCCTAAGCTAGAACTCGTTTTCACTAACTTAACTCCATAACCACACCCATAACACCTCATGCATGCGGTTATGAGGTTCTAACCACATGCATAAGCTTCTATACCAACAATTATGACAAAAAAATATTTTTTTCTGTGCACGTGGTCATGAGATCTATGCCACTTTTTCAGACTAGCCTCAAGACCACTGCCCATAACTACTTATAACTTTCCAGAATCATGATAAAGATGATAAAAATGCCAATCATTCAAAACATGAACATGATCTTGACCTATAAATGCCTAGTACATGATATAAATTTTGTCAAACATATGATAAACATATAGTTACAGGTCATGAATGCATATTCGATCAGAAAGTTCTGAACTTTATATGAGAATCACCAAGAAGGCTCAATTCCCTCTTAAGCTAGCAACAACAACCCTTCTTGTCCATGCATTAATCAACCATTCGATAACTTATCAAATCATGTTCATGATCCATAGCTAGAGAACATCATAAAACCATGCATATAACTAGCATATAACCAGAATAGAAACCATGAAAATTCAACCATAAGATTGCATAATAACCAGCACATGTGCTCATAATTCACAATAGGAAAACAATTCATATTAACATATGAAATTTACAACCACGTAAAGGAATTCCACGTACCACCTGACAATAGATTGGGCTGAACCGAATCTCTTTTTCATCTAATCACCCATTTTCCATATTCCAAGCATGAATGTGGGATCTCATGGGATAAAACAAGACATAAAAAAACAAGGATTTCAGAGGTTAAACCACCTCCACCCTCAAGATGTCATGATCTCACCTAAAATAGTCTTGAGATAAAAAAACCAAACTAATCTTGGATGCCTCAGAATTTCTTCATCATACATTGAAAAAATTTCCTATCTCCACCCACTAGTCAAGGGCTTCCTGAAGAAAACCATCTCCACCCCCAACCCTTGGGATTTTCTAGAGACCACCTCACCCGATTCAAAAATATTCTGAAAATCTAAATCTCAACAAAGTATGAATACCATCACACAATGGCTATCTAAGAAATGGAAAGGCAAGGCTGAAACCACTATCAATTCAGGAAAATCCCATTTCAATGAAAACAAAATAACCAAAGAACCACATCCAAGTACCATGCATCCAAATATCAACAAGGAAACCACACATGTAACTCGTTACCCACAATGTCCACCTGTTGTATATTCTTTTCCAACCTTTTCCTTATGCTCCCATGCCTTCATTTTCTTGTACTTTCCTTACTTGTTGGTGTTCAAGTATTATTTATCTCCTCTTGGAGTTCATTTCGTGAATCTTATCAAAAAGTGATAAAAAGTTTTCAAATGTTTCTCAAACTCATTTTTATCATTGATGTCTAGTCTCTTCCAATTGTTTTTCCTTTTTCTTTCATTTTCCTTCATTTTCTCTCTAATTTCCCTTACATGCATATTTGTGTCTCTTCACCTTCCTTTTCTCTTGTTTTCCTTTATTTCTCATAATTAAATTCCAATTATTGTCTCTTTTCCTTTGCCCATGCCTTTTCCAATTTCTAGAGTCATTAATAAACTACAAGTGATGCCCATTATATTTTTTACCCACCATTCAACTTGGAATACATGTCCCATGACCTTGGTCTTATTTTTATTACATGGAAAATCGAATAGGGGTTGTTCCATCCATTTTGAGGGAGAAACAACCTTTTACAACATATACAGTGTATAAGACAAGATTGGATGATCCTAAGACTAGGTATTCTTATTATATATATAGAGGAGTCAACATGAGTAACCACTCATACAAACCTTGCCTAGTTTTGAATACGGTCTTCTAGGTAACTTCTTCTTTGACTCAGACCTATTAATTTTTAGACTTCAAGTCCAATTTGGAAATCCATCAAATCATCTATCCTTGGTAGGGGGTACTTGTTATTGAGCATAATTGTTTTAACATCCTATAGTCAACACACATCCACCAAGTCTCATCCTTCTTTCGCATAATGATGATGGGTGACCCACATTGTGAAGTACTTGATTGAATGACACCTTGAGCTATTACAACTACTTTTTCACCTTGTTGAAAAATGTTGAAAAGAAAAACTTATTTTACTTTTCCCTTGAATTAAATTAGGAGAAAATTGTAATTCCACATCACAAGACAACAAGAATGTGTTAACTATATTAGTTTGACTTAGTTGGCTCAATTAATTCGAGTTGAGGGTCTAACTTGGGGCATGTAGAGTGATTCCTAAATTTTAGGAGCCTGGGTTAAGTTTATTTTGAGTTGTAATTAATTAATTCAATAAAACTGAATTAAAGTCAGTTACACTAGTTCCAACTATTGGAGGAACTAGTGGGAGGTCAAGTAATGGGGTGTGTAATCTGTGATCAAATAGTTAACTCATAAATCAGCCATAAATAACTCATGCATGTGTGCTCTATGAGTTACCCAGTTGAGATTAGAGTTTAAGGGCAATGTACTATCATTTTTATAATTATCTAGGTTGTACAAATGGTGCATGTAGTTATAGGAAGAGCCTAAAGGAACTGCGTAATCCAATGGATCAAATTCTGAATAAATAGGGGCTTAATTCCAGATTGAACAATGCAAGGAAATAGGGACTTTGGAAGGCTTGTATTTGGTTAAGTATTGACCAAGACTAGCTTGTAGTGCAGTGAGATAGATAGACATAGTGCAAAGGTTGCTCGGGCCTGAGAAAAGCATTGTAATCTTCTCATATATTTTCTGACAAATGAAATATACAGATATCGGGGGTTTTTATTTGTGGCTTTCTCTAGGAAAACATTGTATAATGTGTTGATTGAATTCTCTATCTTGTATTCTTCGTGATTTTGTGGTGGTTTAATTGTTTCTGCAGTTGGTAGAGTAGATTCAATTCTATTGTTTTAGTAAATTACAATTAGCAATTTGAATCTAAAAGGAATTTCTACACATCTCACTTGTTTCTATAACATACTGCTTGTACAACCAAATGTTTGACAACGAGAATTATGGAAAATGTTGGATCTCATGCTCAACTTCCCCCTTAGGCAGTAGCCTTTTAGGCTTCTAGAACACATCCATTTATGATTTTACCATCTATTCTAGTTTCTGTTTTTATTTCTTAGTACGCCCCTCCTGGGATGAATTTTCTCTCAATGAATCTTCTACAAATTGATTCTCTCCTAAAAATAGTAAAACATACTTCTTGCTAAAAACAAGAAATTTATTATATTGGTTGATACTTACCAAAGAAATTTTGGACTTTCCCTTGTGTGCGTTGATGTTGAATAATTTTCCATCCTTAACGAGTAAAAAATGGTTGGCTCTCCACTTGAATATTACATCTCGCATGTACATATAGGGACTTCCAAACACCAATCCACATATATCAAGGGGAACTATTTGTAATTCTACTTCATTAATTGAGCCGAGAGGCTCATTCTACAACCCAATATGAAGGCGATGTGTAATTCCATTCATGCTCAACATGGAGTTGACACGTGTACCTTTTAAAATAAAAATAAAATATTCTTTAAATAGAAAAGCAAGGTCTGTTATAATAAAAAACAAAAATTAATATGCTATGCATGTTTGGTTGGTTGTTCATATGGTGCAATATAATTTCATGTAAAGTACTTAAGAGTAAAAAAAATGTAAGATGTTTAAGCACTATAATTTTCAAAAATATTTCAACCCATGATTTAAATAAACAATTTGAAGATCTATGTTAACTAATCTATGTCAATATCAACTTCATGTATATATATATATAGAAAAATAAAGTTAAAAGAAAATATTTTAATGTTGTATATAATAAAATATTCAATGTGGGTTATTAATAGAATATTTTAATATGAATTAATATTGGCGTATACCTAAAAATATATTAATAACAAAAAAATCATTTTAATGTGTGGTGATAAAATGTCTTGATTCACATGTCATGTAAATTATTTTAATGTCAATTTTATGGATATATTAGATATATTTTTATAAAGGCTATGTATATATCAAATAAGTTTTTATGGTTAAAACATTAGTGTTTTACAATTTGGTCTCTTTTCACATATATGTTTTTTTGCCGAAATCCAACAAAGATTTTTTGATCCCTCTGGACTCATGTTAGATCTGTTCTTAATATAGATCTAAATTGGTAAAATAAAAAAAATGATAACAAATATGATTTTACACTATTTGGTTACTCGTATTTCTAGTTTCTTATTTACCCATCCTAATGGATATGGGATTGGAGGATCACAAATTGTCAATCCAAATTTTTTGACCAAATCTGCTGAAATGAGAATCTCTTGTGATCTTGAGTTGAAAAAAGCATAAATATGTGTCTTCTTGACTTATATATTTAAATGGAAGGGTCTGGTATTTTCATTATCTCCCTATTATTGAAGTATACTCAGATTCACCTTCTTATGCATTGATGTATAAAATATCTTCTCATCCATGTCCGAGCTACTTTTAACCTAGTTTCTCAAATCAATGGCCATAGGTTCTCTTATTTACTCTTTCTTTGCATCCTTCAAGTTAAGCTATGGATGAAACTTTCGTCACTTCACCTATGTATGATTGTTAACATTATAGTGGTTACACTGGTTTCTAGGATCTTTGTACCAATGTGTGTGGCTATTGTATTTTTATCTTTTCCCCCTTTCCACTTCTTCTTTCCCTCCTTAGGAGCATCCTAGTACTCCATTTTCTTCAACCCACTTTATTTCCCTTTCTTTTGGCCTATTTTTTCTAGGTATTGTGCCTGTACACAAGCCTTATCCATCGATCTAGGCTTGAACATGATCACTTTTTTTCCCAGATGGCCACGTGGACCCCCCATATATTTGAGGAGCACATATGGGTTCTTTGGGGAGATACTCAAAAATATGGAAATTTTTATCAACTTTGTGGTGTACTCTTGTACACTCTGCTCTTGCGTCTTCCCGAATTAATGCTACTAGTTCTACTAGTCTTCTACATACCTAATAGGGTAAAATTATGATTTTATGAGTGTTTTTAAATCCTCCCACTTAATCACTAGAGTATTTCCCTCCAATATCAATATCTATGTGTTGCTTTCCCACCAAGTCAGGGCATGGCCCTCTAATTTTAGAGGAGAAAAAGAAATATTTTGTTCTCCCTATATCGAAGAATACTAAAATAACTTCCAATTGTTGCAGTTAGTGATTTAGCTTCGAATAATTGATATCACCTTCATATGGATTAATGTTGATATTCGGTTCCATTTTGAATATGGATTGTGAATGGTTCATGACACTTGAAATAGGTTAGTCCTTTTTATGTTTTTTCTTAGATTCTCTCTTTGGTTCTTCCCAATTTACCAATTTCCCCTCTGATTCAGCCTCTGCATTATAACCTCTATCTTCTCCAAATAACTGAAGCTTATTGGTTAGGATTTTTATTGGGAGGCTCACATTATGGTTTATTTATGTGACTTGTATTTATAACCAGGTAAACCTATCCTTCACGAGATCATGAGAGTTATTCATAGATTCGTGGGCCATAACTAGGGGTTTATGATTTTTGGTTTAGCTAATTTGGATCCCCTACAACTCCCCACAATATACCCAATGAAACCTACTATGATACCAATATGATCTATAAATAAATATTAATATTCCATCGGAGATTTTGTCACGACAAATCTTATAAAAGTATTCCTGAAATCCAAAACATACACTATAAGGGCTTGATTCTCCTTAGATTTTTTGGATCTGTAAATTATTGTTTATCGTGTATACATGTAAATTATAATTATGTAGAAAATAGATAAGAATGAAATGAAAGTCACAAACCACAAATTAACACAAGATATAACCTGGGAAACCTTTTCGATAGAAAACCCAGTTGGAAGGTGAGACTATTTCAATCTCTTTCTCTAAATGGAAAATGAATGCAAGTACAAATAAGTGAGGCTTGCTTCCTATGGGTTGTTACAATGAAAAAATACTCCCTGTTTTCTCTTGGAAGGTTTCATACCCTAATTTGCAAACTGGATCTCACTGGTAAAAGTGTTTTTGTGAGCTTATTCCTCCACCTTTTCCACCTAGAAAGCATCAAGATGGATGACAAACAATATAATGTTCCAATCCAAATCAATAATCGACAATTATTTTTTATTTAGAGAATATTTTATTTTAATTTTAAAAGAGACACGTGTCAACTTGATGTTGAGAAGGGACAAAATTATACATATCCCTCATATTGTGTTATAAAATGCTTCTTATTTATGTATAAACTAGTTTACTATGATTTTAGCATTAAAATATATGTAGCTCAAGTAGTTGAGTATGTGGTTTGTTTTTCCATCCTCCTCGATTTGGTTCAAAAAGACATGATGAATCCTTGTAACGAATGGCAGATATAAAATTACTCACTTTGAAAACCAGTTAATTACCATGTCTACCATAAAATACCATATTTTTTACACCCTAGTAGAGAAGGCTACCCTCGTCGCTCTTCTTGTCCATTTTCAAATATTTAAGTTTCTACATCATTATGATAAAATTAATGAAGACAAGAAGGCATTATCACCCTTTTGTCATATATATTTATCCTAAATATTTATTGTTGCGTGAACAGAAAAACAATTAGGTGGTTGGTTTGTTCATTTCATGTTGGACCATGTTGATAGAGAATCTTTTCTATTTTCTGAATGGCTTTGATGGTTTGTATGAAGAATAATTAAATGGATTGAAATTTATGCTGACTTTTTAAAACTCAATATTAAATAAAGAAATTCGATGTATAGGATGATCATACACCAAGGGAGTTCTAACATGTTTGGGATGATCCCGATATTCATTGAAATTTGAATGCTTGGGTAGCTGGCCTAAAATGAAACAAATTGATTCAAATGAGACAAAATCCATTGGAATTGCGTGAAAATTTCCTCTCAACTTGAATGGGTGTGACTGTATGTGAAAGTGCATATATTCCCTAACGACTATTTCCATGGCCAATTTCTTAGGCTTCCCAACTTTCTACCTTTTCAAGAATGCATTTTGCAATTTTCCAAAGATCCAAATCCACGCACAGACTGGAATTGGTACACATGTTAATTATTTTGTGCATAGAAATTTTTAGGAATTTTGATATTTGGGAGGACCTCCTCAACCAATTTATCTAACAAGTCGCCATCAAGATTGATGGATGTAAAGCCCTCCCCGGTGGTTCCAACCTGGACAAATCGGTGCAAAGGACATGATTACATTGCTAAGAAGTTAGACCACACTATGATTAACACATATTTATTGTCGATCCTGGGAAATATGAGGTCTAGTGTGATCTCATCTTCCCTGTCTGATCACATGGCCATTATTTTATCATGGTGCCATGAGCCAAATACTGCCAGGATGCCCTTTAAATTAAACCAAGTTTGGCTATTGGATCCTACTTTTAATAAGCTGGTGACCGATTTCTGGAGGAGGGACGATTCAAATGAGGGGTTAGTAGGCTGGGAAAAGTTGGAGGGCAAGCTTAGAAGGTTGAAGGACATAGTAAAAAAATGGGAACGGAGGAAAATAAAGGCATTAAAAATGGATTTAATGAGTATTGAAGATATCTCAAATTTATAAGGATATGATGCATGATCCCCTAGACTCCGATGTATATTCTATCCTTGAAAAGCTTGAAGCGCGAAAATTGGAAATATTAAAAATTCAGGAAACATCTTGGAAGCTCAAAAGAAGAATCCAATGGTTTAAGGAGGGCGATTTGAATACAAAATTCTTCCACAAGTGTGCCAATGGTCGTCGAAATAAGAATGCAATCTGGGGGATTCAGGCTGCGGATGGATCAATAAAACACTCTACAAAAGATATTCAACATGAGGCATACAATCACTTTTCCGATTTTTATAAAGCAGATCTGGAGATTGATCATCATTGTCAAACATGGGTACTCGAGCACATGCCTCATATGTTTGATCAAGGTGCAAATGATATCATGGAGAAGGTTGTTTCTAAAGGGGAGATAGAAGTTGTACTTAAATCTTTTGCACATGATAAAAGCCCAGGGCCAGATGGTTGGTCGACTGAATTTTATTTACACTTCTATGAATTACTAGAGGATGAATTGCAATTGGTGGTCAAACAGGTCTGTGTGTTGGGGTTTGTTCCTAGGGACATGAACTCTACCTTCCTGGCAATGATTCCTAAATATTTCGACCCAATTTTTTTTGCTAATTTTAGACCTATTTCATTATGCAATGTGGTGTACAAGATTACTTCAAAAATCATTGCAAACAGAATCTGTGGGGTTATATCTTCATTCATATCTGATGATCAATATGGGTTTCTAAAAGGGAGGTCGATACATGACGCAGTAGTTACTGCACAGGAAGCAATACACACGATTCATGAATATAAGAAGGAGGCTCTTATTATGACGATCGATATCCACAAGGCATATGATTCAGCGGATTGGTCCTTTATTAGACTTACTCTCCTCAAGGTGGTATTATCTATGTCATCTATTAGATGGATAATGGCATGTATATGCTCTGTAAGATGCATTGTCCTTATAAACGGCATGCCATCTGACTTCTTCATGGCTAAAAGGGGACTCGGGAAAGGATGTGCCCTGTCCCCACTCATTTTTATTCTCATAAAGGATGGTTTCAGTAATCTAATGAGGATGGCAAAAAGTGTTGGTTATTTTGAAGGCCTATCATTCTCTCCTACGATATGCATTACTCACTCTCTCTTTGTGGATGATTTGTTGGTTTTTGGAAAACTAATTAGGAATCAATGGTTTTATTTGCACTTTATGCTCACTGGTTTGGAGCTGCTACTGGACTGTGCATCAATAGAGAGAAGTCCATCTTATTATATGACCTGGGTGATATGGATGAAATTAATTTAATTGCTGGTTTCTTGGGTGTGCAAAAGAATCATATCATGTCGGGGTTCACCTATCTTGGTTTTAGACTAAAAGCATGTGCTTATAAGAACAAGGATTGGCTTTGGTTGGTAGACAAATTCAGAAATAATATCATCAAGTGGACAAACAAGTGGCTTACACTTGTGGGGCGATACATTTTAGTCCAAGCAGTATTATCCCAATTTGTTATTTACTGGACTCATTTGTATTAACTTCCGACTTTCATTGTTGGAAAAATTAATGCCATTATATCATAGTTTATATGGGCTGGAGCCACAGATTGTAACAAATTTCATTTACGCAAATTGTCTCATATCTCAGTGCCAAAGAAATATAGGGGTTGGGGCTTATTAAATTTTCATATTTTCACCAATGCACTTCTCATAAAATCCTTGTGCTGATCATTTATCACAAATACATTGAGGGTGATCCTCTCCTCTCATTGTATCAGGGCCGCACCTAGCCGAAAAACAAAGCCTCACAGATTTGGCACAGCTTCACGAAAGTTATGCTAATCCTGGGTCGGAGGCTGGTTTGGCACTTTGGAAACGGGAAGAAGATTTTGCTAGGTATTGATAGACTCCTGGGAATGAATTTTTCTTTAAGTATTGACCCTCAATTACTTCACATATTAAATCAAAGAGGTATTTTTTACATATCTCATCTTATTTTAAGCTGGCAATTAGGTGCATTGATCGGGAAATCGGCTGAGATATTGGGGCTGTAGGGACTAGAAGCTACAACATGGGATAGATTCAAAGGCATATTACAATCAATGGGATTTTCCTTCAGAGGAGCGGGGGATAAACTGGTATGGGGCAGACTGCATCAGGATGGTTTCATACATGTTAAAGACTTATATTTGCATATCATCAAAGAACAGATTGTGGATTGAACCCTGTCACCTTTCCTACAAACATGGCATTGGAATATACATACAAAGATTCTAATTTTTGGATGGCTGCTATGGAAGAATAAAATTTATACATGGGATTATCTTATTAAACGAGGTTTTCAGGGTCGGGGGAGATGCTCGCTATTTCTTATGTATGAGGATACTGCTATGCACTTTTTTTTCTATTATACCTTTTCTCTTAGTATTTGGAGGATGTTTACATCTCTCCTGGGGACCCAAATTGGAGGCCTATTGATTTCATTCAGACTATCATTGTATGGGGGGCCATAAAAGGAAATTACAAACCTTTACCTTTTTATTTTTTCTAGGAGATATGGTGTGCCCGGAACCGATTAATTTTTCAAGGTATTCTAGTCAACATTACAATTATTCATGGTAATATTATGCAATGGATGGGGGAACATGATTTGCCATCTCCAACCTTGGTCGACTTATCTGTCTGAAATTTCCCTCGCCATATTGCCCTTCCTGTGATATATTTTAATGGGGCGCAAATGGATGGTGCATGTGGCTGCGATGCATGGATTAAACTTGCGGTGAATGAAAGTTTTCATATTTCTTGGAATGGTGGATTGGGATTCAGAAATAAGGCTAAGCTCATGGCCTTGTGGAGTGGTATTATGGTGGCTTATCATCTTAATTTGGTTTCTATCCACATATATGGTGACTCAAAATTTACTATTGATGATATCTCTGACAATATTAGGATGCTCGGTCAAAACTTGAATGGATGGATTGAGCACGTAAAGCATTTACTATCTAAATTCCAGCTCTACATGATGTAGCATATCTTAAGAGAGAACAATACGAGGGCTGACTCCCTCTTGAAGAAAGGCCTGGATGCACCCTTTGGGACTATTCTCACACAAACTACAGGGACTCAAATCTAGTGGCATCCTTTGTTTTCCCTGTGACTTAGTTTTTGTTTACAATTGGATCCTCAGCTACGAGCCTATTTATGATCAAGCGAG
Source organism: Pinus albicaulis (assembly GCA_034641835.2). Lineage (NCBI taxonomy): Eukaryota > Viridiplantae > Streptophyta > Pinopsida > Pinales > Pinaceae > Pinus > Pinus albicaulis. Next base: position 673,878,534 of record CM076579.1, read on the forward strand.
CCGGATTTCTTCTCCCCTACTGTCATCATGCTTTTGTTTTTACTCTTCCTCTAGGCGGCCTCGTGATCGATATATGGGTATTATTTCTTTTGGATGGCTGACTATTTTTTCTTTTTATTTAAGAAGAGGCTCCCAATATCTATTTCACTTTTTTTTGCTTTTACTCTTCACAGATCCAGTGAGTCTGTCTCAATTTGATGAATATCATGGTTTTTAATGGGTTGATGATTAGTGGACTCAGATGTATTTCTAATGTCATCCCTCACTCGCTGGTGATACATGTTAGGTCCCTATATTACTAGTATAGTCCCTTATTGTTATTATTGTACCCTTTTAACCCCCATATTGTTATTATTGTTCCCTTAAATTATTATTGTTAGGTTGGCTAGGATTACATTGTGGCCCCATGGACTCCTATATATAGAAAGGAGGTTTTGTAATTTGTATCATTCAAGGATTGTTCATTCATGTAATGTATTGGAGGTTGCCCCCTCGAAGTGTCTTATTTATAAGGTGTTGATATCTATTTTCTTCTATTTTGGAGCTAGTTTCACAACATTTGGTATCAGAGCTTTGGATTATAGGGTTTTTGCTGCTCCAAACAGGTCATCGTGGGATTTTTCGCTATAATTTTTTTTTCTAAGAAGGTTCAGAAGCTAAAATTTTTAGAGTGCGAAGCCGAAATCCTGAGGAACATCGTCACAAAATTTCAGATCTTGGTTCACAATATTTTCGGAGATATGGTCTATGGAAGTTAGGGAATTTTGCAGGCTCCTTAATTTAACCTAAACAGGTCATCACGAAATTTTCTCTATAACTTGTTTTCTACGAAGTTTCAGAAACTAAAATTTTTGGAGAGAGAAGCTGAAATCCTGAGGAACATCGTTGCAAAATTTCAGAGCTTGGTTCGCAATATTTTCAGAGATATGATCTGTTGAAGTTAGGTCTTTTTCAGGCTACCGAATTTCATCTCAAAGTGGTTATCGTGGGGAAATGTTCATAAATCTCTCTATGAGCATCGGATTAGAATGCTGTAAAAAGTGGCTGCAAGTACACAGACTTTAGTTTCTTTTCTATAAATTTCATAGAAAAAGGAGGAAATAGTGACACGTGGCAAGTCGTACAAGTTCGCTCTACTGAACTAGTCTATAATTGGGTCATTGCGGGAGATTGGACATAACTTTGCCTTGAAGAATCTAAATCAGGTCAGACCTGTGACATTTGAAAGAAGCTTTAGAGAGATACTACAAGGCTGAATTTCAGATATTGAGGATCTACAATTATAGATATAATTCAATTTCAATATAGAGCTCCTCAAAAACAAGTAAAAGGTGTGTATATTTTTTTTTCCCAAATTGCATAAGTCTTGTTTGAAGAATCAAGTTGAATTGAGTCCAAGGGAATATTGTGGAATATATATCAGTATTAGATTCTAAAATGGCCCCTAAAAATAATTCAACACCCATTAAGCCTTTAGAAGGCTCTACTATGACTCATGAAGACGAATAATGGAAACATGACATATCAAATTTACAAGAGCAAGTGCAAAAAATTTCGCTCTCACAAAGAGCAACAAAAAATGACATGGAAGTTTTGAAGAAAGGCATGGAAACTAAGATGGATGGTTTGAAGAAAGACATGGAATCTAATATGGATGGTTTGAAGAATGGCATGGAAGCTGGCATGGAATCTAAGATGGGTGGCATAGAAGCTAAGATCGATGAAAAAATGGAAAACATGAAGAATGATCTAAAAGAAGACATGGAAGGTTTGACAAAGTTGATACAACAAATGTTTCCTAATGGTGAAAAGATAGTAGAGGAAACTCATGATGAGAACAAAATAAATTCTACTCGTGATTTCATAAACTCTAATGTTGACGGGAAGAGCCACCATATTCCAAGAATGGATATGAGGAAGTTTGATGGAAAGGATCATGTAACATGGCTACTACAGATGGAGCAATATTTTGATCTCAATAATGTGCAAAACACACAAAAGGTACACATTTCAACTTTACATTTAGAACAAAATAGATTTGTATGGTATCGATGGCTTTTCTCCCGTAAAAAAAATGTCACTTGGTCAATTTTTACGGAGGAAATGATAGCACATTATGAGGATACAAAGAGCAACACCTTCTTTGGCCAATTGATAAATCTCAAACAAAAGGGTTTAGTGGGGGAGCACATTGAGGACTTACAAAAATTGAATATAAGGGTAACTAATATTCTAGAGGAACAAAAGGTTTATCTCTTCATAGTTACTTTAAAGGATAACGTCCAACATGAAGTTCGCGTTTTGGAACTTTATTCATTGGAGAAGGCATTCAGGTTGGCAAGAAAAATCGAATGTAAAATTATGGCGACAAGGAAGCCTACCACTCACTTCTATAAAGAGGGAAGTGTTGCTACTCCTAGATTTCAACAACCTACAAGGTTGACACCACAACAATTGGAAGAAAAAAGAGCAAAAGGGATTTGCTACAGAGTTGTGATAGAAAATACACTAAAGGTCATAAGTGTGCTAAGAATAAATTATGTTACATTGATTGTGAACAGGAAGAAGAAAATGAAAAAGAAGAGGATATACACCAGGAACCAACCCTAGAAGAGGAAGAAATGAGTCCAACCATATCGTGTAATGCATTGGCAGGAATTACCACTCCTCAAACTCTCAAGAGAGAAGGACATATCAAGAATAAAAAGGTAATAGTGTTGATTGATTCAGGTAGTACCCATAATTTTATTCATTGTAAGGTAGCCAAGGAATTGAATTGCTTCCTATACCCAACACCAGAATGTCAAGTGATGGTTGCAAATGGATGAACTATAAATTTCTCTGGAAAATTCCATAATATCAAGCTAACCATGGGGGAATATGTATTGAATAGTACAATGCTTTCTATTCCTATGGGAGGTGTTGATGTTGTACTAGGAGTACAATGGTTACAATATTTGGGGACGGTAGCTTTTAATTTTCAAGAACTTTTCTTGAAATTTCTTTTAGAAGTAAAGGAAGTTGAATTACGGGGTATTGCAGGGAAGCCGAGAAAGATAATAAGCTCTAATGTCATGACAAAGCTTCTAAAGAAATAACAATAAGGCATAATTGCACAATTATGCTCACTAGAAGTTCCAACATAAAAATCATCTATTTCTGCAGATCTCCAAAAATTCTTGGACAATCATTCCAAGGTTTTTGAAACTCCCAAAGGACTCCCACCTATTCATGATCATGATCATGCTATTCATTTGATTCTAGGAAGTGTTTCTCCAAACATCAGGCCTCATAGATATCCTTATGTCAAAAAGAGCGAAATTGAATGTATGATTGCAGAAATGTTAGAGGCGGGTATAATTCAACCTAGTCAAAGTTCTTTCTCTGCTCCTGTAGTATTGGTACACAAGAAGGATGGATCATGGTGCATGTGTCCTGATTATAGAAAGCTCAATAAGCTCACCATTAAAGATAAATTTCCCATTCCTGTGATTGATGAATTATTGGATGAATTACATGGAGAAATTTATTTTACCAAGTTGGATCTTCGTTCAAGATATCATCAAATTAGAATGAAGACTGGAGATATTCCAAAAACAACATTTCGAACTCATGAGGGTCATTATGAATTTTTGGTCATGCCTTTTGGCCTTACTAATTCACCTTCTACATTTCAAGGGTTGATGAATTCCATTTTCAAACCCTTCATTAGAAAATTTGTGCTTGTATTTTTTGATGATATACTAATCTACAGCAGGTCTTGGAAGGATCATGTTCAACATGTTGGTAGGGTGCTCAAACCATTGCAGGAGAAACAATTATATGAAAAAACATCCAAATGTTTCTTTGGAGTACAAGAGGTGGAATATCTGGGTCATATTGTATCTCACGAGGGCGTTAAGGTAGACCCTAACAAAAATAAAGCCATTAAGGAATGGAAAGTCCCCACAACCATAAAGCAGTTGCGAGGATTTCTTTGGTTAATAGGGTATTATCGCAAATTTGTTAAGAATTATGGGAGAATAGTAGCACCTCTAACAACATTGTTGAAGAAAGATGCATTTTCATGGACTCCTAAAGCAACTAAGGCTTTTGAACATCTTAAAGAGGCAATGTGCCTATCACCGGTCTTAGCTACACCAGACTTCACAAAAACCTTTATTGTGGAATGTGATGCCTCAGGAAATGGAATTGGTGTTGTTTTAATGCAAGAAGGAGGACCCATTGCTTTTGAAATTCATCCAATCAAAGGAAATTATTTACATAAACCTATTTATGAGAAGGAGATGTTAGAAATACTACATCCACTAAAGAAATGGAGAACTTACCTAATGGGAAGACACTTCAAGGTAAAAATTGATCATGATAGTCTTAAACACTTTTTGGAACAAAGACTATCTTTAGAAGAGTAGCAAAAATAGGTCACAAAGATGTTGGGTTATGACTTTGAAATAATCTACAAAAAAGGGAAGCTAAATGTTGTTGCAGATGCACTCTCAAGAAAGAATGAAGAGGTGGAAGCATTGCTTTGTGCCATTTCTATTATCCAAACAGATTGGATAACCGAAGCAAGAGATGAATGGAAGAAGGACAAAGATGTATGGACACTCATTCAAAAGTTGCAGCAAGATCCTAGTACATCCGATACATTTAGTTGGAAAAATGATTCCTTATGGTACAAAGATCGCTTATATCTTTGTAAGGATTCCCAACTAAAACAAAATATTCTTCTGGAATTGCACACTTCTCCTTTAGGAGGACACTCAGGATTTTTAAAAACTTACCACAGGGTGAAGAAAGAATTCTTTTGGGATGGCCTTAAATCTGATATTCGAAAGTTTGTGGCGGAATGTTTGGTTTGCCAGCAGAATAAAGTGGAAACAATTAAGACCCCAGGACTTCTACAACCCTTATCCATTCCAAGTCAACGTTGGGAGGAGATTTCAATGGATTTTATCACAGGTTTACCTAAGTCCGAAGGAAAGAGTGTCATCATGGTGGTAGTTGACAGACTTACCAAGTATGCACACTTTTGTGCATTATCTCATCCATTTAAAGCAAGTACAGTTGCTACTACATTTATGGACACAATTCAAAAGCTACATGGAAACCCAAGGGTTATTGTGAGCGATAGAGATCCCATTTTTACTGGAAATTTTTGGACGGAGTTATTTTCTTGTTTGGGTACTGATCCAGGTGGATATTGGTGGTCACCCGCCTATTCCACTTGGGCCCCCACCATTATATCTTTCAGTTTTTCAGTTTTGGCATAATTTACTATTTTTAGCAGTTTTTCGGGTCCTGAACTTTCGGAGCTGTTTTGAGGCCCTAAACGACGTTTTTTGGGCATCGCGACTGTAACAAATATCATTCCACTTTGGAATGATATTTGTGGCGAAATTTGTATTCCTCGGATAGAGCTTTCTAATGATGTATCATGTGAGTCAAACAGAGATAGCATGCCAAAGTTACGTCCCTGGGAAGTTGAAACACCAATTTACCCAAACGGGGCCCATAGTTTTGGCGCTTCATCTCCTAGGGTTAGGTTTTTGGATGTTTAGGATTCTCCATTGTTTCTCAATAATAAATAGGCCCTCGAGCCTCATTGTAACGCAGTTCAGAGGCCTGTAGCCGCCACATCTCTTCTCAGAGATAGCTACCAGTGCCCTAGCTAGTTTTATTTCCATTCTGTCTGTAAGCAAATTTCAGTTCTTTGATATTAATGAAATTAAGTGTTATTTCCGCTGCATCTCTGTATTTATGGTTATATGTTTATTCTGTTGCGTTCCTGCATAAATCCGGATCAGTGGTATCAGAGCGGTCTGCTTTTTCTCGATCCTTCTTTGCATGTCCCCAACGAGGTCGGGGTATAAGGAGCTAGGGCTTGATCTGGTGGAACCTTTACAAGATCAGCCTCGCAAACCTCGATGGACGCCCATGGGGGACGAAAAGAAAGATGAGGGAGCAGGAGATCCTATCAAAATATTGCTCGAGGAGGCCCTCGAAAAACAAAGGAACGCGATGATGGATAGCTTTGCTCAGATCCTTCAACGGCTGCCCACCGGCGGCGCATCTGCATCCAGTAGCCACTCTGGAGTTGCGACTCCCTTTAAGGTACAATTAAATTTTGACATTCCCATATTTGAGGGTCAAATAGACGCAGATGCCGTAGATAGATGGTTGAATCTATTAGAAGGATATTTCTTTGTTCATGACTTTTCAGACCGGGAGAAGATTATTTTTGCACTCCTCAAAGCTACCCCCCATGTTAAGGACTAGTGGGAAACCTACTGTGAGAACAAGGACCAGACAGAACCCTCTCTGTTCTCGGCCGTACCAACTTGGAATTCTTTCCGAGACGTTGTCAAGGAACAGTACTATCCCGTGGGGAGCTATGAGGACAAGTACATACAATGGACCATGTTGTGACAACAAAGGGATCAAGATGTGCATGAGCTGACGAATATGTTCCATACCCTGCGAACAAAGTTGGGTATCAAAGATTCAGAGAAAAATCTGGTTCTAAAGTATCGCAGCTGTCTGCACAGATACATTCAGGAGGAAATGGAGTTCCTCAAAATCTCCTCGCTTGGTAAGACCTACCGGTATGCTGCCAAGATTGAGCAGAAATTCAAGCAGAAGAAGCGAGACTTTGGATCTGCGAATCAAAAGCAAGGGAAAGGTGCTTCCAAACCGCAGAACAAAGGACCGAGCCAAGGCATGGTGGCTAAAGAAAACTCATCGAAGCCACAAGAAAAGAACAGCACCGCAAAGCCAAAGAAGGACACGGGAAAGTGGTGTGAGTTCCATAAGAGCTCCACTCACAACACAAGTGAGTGTCGGGCCAAGCAGTCGCTAGTGGCCGAGATGAGGGCTTTTGAGTCAGATGCATGCTCTGACTCCGAATCAAAACCTGAAAAGGGGAATGAAAAAGGGAAACAGATTATTGATGCGGAGCCTAATGCCACTGTTGCCACTACAAAGGTCCAGAAGGAGGAACCGGAAGATCCAGAGGAGGAGGAACGTCTCTTCCACTCCCAGATGTGGGTAAAGGGCTCCCCTGTACAGTTCATTGTCGACAATGGGAGCCAAAAGAACCTCATTTCAACAGACGCCGTGAAGTGGTTGGGCTTGCCGACCACAGCTCACCCACATCCATACACCATCGGGTGGCTTCACCAAGGACGAGATCTCCGCGTCAGCCAGCAGTGCCGCCTTCCCTATAGCATCAAACCCTTCACGGATGAGGTATTATGTGACGTTGCTCCTATTGATGTTTCTGATGTATTATTAGGACAACCATACTTGTGGAAGCGTCATGCTATGTATGAGTCTCGACCTCGTGCTGTTATTATTACTTTGGGAAATAAGTTGTACAGGATACCAGAGGTACCACCTCCTACGACTATCTCTTTGGTTACTGCAAAACAATGTAGCAAGCTCATTTCCCAAACCAGGAAATTCGTTTTCCTGATGATCCGCCCCCAGGGCAAGAAGAAGACTGTGGCCACGACCTCCAGACAGGGCCCCTCTGCACGACAACAACAAATGGATAAGGTCGTGGAGGAGTACTGGGACATCTTCACCTCACCCACAGGGGTTCCTCTGCACTGCCAGGTCAAGCACCCGATTGATCTGACCCCAGGTGCGCCACTACCCAATGGACCGATCTATCGACGCTCTGTTCTGGAAAATGATGAAATCAAAAGGAAAATTCAGGAGCTGTTGCAGAAAGGTCACATCAGACCAAGTTCATCGCCCTGTGGGAGCCCGATCGTGTTGGTACAGAAGAAGGATGGGACGTGGAGACTCTGTATTGACTATCGGGCGCTGAACAAGATCACTGTCCGGAATAGGTACCCAATCCCACGGATTGATGACCTTCTCGACCAACTCAAAGGTGCAAAATATTTCAGCAAGATCGACCTGAAGTCTGGGTATCACCAGGTACCAATTGAACCCTCCGATGTGTGGAAGACTGCCTTCAAAGCCAAGGAAGGCCTTTTCGAATGGCTGGTCATGCCTTTCGGGTTGAGGAATGCTCCCGCCACCTTCATGAGGATGATGGATGACATCTTGCGGCCATTCACCAACTCATTTGTAGTGGTGTACTTGGATGAAATTCTGATCTTCAGCAAGACTTGGGAAGAGCACCTTCACCACATCCGACAAGTCCTCCAAACACTGCGGCAACACAAGTTGTGTGCCAATTTGGAGAAGTGCACATTTGGCATGACCCAGGTTCAATATCTGGGATACATTATTGATGAAAGGGGGTGCATGTGGATCCAGCCAAGATCCAAGTCATTCGGGATTGGCCAGCCCCAACCACTATAACAGAGCTTCGCAGCTTTCTGGGTCTTGCTAATTTCTACCGGAGGTTCGTGTTGGGATTCTCTCATATCACTTGGCCCTTGAGTTAAGTCACCAAGGGAGGAGCGAGAGAAAAATTCTTTTGGTCGGAACCTCAACAAAAGGCTTTCACAGAATTGAAAAATCACCTCTGTTTTGCCCCAGTGCTCACATTACCAGACTTGCAGCAGCCATTTGAGATCGAGACAGATGCCTCTGACTATGCTATTGGGGTAGTTCTTACTCAACATGGACATCCAGTGGCATATCACAGTGAGACATTGTCTGAGACAGTTCGCAAGTATCCCACCTATGACAAAGAAATGTATTCCATTGTGCAAGCCCGTCGACAATGGAAGCATTACATTTTGGGGAAGGAAACAATCATCCACACAGACCACCGGCCCCTGCAGTTCATACAGACACAAGGGAAGTTGCAGAATGATCGCCATCAGAAGTGGTCCACATATCTGCAACAGTTTCATTTGAACATCAAGCACAAGAAGGGTAGCACCAATAATGTTGCAGACTGCCTCAGCCGACCACCGATCGTGGCGCTCACCACCGTGCTCAACTCTTGTGGGCACGAGACTTCTGATTGGCCGCTTCTCTATGAGAGTGACCCAGAATTCGGCCACACTTACAAGGCACCCTTGGGGGGCACGCAAGTTCCAAATTTTCACCTCCAAGATGCACTTTTATGTCACCTGGGACACCTTTGTGTTCCTTCAAGCGAGCGTGCCAAGATGATATGGGAAGCACACTACAGTCGAGTCGCTGGGCATTTCGGGGTCGAGAAAACAGTAGCAATACTACCGAAGTATTTCTATTGGCCGAACCTTCGAAAGGATGTCGAGAAGCACATCAGATCCTGCACTGCTTGTGCCATTGCCAAACCGACCATCAAGAAGCAAGGCCTATATACTCCACTACCTACCCCTAGTCAACCTTGGGAATCCATCTCCATTGATTACATTTCGGGCTTGCCCTCTACTAAGAATGGCAATGACTGTGTTTTCGTGGTCGTTGACAGATTCTCGAAGATGGCCATTATGGCGGCCTGTAAGAAGAATATCACAACAGAAGCTACTGCTAAACTCTTCTTTGAACGAGTATGGGTGCACTTTGGGATCCCACAGTCTATCATATCAGATCGAGATAGCAGGTTCCTCAGCACATTTTGGTCCAGCCTCTAGTCAATGTTGGACACAAAGCTCACCAAGTCCACAGCTTTCCATCCCCAAACAGATGGCCAGACAGAGGTCGTCAACAGAATGATTGTACACATTCTGCGCATGTACAATTCAAATCATCCATGCACATGGGACGAGAGCCTCCCCTATGTACAACATAGTTATAACAGGGCTCTCCACAGTTCAATTGGCCATAGCCCCTTTCAGGTGGGCTTGGGATTCCAGCCACTATGTCCCATTGACGTAGCCATGCCATTTGCAGCTACTCAGGCTGATTCAGCTCATGTCCAGTCTAAAGTTGACAAAGAAAGTAGCTTCATCGAGCGCATTCAACACATCTACCAACAGGTTCATGATATATTGGATAGAGCCAATGGGAAATACAAGCAGCGCCATGAACAACATCGGGTGCCACACAACTTCCAGGGGGCGACAAAGTATGGCTACATTTACAGAAGGAGTGCCTCACTGGACCCCACCGCAAGCATCGACCACTTCGATATGGGCCGTACATCATCACCAAGGTTGTAGGGAACAATGCCTTCGAGCTTAGTATTCCTCCATTCCTTGGTCTGCACGCAGTCTTCAATGTGGATCGCCTTCGTCCTTACTTCCCACCTCTACTGGACACCTCAGACATTGCAGAACAACTCACACCAACAGAGTTAAAACCATAATGCATGGAACAGGTCACCACAGATTGTATCATGGACATGCAAATCAAGAACACTCGCCAACAGAAAATCCAACTGTATCGGGTTGTCAAAGCTGGCCAACTCCTGCACCAAGGAAAGTGGTTCACTGTGTGAACAAGTTCAATGTACCTCATCTCATGGAGGAACTTAACGCAATGGGGACCATTGCTTCCTAAGGGGGAGGAATGATCTGTGTGATATTGGTGGCCACCCACCTAATATTCTGACGGGCATCCACCATTGTTCTTTCGCCTTCTCGCCGCATAATTTACTATTTTTTAGCGCTTTTCGGTCCCGAACTTCCGTGAGTCAGCGTTGAGGACCTAAACAACGATTTTTGGGCATCGAGCTTGGAAAAATTTGTAGTCCTATGATAGATATTTCTAATGATGTATCATGTGCGTCAAACAGAGATAATATGCCAAAGTTACGTCCCTGGGAAGTTGAAACACCAATTTACCCAAACGGGGCCCATAGTTTTGGCGCTTCATCTCCTAGGGTTAGGTTTTTGGATGTTTAGGATTCTCCATTGTTTCTAAATAATAAATAGGCCCTCGAGCCTCATTGTAACGCAGTTCAGAGGCCTGTAGCCACCACATCTCTTCTCAGAGATAGCTACCAGCGCCCTAGCTAGTTTTATTTCCATTGTCTGTAAGAAAATTTCAGTTCTTTGATATTAATGAAATGAAGTGTTATTTCCACTGCATCTCTGTATTTATGGTTATATATTTATTATGTTGCGTTCCTGCATAAATCCGGATTAGGTACTCAATTAGCTCATAGCTCATCTTATCATCCTCAATCCGATGGTCAAACTGAGATAGTAAATAAATGTTTGGAAGGATATCTTCGTTGTTTTGTATCTGATAAACAAACACAATAGGTCAAGTGGTTACCTCTCTCTGAATGGTGGTATAAAACTTCCTTCCATACTGCAACAAAAATGACCCCATTTATGGCACTTTATGGATATCATCCCCCATTCATCACACCATATTTAAGAGAAAATTCAAAGGTTCAAGCAGTGGAAGATCACATCGAGCATCAACAAGAAGTTCTCCAACTCTTAAAGGACAACTTGAATTTGGCACATAATCGAATGAAACAACAGGCAGATCAACATCGCAGTGAGAGAAGTTTTGATGTAGGAGACTGGGTATTTTTACGGCTACAACCATACAAACAAATGTCTTTCAAGCAAGCTAAGAAGGATAATAAATTATCGCCAAAGTACTATGGTCCTTACAAGGCGTTGCAAAATATTGGTACTATGGCATACAAATTGGAGCTTCCTGCTTCTTCACGAGTGCATCCAATTTTCCATGTTTCATGCTTAAAGAAGGTTATAGGTGAAAATCTTCCAATTCAAACAATATTTCCAGAACTTGATGAGGAAGGAAATATCATATTGAAACCTGAAGTGGTCAAAAAAACCAGAACTTGACAGCTACGTAATCAATCAGTTTCAGAGTATCTCATCAAGTGGAAGAACTTACCCACTGAAGATTCTACATGGGAGGATGAGAATTTTATACAGAAGCACCCAGAGCTACTCAAGCATTAAGGACAACACTTTTTTGAAGGAGAGGGGCATGTTAGGTCCCTATATTACTAGTATAGTCCCTTATTGTTGTTAGTGTAACCCCCTTATTGTTATTATTGTACCCTTGTAACCCCCATATTGTTATTATTGTGCCCTTAAATTATTATTGTTAGGTCGGCTAGGATTACATCGTGGCCCCACTAGGATTACATTGTGGCCCCATGGACTCCTATATATAGAAAGGAGGTTTTGTAATTTGTATCATCCAAGAATTGTTCATTCATGTAATGTATTGGAGGTTTCCCCCTCGAAGTGGCTTATTTCTAAGGCATTGATATCTCTTTTCTTCTATTTTTGGAGTTGGTTTCACAACAATACATGACAGAATGTATATATTTGGGTCTGGTTATGATTTATGTTATTGAACTTATGTATGTTGATGCTATCCAACTATGGCGGGAGCACAATTTTTTTTGAGATTAGGCCGTTTCTGGACAAGTACTGCATGTACAGGACTTATGTCTGTTGGAAATATATATGGATCATGCATTTTTTTAATAGAACAACGGTTTTTTTTTTTCTCCTGAAAAAAGACATTGATTATCTTCCCCTTACATAATTTCGGCCTTGTATTCATCTTCCTATTCATTAATATAAATGGATACCTTTTTCAGATAGGTCTCTCTTAGAGTTTCTCCCATACCATGCAAATTTATCTGTTTTTGAATTATGGAGCCTTTAATTTCATTCCACTCTGCTTTCTTCATCTTGGAAAACCTATGCTTCTATTTCTGGTTATCAAAACTAAAATCATTCTTCATAATCCTTCCCATCAGAGTTGGGACATTCGAATCACACTGAAAACTAGAATCATTCGTTCAAATGACTAATCAAACTAATTTCCTAGGGATATAGGATAAAGGAACAAGGAAGAAAACTCGTGATTCACCCAGAAACAAAGGATTAATATAATATGGATTGTTGGACATTAGGAAATCCAAGTCCAAGTTTAAATTCTTTCTTGTTTTTCTTTTACTTTCATATCTCTTAGCCTTTTGTTAGATTAGTTGGGTATGTGTAAGTAAATCACCCCAATATTTTATGTCTAAATAATTTCAATTCTTTGTGAATGCTTTTTTAGTCTCATATTTTGTAATATGTTGTTAATGAAATATGTATATTTCTTGTTACAAATGACTGCAATGAGGAGAAGGTTTATAGAGATGTACCTTCGGAAATTTAAAATTTTCTCCCAAACTAGAAAACATTGAAAATCTAGAAAGAGATCTTTAAGTCAAGATTGAACCCTCAACCTGATAGTGTGATATGTTCTTCTCTCATCAACGGTAAACAAATACCCAATCACTGCAACACATGAGTACACATGCAAGACAAGTATTATTACGATGAAACTATTTTTTGCATATTTATTATTCTCTTCTTTCTTAGATGTAGGTGTAGAAAAACTTAATGAAACTCAAGAGTATGGCAAAAAAATTCTTTGCTGAGATCATTCACACTTTAGTACAAACTTATGTTATTGGAGCAGGGATTTGCAAAATCACTCTCAATCTTCCTCTATTTTCCTTTACAACCAAAATAAAAACACTATTAGGGGGGAGAAAATCGGTCCATATACACAAAAATGGGAGAGTAGTGTCATGAACATGATCGATGAAGTCAGTCTCAAAATAATGAGTTGGAAAAATCATGAGAGTGAGCCACAAAAATTGTGCCAAGTGCAGCACACGGTGACTGTAGTGGTGTTCTCAACTAGAGGGTACATAAGAAATGTATACCATGAGTTCAATGATAGTTTATTGCCTCTCTATTAACTTCAAAACATATCTAGGGGGAGGTTGTGTTTGTGATTCTTAAATACCATGAGTGGTGGATTATTTTCACTATCGATCATCTAAATTACTATGAACCCTAGTTGCAAACCTCTCTTCAAAACACCATTTCATTAATGTCGTGAAATAAAACCACCCCTACCTTCACCAATGTTTCCCTTGGAGTCTATAAATATTATACGCTACTTGGGGCTTATTATTACCCACCACATGTTCATTCTGAGCCTATATATTCAAGTGTTTACATACTTCAACCATCATGGTCCTTCAGCAAGAATTTTGGTGTGTCTTGCCAGTAGTCAACTCCTTAGCAATCTATTTCCCAAGACTCGACTTTTCCTTCATGAAAAATTCCTCCAGATCACTTCCCTTCATGTGGTTTTCCTTCTGGTCCTCCTCCATCTAGAGGAGTTCGTCAAAGTCGTTATTCCTTTGGTTAGATACCTTTCTTATTTCTACCTCTAGGAGTATTTTCTACTTCTTTAATGGACATGTTGAGTCTTCCTAACATGACTTTGGGTATCTTAATTTGGTACATTGATCCTCCTACAAACAATCCTACTGACCAACTCAAACCTTACATGGATTTAGCCTTGGTTCAACTTGTTCCTTGTAGAAATTTGAATAACTGTTAAATTATTCACCGATATTATCCTGATCACACACTATTTGAGCTTCATGCATAATACATAACCTCTTCTACTATTGATCATTAATTGCGGAAATATAAACAATCGCATGCGCACATCAAAACCATAAACAATCACATATAAACACAGTATTTATGGGAAATCTTAAAGCTAAAAACCCCCAACTATCTATATATTATAATGATAGAGATCATGTAACAATCATTGTACAAACTCCTCACAAGCTCTCAGTACAATCTCCAATTGTTACACACTACACAAGCTCAGATCTAACAAAACACATGCTCCAATCTGCTCCACCTGTTAGCCTGCCTCTACTACGCAATCCAAGATGAATAATGGCCCAATATGAGTTCGAATCCACCTGGTGTGTACTGCGCAATCCTCATTGGCATCTCCATCAATGTGTGGTACAAACTCATGCACCAGTATAGTCACACTGCACTTTCACCTACCTCTTCACTGGTCTCCACTGAAACTGTCCATGCACTGAAGTTAACTGATGTATTCTTTAGTTGATTTATGAGTTAATAATTAGTGAATTAATTAATAATTAATTCACACCACTCTCACTAGTGTATCAATCAGTTAGACTAGATACAACTAGCTCAACTATGTTTAACCGAGTTAAACTGAATACAACTCCACTAACTTCCTCAATCAACTCCACCAAACTCTGTCACATGAGTTCTAACTGAAGTCAACATGAAATAGCTCCACTAAACCCTAGGAATAGCGTAATTCCTTCTGTCAGCTGCATGTGCCACATCCGTGCACTTAACTGAAGTGCTCCAAGAGGATAAGATAATGTTTAGAGTCCAAATATTATTAAGAGCTAATAATATTCGACATATCTATTTTTAGACTAGCAATCTAAAAATAGATTCCGCCCAGTATGTCTAAAAATAGAAGTCCATTTATTTTTTCCGACTTGACCAACCATCCACAAATAGCATCCTACAACTCATAGAACATGATCCATATGTCTAAAAATAGACTTTGCGCCAAAAATAGCCTGCGGGCCCACTTAGTGAAGGCGACTTCTTTTCACTAAGCTCCATCATCTTGTTGCATTTTCAACACTCCCTCTCAACAAGATATGGATTATTTGCAACCCCTATCCTGCCTCTGTGGTATTCGAATTTGCTCCTGGTGAGCGCCTTCGTCAAGATATCAGCATCCTGATCCTCCGTAGGAATGTATGAAAGTAACATGATTCTCCACTGCACACAATCTCTGATATGATGATACCGGATGTCAATGTGTTTAGATCTATCATGAAATACTAGATTAACCGAGAGTTTGATGCAACTCTGATTATCACAATAAATCACAGTAGGCTCTAAGTGTGAACCGAACAACCCGACTAGGATCTTCCTCATCCATATAGCCTCGCATGCAGCCAAACTCGCTGCCATATACTCGGCCTCTGCTGAACTGAGTGCCACAGATCTCTGCTTCCTGCTGTACCAAGAAACTGTTGTCGACCCGATACTGAAAATCCCTCCATATGTGCTCTTTCTGTCCATTGGGCTCCCTGCCCAATCTGCATCCGTGAAGCCACACAACTTCACCTCATCCGACTGTCTGTACCATAATCCATATCCCGATGTGCCTCTGAGATATCTCAATACATGCTTGCCTGCCTTCCAGTAGAGCTTGGTAGGCTTAACCATAGCTTGTGAAAGCTAGTTAACAGCATAGCATATGTCGGGTCGTGTATTGACCAGATACATAAGCGACCCCACCAACTGTCGATAAACAATGGCATCCACTACCTCCGCTAAAGTAGCATCCTCCTTCCTCCAACCACCAGGAAGAGGAGTATCAACAGGCTTGCAGCCATGCATGTTGAACTTCTCCAGTATCTCCCGGGCATACTTACCCTGAGAAACAAACAGTCCACCACTGCGCTGCCAAATTTCCAATCCCAGGAAATAATGAAGGAGGCCCAATTCCTTCATCTCAAACTCTTTTGCAAGATCCTCCTTGCATGAGAGTATCAACAGCTCATCACCTGTCAAAATCAAATCATCTACATAAAGTAAAATGATCAGCAACTTACCCTCCACCACAATCTGGTATAGGTTAGGATCAGCCTAACTCTTGGATAATCCAAGTCCGGTGAAATAACTGTCTATCTGTGTGTACCAAGCATGAGGTGCTTGTTTCAACCCATACAGTGCTCTCTTGAGCCTACACAAATGTGACTCGCTGCTGAAGATCTCGAAACCTTCGGGCTGCTCTATGTACACTTCCTCCTCAATCACCTCATTGAGGAACGAAGTCTTCACATCCATCTGATGAATGTGCCACCCCATCTGCGTTGAGAGAGCAAGAATCATCCGTATGGAAGAATACCTTGCGACAGGTGCAAAGGTCTCCTCATAATCGATCCCCTCTATCTGTGAGAAGCCTCGGGCAACAAATCTTGCCTTGTACTTCTCCACACTCCTGTCAGCTGCCTGCTTCACTTTGTAGATCCATCTCGAACCCACCACTGATTTCCCTTCCGGTCTTGAGACAATCTCCCATGCACTGTTTCTGACAATCGAATCATACTCTTCCACCATGGTATCTACCCATGCGGGATCCTCCACAACTTCCTCGAAAGAGGATGGATCTGTCATGATACACTTGCTCACAAGAGCCATGTATCCAGTGTACCAATCAGGTGATTGTCTCTGTCTGCGCTGTGATGTAGGTGCTCCTACAAACTTCTCTGCATCTTGAGCCAGTCGCTCAGCTTCTGTAGTGCGCTTCCGCCCTCTGATGATTGGCGCTGCATGAGTGGTCTCTTCCACTCCATGAACCTCATCTTGTGGCTGATCCACATCCTGAGACTCATCCTTAGGAACTAATATCTCCTCATCTGCATGCAAGTGTGGCTCCCTCTCAAGCAAACACTTCATGGCTTTCTCCTCCTGAAATTTGATATCTCGTCGCACAACAGTCTTGCGACTGTCTGGAAAATACACATGATATTTGTGGGGCGTATCAGTGTACCCCACAAATATCCCAACGTCTGCAGTCGGCTCTAGCTTCTTCCTAGCATCCTTTGTCACATGAATGTAAACAGGTGAACCAAAAATCCTCAAATGGGAAATATCAGGCTTCTTACCAGAAAACGCCCCCTCGGGTGTACTCATGCCAAGTATCCTGTGAGGACAATAGTTCTGCACATATACTTTAGTATTGCATGCCTCCGCCCATAAGTGAATGGGTAGGCCCTGATCATGCAACATCGCCTGTGTAGCACCCATGATCATTCTGTTCTTCCGCTCAGCAACCCCATTCTACTGTGGGTTATGAGGTGCTATGAGCTCTCTTCGAATTCCTTCTGCACTGCAAAATTCCATGAATTCACCAGAGATGAATTCACCACCATTCTCGCTCCTAAGAGCCTTTACCTGCTTCCCTGATTCTTTCTCAACCAGTGCCTTGAACTCACAGAAC
This sequence comes from Pinus albicaulis, assembly GCA_034641835.2. Taxonomy (NCBI): domain Eukaryota; kingdom Viridiplantae; phylum Streptophyta; class Pinopsida; order Pinales; family Pinaceae; genus Pinus; species Pinus albicaulis. The sequence continues at coordinate 673,896,276 of CM076579.1, forward strand.
TTTGAGTATGTCTCGCTCTTCTTCTGCATGAATAAGATCCAACACTTCTGAGAAAAATCATAAAAAAATATCACATAATACCTGTGCTTTGCTGTCGAAGCTACTAAGAAAGGTCCACACACGTCTGTGTGAATTCTCTCAAGGATCGTCGTTGCACGACTATCCTTCTCGTGAAAGGTGGCTTTCACAAATTTTCCCAAGGTACATCCCTTGCACTGATCTGACTGCGCAAGAGTACCCTTAGGAAGCCCAGTAGAAATCTGTTACAGTATCTTCAAAGCTCCATGGTGAAGGTGGCCCAATCTCCGGTGCCACAACTCGCCATCATCCCGGCTCACCACTCCTTCTGCCTTGCCTGCCATTTCTACGCAGCCATCTACCTACAATTGATAAAGGTTATTAACTCGAACCCCTATCCTACGGGTCTCACTAGTTGCCTTACTGCGCAGGATAGCCTTTCCCTCGCTAAAGACAACATCATATCCCTTGTCTTCTAACATCACCATAGAGATAAGATTCTTCTTCAATCCTGGAACATGCATCACTTCCTTCAATACGAAGGGTTTACCAAACTCCCTCTCAAAGGAAATGGTATTGATACTGGTCGCACTATATCTACCATCATCGCCCATCTCGATGTGCACTCCAAGATCTTTCTCATCCAGATCAGTAAACAAATCTCCATCTCCTGTCATGTGAAAAGATGCACCACTGTCCAGAAACCACACTGAACCCATCACACTTGAGACCAAGCATGCGATCAACCAAAAAAAAAGCTCAAACTGCGAGGCTAAAGCCTCTCTAGCTGCAGATCCAATAGCCTGCTTATTTTTCTTCTTCTGCGGACAATTTTTGGCATAATGTTCGTGTTGGTGACAGTGAAAGCACTTCACCTTGGACATGTCCTACTTCTTGCCTTTCGCAATGGAATGAGAATATTTCTTGCTCTTCCCTTTCTTTTCTTTGGTAGCCAAAGCACAATTCTCTTCATCAGAGTTCTTTGATGAAGATCCGTCCCTGGTACTTCGCCTTATCTGCTCTTGCACAAGATCCGACCAAAGTCGCTCCCATCCTGGCAATTTCTCCCGACCATTGACAGAGTCCTAATAGGAATGCCAATTCTTCGAAAGCCCAAGGAGAGCCAAGCTCACCAAGTCCTCATCATCAACAATCACCCCCACACTTCCCAGGTCATCCCTGAATTGGGTAAACTTCATGAGATACTTCGGCATACTGTCCCCTTTCTCCATCTTTATGTTTCTGAGTTTATCCTTGAGCGCCAACTTCCTCTGGTCGCTCTTGCTTTGGAATAAATATTTCAAGGATTTCCACATCAAGAATGGAGAAGCCTTACCATGAAGGCTGGACACTATGTGATCCTTCATTCCCTCCAACAGAATCCTTCGACACTTTGCTGTCTTCTTTTGCCATGTGTCAAGTATGGCAGCATCAGTAGAAGTAGGCTTTGGGACTTCAACATCTATGAACCCCTTCAACCCATTGTCATCTAGCACTGCCTCCATCCTGTACTTCCATGAAATATAATTTGAGCTACCCTCAAGGGCATACTCCAATCGCAATCCATTAAAATACATCTCAACTTCGACACCAAGAAAACACTGCGGCAAATTCAAATTCCACCAGCAAAAAACTCAACCAGTTCAATGTCTTGCAATTGCTCCAATGATCAATACTCCTGTGATACCATGTATAAATTTGAATAACTGTTAAATTATTCACCGAGATTATCCTGATCACACACTATTTGAGCTTCATGCATAATACATAACCTCTTCTACTATTAATCATTAATTGCGGAAATATAAACAATTTCATGCGCACATCAAAACCATAAACAATCACACATATAAACACAGTATTTATGGGAAACCTTAAAGCTGAAAACCCACAACTATTTGTATGTTATAATGATAGATATCATGTAACAATCATTATACAAACTCCTCACAAGCTCTCAGTACAATCTCCAATTGTTACACAGTACATAAGCTCAGATCTAACAAAACACATGCTCCAATCTGCTCCACCTGTTAGCCTGCCTCTACTACGCAATCCAAGATGAATAATGGCCCAATCTGAGTTCGTATCCACCTGGTGTGTACTGCGCAATCCTCATTGGCATCTCCATCAATGTGTGGTGCAAAATCAAGCACCAGTATACTCACAACTGATAGTCACACTGCTCTTTCACCTACCTCTTCACTGGTCTCCACTGAAACTGTCCATGCACCTGAAGTTAACTGATGTATTCTTTAGTTGATTTATGAGTTAATAATTAGTGAATTAATTAATAATTAATTCACACCACTCTCACTAGTGTATCAATCAGTTAGACTAGATACAACTAGCTCAACTATGTTTAACTGAGTTAGACTGAATACAACTCCGCTAACTTCCTCGATCATCTCCACCAAACTCTGTCACATGAGTTATAACTGAAGTCTCCATGAAATAGCTTCACTTAACCCTCAGGAATAACGTAATTCCTTCTGTCAGCTACATGTGCCACATCTGTGCACTTAACTGAAGTGCTCCAAGAGGATAAGATAATGTTTAGAGTCCAAATATTATTAAGAGCTAATAATATTCGACATATCTATTTTTAGACAGGCAATCTAAAAATAGATTCCGCTGAGTATGTCTAAAAATAGAAGTCCATCTATTTTTTTCGACTTGACCAGCCATCCACAAATAGCATCCTGCAACTCATAGAACATGATCCATATGTCTAAAAATAGACTTTGCGCCAAAAATAGCCTGCGGACCCACTTAGTGAAGGCGACTCCTTTCCACTAAGCTCATCATCCTGTTGCAATCTCAACATTCCTAACTCCCCATCCTTTGCTTCAGTTCCACAATAACCTCAGTTGGAATACTCTTTTTGCGGAAGCATTTAGTGAGGGGGGAAGCCCATAAAAGGGGTGGAAAGCCTAGAAAAAATGGGGTCAAGGAAAAGGAAACCCAAGCGACATCCACTCCTAAAAAATTTAAGTCTACTCCTACATGCGCTTTTTGTGATGTTATTGGGCCTGCCACAAATAATTTTTCTACAATCCCCCATGTTAAGAGCATTGTCTCAGATACTCAACCAGACCCAAACATTCTTGAGGTGTAAGTCACTTTACCTGAGTATGCCAATAAGAATAAGTCGTTATGCATGAATCACCCTTGTGATTTGTGTGATAAATATGGACATTATTCTCATCATTGTCCTCATCTTGAAGACTTTCATGATATGCTATATGTTCTTCGTGAACTGGCTACCATTTGTGGTGACTCTCCTTATTTTCCACCTATAGGTCCTGGTACCAATTCTTCGCGAGGACATGAGCCTTCTCAACCCACTATTGTGGTTCACCCTCTTGATATTGAGATGAAGGATAATTCAACACCTATTCTCTACCTATTTTCAAACCATCCTTGAAAGACACTTCGGTGTCAACATCAATGGACTCTGAATCCACTAGTCATATATTTCTTCCCCTTGAAGACACTGCATATGTGAACCATGTTTCCCATGTTAATTATTTTTTCAATAACCTCTTACCTCGAATCCATGAATTCGAATCACATCCACCTTGTGAACATAACCTTTCCACACAATGTTTGGGTAAAGGGGCATCCATTTTTTAGATTCTAGTAGAAGCAATTATTCCCAACCCTTCTAGTGCATATGGTAGTGTTGACTATTCTTCCCCACCTAAAGAACCTCTAGAGTCTCATATCACTCTAGATCATCATGGGGATGATCCAATTAATCATTACTATGTCTTCCATCAACAACCCAGTCCCTTAGACATTGTTGTTATTCAAACCTCATGTCGTCTAGGTGAGCATCAATTCATTATATCCAAAGCCACTCTTTGGTACGGTGACACCATGTATGTGAACCCATAAATTTAATCCATTTGACTCATATATGCAATTCCAAACGATATTGGTAATCCAAAATTTCATTTCTCTAACTTTATCTATCGATTCTTCCCATAATAAGACAACCATAAGCAACAAATGGTGACAACAACATAAAATGTGCATAACCACACTGTGTATCAAAACATCCATCATAAGTGTTTAGAGTCCACTATTATAAATACATATGACATGTCCATAACATGTTATAATGATATATACAAAATTGGGGTCCACCCATGCCCCTAAATCTACTCATTATCCTCTAGAGGATCTTGTGCTAGTAGGGTCGGATGCTCGAATCCCTTATTTGAGCACTTGGAACACAATGGCACTCCAAAAACTCATATAGCTAGGCATCATTCCTACCTTTGCATACCCAATAACTCCCCTGCATCATCACATGCTGGGGGGGAATTTCATGCTTGGGTTCATGATGGCACCCGTATCCACCTTCTCACTAGATCAATATTAGTCTTGGCCTAAACCTCAATGATCTAGGTATGGTCGATTATCCTTTCATTCCTTGGATTTTTTTTCCTACTAGCCTCTCTAGAGAGCCATATACACATCTCATATCATAGATACTTGATACCATATCTTCAAATATTCTACTCTTTGTGATACCACACTTACCACCTAGTCCCCATGTTTGAATTGGTGGGCGAGGATGATCCTCAACCTTTTCTAGTAGTTCATTCCTTTATTACTTTCTTTCCTCGATTCTTCATGAGGAACCATCCTTCCAAGAATAATTAAGTCCATTTTTATAAAATTGATGCCACCATCTGTTGGAAATTGGGTTCAACGCTTCCCCTGTGTTTTGCGACATGGACTAACCGCCTCTCGTGGATCCTAACTCTGGCGATTATAGTAGAGGCTAAAAACTCCAGGTTTTGGTCTAACGGTAATCATGATTCCAAAAATTGGTATCATACTAACAAGTCTCATGTTCAAAACTCACCCGGCTCGCATTGGGGGGGAGATTGTTGGACATTGGGTTCAACGCTCCCAGTGTGTTTCGCAACATGGACTAACTGCCTCTCGTGGATCCTAACTATAGCGATTGTAGCGGAGACTAAAGCCTGTGGGTTTTGGTCTAACGGAAATATTGATTCAAACATCTTCCTAAAAATTGATCATCCAAAGTCCTATGGTCGGTTTGTCTACTATGAGCTTGCCAATATTTAAGGCCTCTTCCTCCTCTCCAAATTCTCCACTAGCTCAATGTGAAAATGAATTGGAATTCTGGGCAAGAATCCATTTTACAAAAAAAACCCTAGTTTTTCCTTTGGCCAGTAATAGAAAATCATAGCTCGGTATGGTCCACATGGTTGTAAATCCCTCACCAAGCTCTATCATGGATCTCTCTTCATTTTTCATAATTTTAAACTTCGCCAAGAAGTCATTTTTTCCATAAAGTCCCATTTTGCCGCCTGTGAAAATCGAATCTCTCCATATGAGTCACTCTTACTATGTAACCACTTTATCTTTTCACCTGCCGACTTATATGTAGATTTTAGTTGTGAGTAACCACTATTTACTCATGTTTTTATGGTCCCCTTTGGGCCTTTCCCCATGGAAACATCAAAGAGTCACCCTTATTCAGGTCATCAGAGACAAGTCGCCCTTACATCCATGGAATCTATTCAACATCCCATTAAGTCTCGTTATAGTATATTATCCATCCATGTATCAAATTCATCCCATTTTTCTCACATTTATCCTCTAACTATCCTAACCTATCTTTGAAAATCCTTCATTTGAGTAAAATCCATCCCCTATGGAATTGTGTTAGTCACTGCCAGGTCATACTTGCATATCATGCTCTTAAAAGGAAAGTCATAATTCCACCACTCCCCTTATTCATCAATCATCATCCATAGTGTTAGTCTATATCAATCTGATTATTATGATTCTCATGCCTTTGTTGAGTAATCCTCATTACCTTAACTCTAGTTGGCCCTCTTTTTTTGACTTCAACAAATTTATTTTCGGAGAGTGTCTTAGAGTGCGGTGCACCTTGGTTCCATTCTTCATCATTGTTCGGTGCCTTACATCAAGCAAAGTGAATAATAATTTCCCTTTAGCTTGGTTGTTTCTTGCGTTCTTAACTCCAGCTCATTATTGCACGATCGAGAATCATACACTTAATGATCTAGTGATGTAGCAGATTATCCTAGCATTTCCCAGGTGTGTGTGAGATGTTCCAAACCTCATGAGTGGGTGGCCTTTTAGGTAGTCCCCCACATCGCCATATGACATCAAATTATGATCCAACCTCATATGCAGTTCTGTAGATGTGACTAGTTTGGTTTTCACTGATCATAGAGCCCATAACATATACCTTTCTTTCAGATGGTCCATTTAGATCTTTAGAGACCTTTCCTATTCAACAAGGCTTATTTCATTGTTATCTCCCCCTCATACAATCTTTGGGGGCATTATTTCCTATGTACTCAAATCAACCAAGTTTGTTGTATTATTCATGACCTATGTATTCCATGCACTTATGTATATGGGACTCATTATATCATTTATCACATTCTGGCCTAGTTGATGCCAACTTATCATGTATCATGTACTTTGTAGCTCAGACCCACATTGTTGGGCATAACATTATCATTTTTTCTCATTTACCTTAGGGAGTGTGGGTATGCCTCCCCCACCGTATTGAGATCTTGTACTCATCAATAAAAAAATAATTCTATCTGACAAGTAGGTCTTGCCCCATCCAATGTCACTCCTTCCCTTCATTGCTTCAACTCTCTCTCTCTCTCTCTCTCTCTCTCTCTCTCTCTCTCTCTCTCTCTCTCTCTCTCTCTTTGTCTCTCTCTCTCTCTCTCTCTCCTTTGGTGTCTCATGAAAGTGAACCTACACCTTATTTCGATCATACGATGTACTCTTGACACTCTTACGCTGGGGGGAAATTTGTTATCACCCAAAAAATGATAACCTAGCCATATCTTACTAGGTTGATCGAAATACACCATGTGGGATGCATTTTTACATATTAAAACCCATTTTCACCTTAGGAAATAATTTAGTGAACCCTTTTCCTACATTATTTCTCATTAAAATAAAAAAAAGCCCATGAGAATAATTAAATAAATAATTATTAATTTATTATTCCCTTATATATCTCATGAAATAATTATTAAATCATTATTTAATAATTGTATATAATTCAAATTTGACTTAATCACAATAAAGTAATTAATAAATATTTTTTTATTTGTTAATTATTTTAACCATTTTCTAAATAAATATATTTGACCATTTCAAATATCTTTTCCCTCTTAAAAAATATAATAAAATATTCACAACAACTAGAGTTTGATTTAGTCTATAATTTTTTATTATTTTCTAAATCTCAATCTATCTCAATATTTTGCTATAAATAAGAGGTTTTTCTTCTCATTCTTCACCATGACCATTTTCATTATTCCCATTATCGTCCTGTAACATTTGAGCTCCCATATTGAGTTCAAGCTTCCATAACAAAACATTTCCCATTGCACACATTAGGAGAGAGGAAATATAGTTGAAGCACAAGGACATTAAAAGGACCCATCCCATGAAGGGGGATTTGCAGACCTAAGTCTATAATGTCTCCTCATCAAGTTTATTATTTCCAATAAAAAATTTAATTATTTTTATTCTCCATTGGGTTGTTACACTTTATTTTTGTTGTTATATGTTTATGTTTATGATTCATATCTTTTCTTGTAGGTTTTCTGATTTTATAATGCAAATTTGAAGCATATATATAACCATATTTTGTTGTTAAGGTTGCTAGTCACCAACAAATTAAGTGAATTATTTTTGGTACACCTTTCCAAAAACTCTCCACTAACACCTATTTGAGGGAAAAACCCAACAACATTTTCTTAGAGAAATTCTTCCAATTCAACAAGAGATATAATCTAAAATTTCTATTCAAATAAATTCAAACTGAATATTAACCAAACCTTGGTCAAACATTTTCAAACAATGATAGATTCAATCTCTTGAAATTTCTGCTTCCTTAAATTTGGGCCTGTTGTGCCTCAAATATTTCAATCAACCTTAAAGAACTTTGATCTGCTACCTCAGAGAGCTCCCACATCATGCCTCATATTTTTCCCTTTTTATGCCTTAGATTCATCCTTCATTTATGCCTCAAAATATATCTCATGTGATCTGAATTGATGCCCTAAGGAGGAGGACAGGTAGCCTTTATATAACGATCTAATGAGCCTGAATAGGTGTGCCTTTTGGGGCTTAAAAACTTGAACTTCTTGAGGAGATGACTTGAATTTTGGAGGAAAAATAAATTCAATTTAAAATTTTTGATTTCTCTATTTTCATTTTCTTTTTATGGCTAACTTGCATACCGATCATAGCTACAAAAAATCAACACTCCCTCTTAACTAGGGAAGTATTCTCTTTGACTTCTTCAAATGAGCTCTTGTTGAAAAAAAATTATATCGCAAGAGAAGCCTTGAATGAGACAAATACTTTGATGTTTCCATTTACATCATGTTCTATACTACAACCATGTGGAAAGCATTCTACATCAACATCATGCAAAGGAATCTAGTCACCCACTAGACACATCCATTTGAAAAATGGATCTAGGTACCCACGAGCCAAAGGCCTTATAGGGTCATTACTAGTCCTTGTTTCACCAATTCACTAAGTTGTCACTTAGAATCAGACACCCCCTGATAGATGGTGAAACCTTAGGCCCATTTTCTATTCCCACGTGCCATCACATGCTAGTGAATGGAAAATCAGTTGCATGATGCTAAAGGAACTCATTCAACCCACCTGGGGACCACTTTGGGCCTTGGTGCTCTCTAGGTCATTCTCCCTAGCCATATTATATGGCCCTTAGTAGATACCTTGACCTGCCAATATCTTGACCTAGGGAGAATGTTTTCCCATTGACGCTACAACATCAACACACCCTTTGAGTAATGGAAGAATTATCAACTAATATAAGTTTGTCCATGAAGTATACAAACTTCACCTTGGGATAGAGCCTTTATGAGAATTTTAGCATCTTGCTCATTTGTAGAAATGCATTGGTGCCTCATTGCTCATTTTTGTACCACACCCCAGACGTGGTGGTACCATTATCTCAATGTGCTTTGACCTATCATCATGGTTATCTCCTACACCTGATCAAAAAATCCTCTGAGTAGCTTCCAAAGCCACACAACTTCACAACTTGTAAAACTAGCTGCAATATACTTTTCCCATGTAGTCCTAAGTGTGACATATGTCTGCTTCCTAGCCAAGTATAATCCAAACTAAATAATCATCATAATTCTCTCTTCATTTCTTCAACTCTCTCTACCCAATCTAAATCTATATATCCTACAATTGCTTCCTTCAATGGAACCATTACAACAGTTGACATTGAAGTAGATCTTGCTATAGAAATAATGTTGCTCCCTCCAACTTCTTCCACACTTTCTAGTTCCAAGTAGTAATATATCCAAACAAGACCCTTCATCTCAAACTCATAGGTCAACTCCCTCTAACACTAAAGCAGGGCTTGGCAGCTCCCTCTATCACATAAGAAAATCCTCCCGCCATTGCTGCTCCCTTTGTCACATGAGTCCTTTCGCTCTTGTTAGAATAAATTCATATAATAACAAGATCAAATTTGATGCATCAATCCAAGTATACCAAGTTTTGTACAAAGACTTTTTCTATTTGAAAACATGAGACTTCTTCTCATATACCTCCAAGTTTTGAGGTAGTTTTATGTACACTTCTTCTTCCTCCTCAATTAATCCATTGAGGACAGTTTTGCACATCCACTTAATGTAATTTCCAACGCATAATAAAAGAAACATAAATAAAATATCTAAAAAAAGTGTACCTGACAAATGGAGCAAACATTTCCTCATCACCCTCTCCCTCTTTCTAGGAGAACCATCTTGAATATTGCTTTGTAATTCTCCATGTTACTATCTAGTGCATGCCTGATGTTATAGATATATCGATTTCTCTTTAGCACAATTTCATCCATCATAGAATTTAATGGTATTCCTACTTCCTCTGAGCTAGGAGATCTTATGGTCATCAAATACGATTATAGATGTCAGTACAACCATCCAGAAATTACTAACCCTGGGAGAATCCTTTTGCCACTATTTTTTCTTCATTATTCCAATACATCCACCTATTACTAGAGCCTTGACAACCTTTACAATGTACCTGAAATCCTCTACTAGGAGACCCATGGAAGAACTATTGTAACCCAACAAAAGAAACATAATAATCAAGAAAAAGAGATATAAAGTAATTATATTTTGATTTTCAGTATTATAGGGAATATCCCTCTCAATCCTTTCCTTCTTGCATCCATTGAAAAACTCATCATCCACATCCTCATCATTAGCATGTTGTTTTCCTTGTGAGCATGAGGGCTTCACTGGGAGAGAAATATGATACCGCATGCGTTCATATTGGGGGATATATATTGAGGAAAATATTTCATAATATATCTATCATATAAAGCGGGGTAAAGGGTTTTTATATTGGTAGGTATAAAAAATGGAGCTCAAAGTTAATGAAAAAATATAAAGGGGTCTAAAAAATGTTATTGGAAAAATGGATACCTACAATATCTAGTGAAAGTAGGGGTTTTTTTTAATTAGGAATGTGTATTGGGTTCACATTGGTAGGGGGTTAAATAATGTGATTTTTAAAGGTATTTTCTGTTGGAATCACGATTGTCGTTAGACCAAAACCCGCAGGCATTAGTCTCCGCTAAAATCGCCAGAGTTAGGATCCATGAGAGGCGATTAGTCCATGTCGCGAAACACACGGGGAGCATTGAACCCAATGTCCAACAATCTCCCCCCGAACGCGAGCCGGGTGAGTTTCGAACTCGAGACCTGTTGCTCTGATACCACTTGTTGCAATCACGATTTCCGTTAGACCAAAACCCGTAGGAATTAGTCTCTGCTACAATCGCTAGAGTTAGGATCCACGAGAGGCGGTTAGTCCATGTCACAAAACACACGGGGAGCATTGAACCCAATGTCCAACATTTTGCAATATGTAGTCCAATTAAGGGTATTGTTGCAGCAATCCTCCTCACACATTTACCCAAGTTAACCAACCTACCTGGGTAAACATGTGACGAAGAGTTACTATGATATCATTCAACCTCCTATATCACCTTAAGGAAGTGGAATTGAAAAACAAAAACTTTAATGACTTCCCTTAGGAGCTACCGGATCGACAGGAGATAAATCACCCCTCCAAGTGCCCAAACCCTGAGTCAGATTGCTTTTTCACTGACATTAACTCTAATTTGCATGCAAAATCATGCATCCATGCAATTGAAATCCTCCAATCACATGCATAATATTGCAAGGGTGCGACTGCAGTCTCAATTTCACAGTTCTTTTCCTACTACCATGAAATTTGTGCCACCTTTTCAAGGCTAGACTCTAGGCCACTCCATGTAACTCGATCATACTTTCCAAAATAAAAAATGACACAAAGACAAATCCTATAACAGAAAAAATTAGTCAAGAAATCTACCTAATAAGGCCTAACCATGACAATAATTCCATCAAACACATCATGAACATGTAATCTAAGGTCATAACTACATATATGAGCATAGGGATCTCATACTTATCTGAGAATTGTCAAGAAGGTCTTATGCCCTCTCATAATATTTGCATTATCATATATTAGGTCATACATTCATTAAACACTCATTTACTAATCGAAACATGATAAGATACATAACTAAAATATGTCATAAAACCATGCTTATAACCAACATATAACTAGAATACTAACAATAATACAACAACCATCAAAGCCACATAATAACAAGTATAAATACTCATGTAATAGAAGAGGAAAGATATCTTATTCACATATGTAAAATCCAACCAAGTTTGGGACTTCCACGTACCACCCAACCATGGATTGGGTTGAACTAAATCCCTCTTTCATCCAATCACCCGCACGTCATATTACAAGCGTGAAAGTGGTATCTCATGTAATAAACCAAACAAAACCAAACCAGGGATTCCAGAGGCCAAACCACCTCAACCCTCAACCAATGATTCCACCTCATGGCCGGACATCACTAAAATCAACAGATTGGCATCTACCAAAGTTGTAGGGGGATCTAGAGAATTTGTTCCAACCCAGCTCTAGGACTAGTAACTTAACCCACATCTTGTCATAGGGATCCAAATCATTTGTCCAAAAAAGGCTTCTAGGACTAGTCATTCAACCCAAGCTATTCTATGGATTCAATATTTTTTGTCCAACCAAGGCTTCCAGGAACTAATAAATCAACCTATAGCCATAAGGAACATGAGTACCAATTAGAAAAAAAAAGGGGGAATCCACAACACCATGGCTATCCAGGAAATGGAAAGGCTTGGAAAAAACACTCTCAACGCAAGAAATCCTCCATGCCAATGAAAAATCATAGCCAATTAATCACATGTATACACCATACATGCTAAAACTAGCAAGTAAACCATACATGCAACTCGGTACCTGAAAATTAATCCAGTTGTAGTTGATGATCCTGTTGTTACCTTGAATTTTTATGCTTTCCTTTGCCTTCTTTCTCCAAATCCAATGTGCTCCAAGAATTCTCCAAGATTTCTCTAAGGATAGAAGAGTAGAAGAGAGAGAGAATAGAGAGAGAGCTCCAAAATTGAACTGACAAAAATCTAACACTGCTCAAAATCAATGAACTAATCCTCATAAGCCTTTTATCATTGAGGCCTCTAATTTCTTAATTTTCCTTCATTTTTCCTTCAATTTCCTTCTCATGCAAATTTGTGACCTTTCACCTTCCTTTTCTCCTAATTTCCCTTATTTTCATAAATAAATTTCTAATAAATGCCTCTTTGCCTTTTCCATTTTCTTTGCCAATTCTCATAGCCATTACTTAATCATCAGTGATCCCCATCACTATGTTTTTTCCCAACATTCAACTTGGAATACATGTCCCATGACCTTGGTCTTATATTTTTTTTACATGGAAATTCAACTAGGGTTGTTACAGAACCCTCCCCCTTGGGGGAACACCGTCCTCAGTGTTCTATGACACATATGACCAACAAACCGCTGAAAACAAAACAAACTGCCCATGGAGCTTTATAACACATCTCGTTGTAGTATTTATAATGACATCTTGCTGAAACATGGAAATCATACCATTTAATGGATCTTTATAACACAACTCATTACATTATTTACAATAAAAAATAGATATATGCTCATACACATTTGCTTCGAAAATCATATAACCATACTGTCTATGGATCTTTATAACACAACTCGATACATTATTTACAATAATATGCACATACTTACATATGAACAGTTTCTTAACCAACAAATAAAATGATATGATGTCGTATCAACAACGGGTGAATCTAGAGGCTCACACCTCCACCCTCAAGTAATACCGGGATTCACCTCCTTCCCAGAAGGCCATAATCCACTGCAAAAGTCAAAACTACATCCAATGTCCAATGATATGATCCTGCTCCACTTTTCTTCTCAGTGAACAATTACTGACTCATTGTTTCAGGGCACACTCCCAATGTGCTTCTAGTTCCATCTGGCAATGCTAATGACAAAATAAAATTCATTCCCCAACTTTCCCTCCTATGCTACACAGTCCCTCGGGAAATCCGGACACCCCTTTTCATGCAAGCACGCACCTTCCAATTTCTGCCAGCATCCCCGTCTCTGCTACACGATCCCTCGAGTGACCTCTCCCTTGGCAAGGTTTCCTCGCATCGAAAGTTCCAAAAACCAAGGAATATATCTACCTTAAAACCATCATATTGATCATAGTATGCTCATGGAAATTAATGGACACTATTGGGTACTAGTCGTTAGGGATCTGTAATTTTAGCGGATTGGTAAGACTAAAATGCAGAAGCAACATTGTTTCAACCAACTTTGGGATTCTAGGATCTAGCCCTCCTGAATCCGGAGAGGGATCTCTCCAATATGTACAAAGATGGATTTGTCTTTGAAGTTTGGGGTTATGATATTAGGCTAGTTATGAAGGCCAAGGGTTTGTTTTTTTTTGGATGGTTGAGCATGAATATTACTTGAGGGGAAAGTTCAAAATGAAAAATAGTTTCAAAGGTGAGAATTTGCAAGTGGATAGAATAGCTAGGTTAAAAGATAGATATAACGCTGGTTTTTAGTCCATTGGGCTATGGAGTCATAACATGGCTTTAATTGAGCAAAAACATCAAGAGTGATCCAAGGGGCAAGTCATCTATATCACAAGATTATTTGAGATTAGAGTGATGGAATGGAAAAAATAAAGTGTTGGAGATGGTGGAAACTGATAATAATTTCACAAAGGATTTATAGTCAGTCCAAACAAGAAAAGCCTCTTAAGTAACTATTTAAAACCAACCAAGTGCAGGGCTAACCATTGACCTCTTGGGCAAGTTTGTATTAAAGCATCTTAATTGAAAAACAATCCAGTAATCCACATAATTACCTTCAGAAAGTATGAAAACATATAAGAGAAACAAAGTGTAACTTAAGATCAGATAAAGTACTTTTAAACCTATTCTTCTTTCAGTCAGTCACCAAGGGAAACTTTCAGAATCTGCTTTTGGAGAAAAACTAGGACCAGGGCACACCATATCTTCCATAGTCATATTTAATAAGAAAATAAGGAAAATAACTTTCAAGAAACAATGTTTAGAGCAAACAGTAGGACGAGGGAACTCCAACATTCCTAACTGCTTAAACTGTATTAAATCATTCTTAAATAAACAAATTAGAGGAAAACATTGAGATAAAGCTTTTAGTTAGAGAAGGTTACTGATATACAGTAGGTCCTAACTCTACAAATGTTGTCCTTTATCAGAGAATAGTGAAAAATATGAAATACATAGAAGGAAAACAATAACAAAGAGAGAAGCACTTCACTAGTGATATAGACCAGGATCCCAAGAAACAACTTGTTTATTAAAGTCAAACCAGTTACAGTACTTAGGTCCAATGTTTCAGTTCAGCAATCATCTTCACTATTCAGCCTATCTAATCTATCACAAGCAGAGCTCCAAGGGCCAGTAAAAAATATTTACAATCAGAAGTTTTTGCTCAAATATATTTCCAAGTTCTGCAACCAACCCCTCACTCATATTCTGCAGAAGTATATATAGAAGGATGAGGAGGTGAGATTTGATAAAAGATCTCAATTTACAATTAATACAAACTTAATGAATTCTTGGCCTTTGAGGGGCTCAATGAAGAAACTTACATACATATTCTCTGTATTAAATGATTTTACATAAAGATTTAAGCTTTGTGGGAGCTTTTGTTGACTTTTGAGGCTCTGTGTGGCGTCGAAGTAACTCTGCAGATGTTCTTTGCATTAAGTTTCCTTGCAGAAGTAGCTTTATGGCTGCGCTGAGACAAATATCTCATCCTGATCAATAAATTCGGCCTTTGAATGAATACTTTGAGGCACAGGTGGCGTCGTGGTAGCTAGAGGGATCAATTTTCCTGAATTTGTGGTGGTGGAGGGTTTCCTGTTGATAAAACACTTCATATTTTCCTTTAATTGTGTTTTAATTTGGGGGATTAGGCTTTTGATAATAATTCTTAGCTGTGATCCCCATAATAATTATGTCTTCCATCCTCTGTTCTGGTTCATTTTGATCTCCGTCATTAATACTCTGTGATTTGTGATTGACTTGCTGTGTTTTTGCTGATGTGTAGGGCCATGCAGGGTTTGAAAGGAATCAATGCCTTCACAAATCATTGATAAACGTGGAGTCAAAACCCTGTGATGATTTTATTTGGTGAAGCGAAGGCAGGAGGATCTTCATCCTTCGCCTTTGAATTTTCCTCGAAAAATGGCGATAAAACGTTGAAAACCTGCAAAATACAAACAACTTATTATAAAATCCATGAATTTATAGGTTTATTACTGTGGAGGCATGTAGAGGAAGCATGGCCATTGGATGGCATCATCCAATGGTCAGGATTGATCGGAGAAGGTGGAAGAAAGATTTAATCAGAGGCGTCGATCGCGCAGAGATCAACGGTCGAGAGAGAGGGGGAAAGTCAAAATGGAGAATCGTTGACTGGGTGACAGAATCAGGGCGATGGAATATGGACCGTCGATCTGCAGATCAGATCGACAATGGAGATTAACTAGATGGTGCGTCGGGACCACGTTAAGCATCGGGCATCTTCGAGGAGCGATAGTCGTTGGATGGCCCGCCCCAGATCGGACGACACATGGCAATATCGCTGGGCATCCGCGTACGAACGATAATGCACAATGAGCAAGAAGTTTTGAAAAAGTACAGGGGACACATGTCACGCGATGTATGGAATCGCTGGCGATCAGGGAAAAATCGCCTTTGCCCAAAGGCGGTGCGATGAAAACCGCGCGGTTTCGGCAATCGGCTAGTGGAATGTGGGGACCACCGGGAGACGGACTCCGTACCATCCGATCTGCAGATCAGATCGACGTCATGAAACGAATTAAATTTGAACTGGTGGGGATTTATAATATAATAATAAAACTGACGAATTTTCAATATAAACTAAGGTTTTAAACTATAGCCGAGAAATATTAATACAAAACATGGCTTGGCGCCCGATTGCGGGGCCGCGGGCGCATGGGAAATGATATGACCAAGGGTCGATGGGAAAAGGGGTCTAAGACTAAGCCCGAGGGGCTTAAGTCCAAAATGTGGGTTTTTTATGGTTTTCCAATGATTTTCAAAGGAAATGAGGGTTCCGACAAAGTTTAAAAGTGGGTTTTAAACCTTATAAAAGTGGATTTTCATGAATGGAAGAAGAGAACTTATGAAAAATAGAGGAATTTTATGGAGAAATAGGGAAGCAAATGACGGTTAATTTTGGAAGAAGGGGAAAAAGGGAAATGGTGCTCGCAACAGTATTCTGGCTTGGAAATCAGTAGGATTTCTAAGTGTAAAAATGGGAACAGCAGTGAAGTTCGGACAAAGGATAGGCATGAGGCCTTCAAGAGTCTTCAAGAGCCAACAATTTTTAGCAATGAAATTTGTTCCTTGAAGGCTCAAAAAGTTTTTAGCCAGCATTTGGTATAACAAATTTTATAGCTGGCTAACACTAGTGTCTCACAATGGCCCTTCTCCTGAATGCTTTACTAGCATAATGCTACATGTTCCAATTCCTTTCACTACTGCTACAAAAATTCTTGTAGTCAGTTCCAACCACCCAAACCACGCATTTTCTTTCTTTCCTGTACAAAGCACATAATTTCCATTAGATTCAAAATGAATTGAAATAAATTCACATCATATCTCATTGGTAGCTTGTTAACAAGGTAGACTTGCAATTCTGTTCACTTCCTATCACAAAATGTCAAACTAGATGTTTGATAAAATCACGATGTATAAACATATAATATTTGGTTAGCTCAAAACACAACCATCATAATCAAAATCATAGATCACATGTAACCATCATAAGTGATAGTCATAGATCTCCTAATTAATAAAACTAAAATAAAAGACTGATACTTATCCTTTTATCGGTTCTTTACTTCTTCCTTTTTTCTTTGTCCTTTCTGTACAAACACCGAATCAGTTTCCACATCTGGTAAGCACTCAGTGATTATATTCTCTTCAATCACGTAAACATACATCGAGTGTACATCACACACATACACCCACACATGTTGTACCACACAACACATACACCTACACCCAGTGTACCCCACAACACAATACACACACCTACACCCGATGTATAACACAACACATACACCTACACCCAGGGTACAATGAAACACAATACATACACCTACACTTAGTCTACAACACAATACATATACGTACACAGAGTACAACAAAACTAATACACATGCCACGATACAATGACTACACAATACACATAACATATTACCACATGTATACAACACAACATGTATAATATGTACATGATACCACATGTACACAACACTTCTTGCACAATGTGTACACAACACCACATGTACAAAACACCACTTATAGAACGTGTACACAACACCACCTGCACAATGTGTACACAACACCACCTGCACAACGTGTACACAACATCACGTGTACACAACACAAACTACACAATGTGTACACAACACCACATGTACATAACAACACATGCATTACATGTACACAACACCACCTTCACACAACATCCCATGTACAACATGTACACAACACCACATGCACATAACACCACATGTACTTAAAACCATATGTACAACATGCACACCGCACCATATGTACACAACACCGCATATGCAACATGCAAAAAGCACCATATGTACCCAATACCGGACATAACATACACACAACACCATATGTAGACAATAATACATAAACAACATGTACACAATACCACATACGCAACATGCACACAACACTATATGTACACAATATCAAATATGAGACATGCACACAACACTATAGGTACAACATGCACAACAAATATACAACATTAATACTGCACATCCAAAGACCACACACAGACTCTACCAAGAAACCTTGATTCTAGTGTCTTTCCACTATCCATGCTTGTTCCAACATGCTATAAAGCATATTTCTTTGATTATACTGATGTATCCCTCAACATTACTTATTATAGCACAAACATAGACGTAGTATAAACACATAATATCAATTCATATCCACATGATATTGAACTCATAGTTATGTCAGGGCTACTCTTTCCACTTGATTCCTCATTAAACCAAGAACCGCTTCATGCCATTCACCCGCATAAGCAATAATTCCTCCACAAGAATGATCCCTGATGACCCTATCAAACAAATACATACACACATATAAATATTAACATAAAACAAACATGATCCCCGACGACCCCGTCAAACAACGACATGCGTACATACATATATATAAGCATTAGCATAAATAAATCATGATCTTTGATGAACCTGTCAAAAAACAAAATATGTACATACATATATACATCTTTAAACATAATGATAATCATAATCAATTTATAATTACTAGATATCATAAGGTCAAGGTTAAGAGAACTCCCTTTATCCATGCAACACATGCACAACATTGAGAACAACAGTTTCCAACATAGCCAAGGCATATGACAACTCAAATCCCTTTACTTCACCCTCTTATTACCTTTCTCATGAATACCCTACCACTTTCCATTTCCACCAATGGACCCAACCAATAAAACTAGTTTTCATATTATGCATTCAGCTGCCCTTTGCTCATGAACCAAGATTCATCTAAGTCTTCTATTACTTGTTGGGTTCTATTCAGCTTTCCTCAAGCTCCATTAACTTTCCTCTTCCCCAAACCATTTCCCAATACCCTCAACACACAAAATATATGAATAAGAAACAAACAAGAAGAAAACCATGAAAAACAATAACAATACAACACCACAAAAAAAGTGGCATGACCATGCACCAGAGATCAACAAAACTGCAAATCAAACACAAACAAATCACAAAATACCGAAAGCAAAACTCTAGCAGCAAACACCATATCTCAATCCCCATGGTTCCCAATTCTTCCAAAGGAAAGCTCAACCAGATCCTTCTTCAATATTTCATGGTATTATATTTTGGCCATGCAATCCCTGCATCATACTGCCATAAACACATAACTATCAGTATATAGATAAATATAACAATATACCAATTACCTGACCTTGTTGTGTCAGACACGTTGCCTTGTAATTGAAAATGTACATATATCATCTCTCAAGGGACTCCAATTACACCAATTGTTATACCTATCAAATACATGTTCATGAATATAGAATATTCTCACATAATTTCAGACAAAGTCCAGGTTAAGAAGACTTTCTGTATTCATGCAAAGGGCTCAATCATTTGGAATTGCAGTTTCCAAACATAGCCAAAGAAATTCTCACCCATTTCCTTTATTTTACCTTATTCCTTGTTGAAATAGAGTCTTATTAGGTGCTGTCACATCACCCAACTGTTAGTTATATAAGAAAATCAACTATTACCTTATCATGCTAATTCCAAGCATGGTACCCTACAACTGCTCCCACATGTCAGTCACACATTACAAAGATCAAGACATCATATCTATTAATTTGAAATAAAACTTTACCAAGAATAAAAACCGTGTTATAGGAACCTAAAAATAATTAAACATAATACTGCAACTATCACCCACTTGCACTCAAGTGCATATCAACTATCTCAGCACATAATGTGTTAGTACAACCGTCTTAAATGAAGACCATTCCTTAATACAATTTTATAGAAACATACTCATATAATGAAATTAAAAAAACATTCAAAAAATTTGTAAACATACAATGTTAGATAAACCAAATATACAACATAATAAACTCATACCTCAATGTATCTCAGGGGAGGCTATCACATCTACACAAGTCAGTCTAGATTAGTATTGCATAACATCACAAGTATATCGACTCATAATTGAATATCATAACCATAGCCATCTGCATAGACCAATCCAGATTAGAGCGATGCATATAACATCAATTTCTTAGCTGAAATGACCATAATAATCATGTGTATGACCTCAATGCATACAAAAACAAGTTACTATCATTGATGGCTATCTGACCTGTTGTCGCTCCTAGAGACAGCCTAGAGTTGTGATAGACCAGTGCCCAGGACATCTTATATAGAAAGGAGCATATGTTATAACAGAGGGAGTTATCAATAATAAACTCTCATGTTATCTCTTGTAAAACAAGGAAAATTAATCTGAATGGGACCAAGACCTTCAGAAACTGGCACAGAGGAAGGGATATTGCAGAGGCAACATGCAAAACTCCCATATAAAAGCAGCAGACAATTCAGAGACAACTTACTGTAAAGAGGGCCGATTCAGAAATATATCACAGAAATAAGTTATCAGAAGGTGTA
Source organism: Pinus albicaulis (assembly GCA_034641835.2). Classification (NCBI taxonomy): domain Eukaryota; kingdom Viridiplantae; phylum Streptophyta; class Pinopsida; order Pinales; family Pinaceae; genus Pinus; species Pinus albicaulis. Next base: position 673,917,145 of record CM076579.1, read on the forward strand.
TGTAGTGAATGAAATATTGAGGAGATATTAATTAACATTGAGTTGATATCTAGATACACAATACCACCATGCATGGGCTTACCAATTTAAGAATCCATACATAATAGTAGCGTTTTAAAAACACCCTCCCAAAGAAATTAATATAGCAGAAACATGGTTTAGATGAATAGTGGAATAGAATATCATGCATGAGCCATATTTAAAGCGCTTGACTAATCCAAGCATGGGTATCAACTAGGATAAATCCATACCAAAAATTAGTGAGCCACTCGCATTCCAAAACATGATACAGGAAAGATGGGTGAAATGAAATGATCTATTTAAATAACACATAAGAAAAAGTTACACACTGTGAAATACCAAAGACAAAAATCCTCTTTAACAGATGGAACTCCTCCTCACTGAGACCCTATGGGCTCTGAGCCTTCATACAAGAGTTCTACAAAATGTATACAACAAGCCTTTGACTACATAATTTTCTGATAAAATCTGGAAACCTAAAAAATATGTTCTTTGGGAGCTTTATAGGAGACCAAGAAAGCTCGAAAAAGGGAATAGGTGATGAACATTTAATTGTATCATTAAAACAAAATGGCAGAGACATGCATGCCCATACTGCTCGATGACTTTGTAATGCTGTTTGTACTCTATCGCCTGTTAACTAAAATAAATGCACTGGGTAAAAATCTCTCCAGGAACACGACAAAACAGAGACATCACATAAACATTCTGTCCTTTCCTGAAAGAAAATGGTGCTGAAATGAAACCTGAAGGGTATCGTTTCCGGTGCATTGTACCCTCTGCCTTATAAAACCTTGAGTCACGGTTGAAAATCTTCAATACTGAATGTTGAATTCCTCAATCATCCACTGATATTTCTCTGCTGCTCCATTAATATCTTCATCTGCGAAATCGGCGCCTTGAATGTCCCTGCAAGGTTTGACAGATTTTAACTTCGCTTCTTTAATGGAAGTCTTGTCGCAATAGCCTCCCAGGCCTTTCTTCATAAATGTAACTATTGGAAGATAGTACTTTCCTGCGTCCTCTGCTTCTGTAATGGAGGTTGTGAATTATGGAAATTTTCCACCGCTGTAACCCTGCAAAATCCGCAAACTCGTTAAAGAAAACCATGCACGGGAAGGTAAACACAGTGGGGATAATGGTGAGACAGCGTAGCATGGTGGACAGGTCGAGAAATGCAGGCGATGATATGAAATGTAGCATGATGGTGGGAGGTGGCAATGGAGAAGGTTGGCAGAGCGTAGCAGATGAACAACTTTGAATTTGACCTTTAGAATGAGATATAAGGAAGGCGGAAGAGAATGTGTCGAATGGCACATGGAATGGTGACGTGGAGGAGGACCGGGTAAATGGCGTGGCGTGGGTTTAATGAGGGCCGTCCGATCTCGGCGGAGATAGATGGTGGAGGACGCGTAGGGGGGTGACGGATAGTGGGCCAGGGGTCGAATATGCTGTGATTAAATGTCGTGTAGCTTCGAAGAGCGACAACCGTTGGATGAAGACCTCCAGATTGGACGGCTATCATGAATATCGCGCCGTGACTTTGATCGAGTAATAATGCGCGATGGAGGGCAGTTTTGGAGCCATACGCGGAGACACGCGGCGAGCAATGTATGGAATCACTCCGATTTGAGAAATACTGCCCGCCTCTGAAAGGTAGTGTGATAGAAACCAGGCGGTTTTTGGACAGTGTTTTTGGGCGCGGGAACACAAGGGTAAATATACTGTGGACCATTGATTTGGCAGGATGATCGGATTGTGCACAAATGATTTGGGCGATGAATGGAGTGGACCACGAGCACAGTGCTGATTCACGAAGATCGTATGATCTGCGAAGATCGACAGCTGATATTTCGCCCGGTCATTTGCTTGATAAGCGCCTAATGCTTTTGCGCTCGGTTCCAGCACTGGGTTACGCAGAAGAAAAAGGTGCAGTGGTTTGGACGAAAGGTTCCAGGCCTTAAATATTTTCACATGTGAATTTTCGGCCTTTTATAATGAAATGTGGGGATATAGGAAGGTAACGATAAGCAGAATATGGATTTCTTAGGGCAGAAAAAGGGGTTTTGAAAGGTTTAAGCAAGGGTGCTTATCAAAATTTCATTAGGATGCTGATATGATCAACATGACCCATGAACATACGACCGCACTAAACAACTAACATCCATCATGCATGTAACCACAACAACAATAAAATGAAAGGAATATACATAATCATGATGTATATAATGATCATTAACCAATATACCTTCTTTCCCAACATAAAAACCTGTATGATGATCTGCTCTTACCCCGCAGTCCATTGTTGCAACCTCACTCTAATAATCCACATCTCTTGCTCTATCTCAACCAACATATCAACATGATAACATAAAAACAACATCATGATGACACAAGATACAACAATGACTATCAAAATGCACGCATAATAACCACATAGAAAATTAATGTGCATGCATGGCAAACACATTCCTTCCATCCAGTCCAAGTGTTCAACCATGCTCCGATACCACTCTGTGGTATCAGATATCACCCAAATATAACGAAACTCGCTCTGATACCAATCTGTAACCACCCTCCTCCCACATTTACCCAAGTTAACCGACCTACCAGGATAAACATATGAAGAAGAGTTATTATGATATGATTCAACCTCCTAGATCACCTTAAGGAAGTGGAATCGACAAACCAAAACCTTACCGACTTCCCTCAAGAGCTAAACCACCTCTCCAGGTGCCCAAACCCCGAGTCAGATTTATTTTTCACTGACCTGAACTCCTAGTCACATGCACAAGCCTACATCCATTTGACTGAAAGCCTCTAGTCACATGCATAATCCTGCAACGGTGCAACTGTAGTCTCAATTTCATAGATATGTGCCTACTACCGCAAAATTTGTGCCACCTTTTCAGGAATAGACTCTAGGTCACTACACTGAACTTGATGAAACTTTCCAAAACAATAAATGACACGAGGAAAAAAAACTCTAACACAAAACTTAGTTAAGAACTTGACCTAACAAGAACTAACCATGAAAATCATTCCGTCAAACACATCATGGACATGTAATCTACAGGTCATAATTACAAATCTGAGCATGGGTGATCTGGTATGGGTGGCTGACTTGTTTTGCTATGAAAACACCTCCCACTCAATTAAAACAAATTAAGGATCTTGCTTATACATGCATGTGCAGAATTGAATTCTTGATTCAGGTGTATGTCTTTTAATTGGTTTAAGGCTTTATGTTTGAGCAATTAAACATTTATTTAATCTGATTAAAATCATGTACAACAACCATAAATTTCATCAAATTAACCAAAAACACATCACATCAAACATAATAAAAGAGTTCACCATCAACACTTGGGCTACATCTCCTTGAGCCTCTGTCAATGGACTTGGCTATTTTGTATTAAGATGGTCAAATTATTTTACAAGATGATGCTCAAATCCAATGGTTTTTTGGACTGCACCAATGGGTTTAGAATACCAAAAAACCCCTACATTGACTGCTCAATCTCTGGAAGTGGACCTAGGCTCCCTTGGGCTTGACCTCTTCTGTCGGTGTCCTTAAGCTTCCCTGAGCTTCTCCGTGGCACAAAATCTCCTATAAGTCATCTTCTACTCCTAAAAAATGTTCTAATATCTCTATTACATATCAATCATCCAAAATAGGTTGTTCATTCAGTCAGAATGAACTCAGGCTCCTCGTTATATGCCTCCAACACCTGTTGGCACTAGGCTCCCTGAAACTTCCCTGTGGATTCTTCAGCTCTAGAAGTATCCAAATGATTCTAAAAACCCCATAATTGGATTCAAAAGTTTTAAGATAGTCATAAATGACTATTTTTTTTCTAAGAATGGCCTCTGGCTACCCTGGCTAGGCCTCTTTCTCCTACTGGCTCCTACTGACCGTAGTGGCCCTTATAACTTCTCTAAAGAAAAATCACCCTAAGAAGTCATAAACTAGCCCTGAAAACCTCACCAATGGATCCATCATGCTCGAATTAGTCAATAATGACTCTTCATTTCCTCAGAATGGTTGAAAATTGAGCCTTCTACACTTTTTCCCAATATCTCGTAGGAAAACTTCACTAAATGTGGAGAAATCCAGTTAAATGGAGTTAGATTAGGGCTAACTGCAAAATTTTGCGTGCCCTTATCTGCTCCGCTAATAAATTGATGCATTAAAATTTATGGTTAGGGCGGTGGCCATATGTGCACCCCCAACCGTTAAGTGGCTTATATGTTAGCGGAAACAACATAATACAATATCAGAGTTTCATTAAACATGCATACATTCATGATCAAACAACGCTTACGTTTAAAACAGATCACACATAGACTTAAACAACTTACATACACGTTGAACATGGTTCTGAGGTCCCACAACACACAACCAATCATAGCACATTGCAAATCACTTTTCTGCAAGTTTAACTTGGTACCGATAATGTTGAAACCATAATTTATGTGATGTGCACTCATGCACAATTCCTACACATGGCTCCCCTCATCGCATTGCATATTTCAACTTCACCGCATCACAACCAATTTAACACACCTTGCGAACTCTTAACTTCTAAATATTGTGATTTGCAAAATCACTTTTGTGGGTGCTTCAATCTCCGCCATTGGTTTGTTTCTTGATCCGACGATCCATGTTATATCTTCGCCTTCTCACTTCGCATCGTAGTTTAAACAATTTAACTTGCGAAACTCTTTAATGGTAAACTTTGTTCTGTGTGATGTGTGATGTTTCTCAATTGCGATGCGATCTCTCCCGTTGATTTCCCACTACTGCTTCTGCAATCTAATCACCACCATTCAACCCTCGTTTTTAACTGGATCATGGCCGTCCATTCCACCTGCAACATTTCCGTGGCTATGAAATTCACGATTATATATGTAGAGTTCAAGAATCCATAACATCCTCTATTTTGGATCCCACTCTAGTGTTCAATCCGGTTCTTAACCTGTTTTCCATTTCAAACGCAATCCTGTAACTTTGAATTTTGAGCAAATCCTTAGGCCATGATCCCAATCTGATCACTCCTTCCCACTAAAGGGCTTTTGGACCCACAAAATATGATGATTATCTGCCTTGAGCTTCAACACTCTGTTGCTTTCAAGTTATATCAACTAATTTTTCTTGACAAGTCTCTTTGGAAATCACCCTGACATGCCTTGCATCGCAATTGGATATGTCTCTTGACCACTACTCTCTGGTTGTTGCTGACCAACTTTAGCATTTTTGGCTGCTGTAAACTGATGCATACCCTGTTGTACCACTATTCTCTCTATGTGCTTTGAAAACTATTAGCCTTCCCACTGATAATGAAGTCCCTCTTGAAACTATGGCATACAAGCTTTGTCTTGGAAATCCCCTTTCCAAATTAAGCTCGCAAGATGAGCGAACTCTTATCGTCAACAAAAACACCAGCTTGTTCTAAAATGGCTACAAAACATCTTGCATCTTGTCCACTTCTTCACTGAATGGACCAAAACTTCCTGCAACATCTTGTCTCAAGAACACATGATCAATTTTGAAAATAAAATCTTATGAAAGAATTTAAATGAATACCACCTCTTTTTTCTTCTTCAAAGCACTGATTGTCACCTTTCTGTAACATCACATACATGGCGATCCTATTGCACATTAGTGTATCCATTTATCGACTCACAATAAAAAAACACCCTCGACTAAAACATAAGTCATGCAACATGCGACATCAACAAGAAGTCACCATGAAATGTGCAATACAATCGACACAAGACAATATGAAAAGTGTGAAACATAATCGACACAAGTCGACAAACATGTGTGCGACACAATGGACACAAGTTGATATACAACATGATACATATTGACAACACTCCTGCATGTATCTATGTACAGTGAACCTATTTACAAGTTCGCCATTTAAACATACAAACTCATGCATATGTACACTTTCAAATATTCCTTTCAAGTACAAACAATTACATAATCCAAAAACATCTGGGTGACTATAAGAGCTGAACTAAATGATATTTCTGCAACAAAAGTGAGTAACATACCCATCTTTTACACCTCCATGGAAAAATTGTGCAACAAAAAGAAATGCCTTCAACTAAAACACATTCACATGCAATCTTGCATCCTACAAGTTGTGATCCTTTGCTGAAACTTTTCATACTTTCAATAGAAATTCATGCATACATACACCTGAAATTTGCATTTATGTACAAATTAAATGCAAGCCTTGGTCAATAAATCGAGCCATTTCTTTCCAACCCACTTCAATGGAGATTTTTCCTACTCAAAATCTTCTTCTTGTGAATCATCTGGACTCACATCGATGATGGAATTGCTGGTCACATTCTCGAAAGTATTTTTATCATCTTGCTTCATGTGCTTGGGATGAGTGGTTGGATACAGTGTCCAACGTTGGGCAATGAGATGTCCCTTTTCCTGGCAATGTGTGCAAATATTTTTCATCTTCTGTGCAAGTTGCCTTCGCTTCGACTGTTTCCTGTATGCTTTCATTCTCTTCCAGCATTTTGAAACTTCATGGTTACACAAACCACAATAGGAACAAAAACTCTTTCTCCCATTCATGCATGCAGAATTGTCATGTTTAACATAGTCATAAACAACATGATTATGGGAAGAATTATACCTTGAATGCTGCTTTGAATGTCCATATTTTTCACCTTATTGAGAAGATGAACTTGAAGAGGTTCCAGCTGTCTTTTGAAGAACAAAAACATTGCTCATGTCCTTAGAGCTGTCACAACTCTCTTGTTCGCCATAAGATGAATGTCTAAAAGAATCTTGATGCAACATGTGGTTCAAAAAATTGCATTCATCTTTATTGCAAACTCTACATTTTTTATGGTTTGAACCTGCAACAAAATTCCTTCTTGGAACTATTTCAAGTGCCTTCATGGCTTTAGAACTTTCTCCATAAAGTTCTCCATAGCCAAGACCCAAATACTTAGGCCTTTACTCAACCATAATTGGCTCAATTATGCCTTGTGCATGTTTGCCTAATTCTTGACCTTCATATCCCATTTTCATCATCAATTTGGACCCTATTCCTCCAGTGTGTTTTTCAAATGAAACTACACATTTATCTTGAGAGGAAATTGAAGACAAATTTGAATTATTTACCTCTTCTTCAAGCACATGCTTGGCTAAGGCTTCTTTGGAATCATGGAGCTGAATCTCCATCTCATGCATATTTTGAATAAGTTATTTCTTCTCTTTCTTCATAGCAACCAATTTCTCTTGAAGTTTAGTGCTCTCCCTTACATCTTCATACTACTGTTGCATCATATCTTTCATGATGTCAAAGTCCTGATTCATCTCTTTATCAAAGAGTCTTGCAAAGGAGGAGAATTTAGAAACATCACTTGATGAAGTTGTCATCACTATGTAAATGAATTAAATAACTTCAAAAAAAATTCACAAAGCTTCAAAAACAATTTGGTTGTAGATTCAAGCTCTTCTCTGCAACTTGTATCTCTTCTTCAAGCAGCCTCTTTTGCAAACAACCCCAAGTTATGCTTCAAGGGTTGCCTTGAGGTCCTTTGGGTAAGGAGGATGCTTTCAGCCTTCTTCCTTCCTGTCCTCTTTTGGACTTATCTAGAAATAGCTCCCCTTCACCTCTTGAAAACTCAAACTTGTAAGCATCAATCAATTTGTAAACAGGTTAATTCTTTGCACTGTTAAACACCCTTCAAGTCAAACAAGCAACCAAGCAACCTTGTGCTCTGTCAAGCAAGCAACCTAGCACTCTGTCAAGAAAGAAACCTTGCTCTGATACCAACCTGATCTGATATGGGTGGCTGAATTATTTTGCTATGCAAGCACCTCCCACTCAATTAAAACAAATTAAGGATATTTCTTATACATGCATGTGTGGAATTGAATTCTTGATTCAGGTGTATGTGTTTTAACTAGTTTAAGGATTTATGTGTGAGAAATTAAACATTTGTTTAAGCTTATTAAAAGCATGTACAAAAACCATAATTTGCAGCAAATTAACCAACAACACATAACAACAAACATAATAAATGAGTTCACCCTCAACGCTTGGGCTACATCTCCTTGAGCCTCCATCAATGGACTTGGCTCTTTGGGATTAAGATGGTAAATTTATTTTACAAGTTGATGCTAAAATCCAATGGTTTTTTGGAATGTACCAATGGGTTTGTAATACCAAAACACCCCTGGATTTGTTGCTCAATCTCTGGAAATGGACCTACACTCCCTTGGGCTTGACCTCTTCTGTCGGTGTCCTTGAGCTTCCCTGAGCTTCTCTGTGGCACAAAATATCCTATAAGTCCTTTTCTACTCTTGAAACATGTTCTAATATCTCTAGAACATATCAATCATCCAAAATAGGATTTTCATTCGCTTAGAATGAACTCAGGCTCCCCGTTATATGCCTCTAACACCTGGTGGCACTAGGCTCCCTGAAACTTCCCTATGGCTTATTTGGCTCTAGAATTATCCAAATTATTCTAAAAACCCCATCATTGGACTTAGAAGGTTCAAGATAGCCATAAATGACTATTGGTTTTTTGAGAATGGCCTCTAGCTGCCCTGGCTAGGACTCTTTCTCCTACTTGCTCTTGGTTACCCAAGTGGCCCTTGCAACTTATCTGAAGCAAAATCATACTCAAAAGTCCTCAGTTGGATCTGAAAACCTCACCAATGGCTCCAGCATGCTTGAATTATTTAATAATGACTCTTCATTTCCTCAAAGTGGTCGAAAATTGAGCCTTCTACACTTTTTCCCAATATCTCCTAGGAAAACTCCACTAAATGTGGAGAAATCCAGTTAACTGGAGTTAGATTAGAGATGACCGCAAATTTTTTCACGCCCTTATCTGTTCCACTAATAAATTCATGCATTAAAATTTATGGTTAGGGCGGTGGCCGCATGCACACCCCCAACCGTTAAGTGGCTTATATATTAGCGGAAATAATGAAATACAATATTGGAGTTTCATTAAACATACATCTGTTCACAATCAAACAATGCTTACGTTTAAAATAGATTGCACATAGCCTTAAACAACTTACATAAACATTGAACAAGGTTCTCGGGTCCCACAACACGCAACCAATCACAGTGCATCAGGTACCAATAGCGTTGAAACCATAATTTATGCGATGTGCACTTGTGCGCAATGCCTACATGTGACTCCCCTCATCGCATCATATTTAAAATTTACTGCATCACAACCAATTTAACATATCTTGTGAACTCTTAACCTCTAAATATTGCAATTTGCAAAATCCCTTTTCTGGGTTCTTCAATCTCTGTCGTTGGTTTGTTTCTCGATCCGACGATTCACGTTATATCTCTGCCTTATCACTTCGCATCGCAGGTTAAACAATTTAACTTACGAAACTATTTAATGGTAAACTATGTTCTGTACGATGTGCGATGTTTCTCAATTGCTATGAGATCTGTCTTGTTGATCTGCCACTACTGCTTCTGCGATCTAATCACCATCGTTCAGCCCTCGCTGTTGACTGGATCATGGTCGTTCGTTCCACTTGCAACATTTTTGCGTCTGTGAAATCCCCAATTCTATATGCATAGTTAAAGACTCCATGACAACCACCAATTCAGATCCCACTCTGCTGGTTGATCCGGTTCTGAACCTGTTTTCCATTTCCAACCTAATCCTGTCACTTTGAATTTTGAGAAAATCCTTAGGCCCTGATTTCAATCTGATCAATGGGGATATCATACTTATATAATAATTGTCAAGAATGTTTGATGCCCTATCATAATAGTTTAATTATAATATATTAGGTCATACATTCATTAACCATTCATTTACTAATCAAAACATGATGTGAGCCATAACTAGAATCTATCATAAAACCATGCTTATAATGAACATATAACCAAATAATAACAATGATAGAACAACCATCAAAACCACATAATAACAAGTATAAATACTCATGAATTATAAGAGGAATGAGCTCTTATTTGGCATATGCAAAAGGCAACTAAGTTAGGGACTTCCATGTACCACCCGACCATAGGTTGGGCTGAACCAAAAATCTCTTTCATCCAATCACCCCTACACCATATTCCAAGCGTAAATGTGGGATCTCATGGAATAAATGAAACAAAACCAAACTAGGGCCTCTAGAGGCCAAACCACCTCAACCCTCAACCAGTGGTTCCAAATCATGGTAAAAAATCACTAACATCTATATATCAGTCTCTACCAAATTTTTCCACAGCTCTAGAGAGTATGTTACAACTTGGCTCCAAGTCTAGTAACTCAACCCATACTTTTTCTTAGGGCTCTAGAGCATTTGTTCAACCAAGGCTTCCAGGACTAGTGACTCAACCCAAGTTTTTCGAGGGATTCCAGATTTTTTTTTCCAACCAAGGCTTTCAGGAACTAATAACTCAACCCACAACCATAAGGAACATGAGTAACAATCAAAAAACAAAATGGGAAATCCACAACACCATGACTATCCAACAAATGGCAAGGCTAGGAAAAACCACTGTCAATCCAGGAAATCCTCCATGCAAATGACATATCATAACCAAATAATCACATGTATACACCATGCATGCAAAAACTAGCAAGAAAACCATAAATGCAACTCGATACCTGCAAAGTAATCCAAATGTAGCTTCTGATCCGTTGTTCCCTTGCACTTTTCTACTTTCCTTTTCCTTCTTTCTCCAAATCCAATGTGCTCCAAGAATTCTCCAATATTTCTCTAAGGGTGAAAGAGTAGGAGAGAAAGAGAATAGAGAGAGAACTATGAAACTAAACTGAAAAACCTTAACACCTACCAAAAGCCATGAATTGATCCTCATAAGCCTTTTATCATTTAGGCCTCTAATTTATTCATTTTCTTCTCATGCAAATCTGTGACCTTTCACCTTCCTTTTCTCCTATTTTCCTTTATTTTCATAAATAAAATTCCAATAAATCCATCTTTTCCTTTGCCATTTCCTTTACCAATTTCCATAGTCATTAATTAATCACCAGTGATCCCCACCACTATGTTTTTTCCTAATATTCAACTTGGAATACATGTCCCATGACCTTGGTCTTATATATTGTTACATATAAATTCAACCAGCGATGTTACAATTGTTTAGTATGTGACAAATGTACATGATATGTCAAAGGTTCATTGAGTGAATCCCCATTCTTATGAGATAGGGTTTCTCCATTTAGAATAATCATATATCTAGGTCTAGCTATAGGGTTTTTATCCACAAAACCTAGAGCTTCTCATCAAGTCATCTAGGGTTTAAAAACCTTAAATTTTCCAAATTTCATTGACACCTTTTGTAGGTTGTTATGCAACAATATCATAAAACAGAAGAAAATATAGATCAACTACTTCAAAATTAGCCTCTTCAAAGAGAAAGCCTCCTTTACATCACACAAATGAACAATTATTGGGTGATTCAAATGACAATACCTCCCTTCTACATATATGATTATAAGGGGTCACAATATAATCAAAGCCTACATAACAATAATAATGTAAGGGAACGACAATAACAATATTGGACTTCTATGGGGAACAACAATAACAATATGCAGGAAATATGGGCACAACAATAACAATAGGAGACTACACGAATAATAGCAATAGGGACCTAACATTCCCCTCTCCTTCAAAAAAGTGTTGTCCTCAATGCTTGAGTAGTTCCAGATGCTACTGAATAAAATTCTCATCCTCCCACATGGAATCTTTAGCAAGAAAGTTCTCCACTCAATGAGATACTCTAAAATTAATGGATTCTGTAGCTATTGGGTTCTTTTTTTTATTACTAATTTAGGCTGAAGTATGATTATTCCTTCTTCGTCAAGTTCTGGAAACACTATTTGAACTGGTAACTTGTCACTTATAACTTTTTTAAGCATGAAACATGGAAAATTGGGTGTACTCCGGAAGATGCAAGTGGCTCCAATTTCTATGCCGTAGTATCAATATTTTGTAACACCTTGTAAGGACCATAGTACTTGGGTTATCATATATTATCATTCTTTTCTTGATTGAGGGACATTTGTTTGTATGGTTGTAGTCGTAAAAATACCAAGTCGCCTACATCAAAACTTATTTCACTGTGATGCTGATAAACCTGTTGTTTCATTCGATTTTGCGCTAAAGTGAGGGTATATTTTAAGATTTTTAAACTTTTTGTTGATGCTCGATGTGATCTTCCATGACTTGAACCTTGGAATTTTCTCTTAAATATGATGTGATGGATGGTGGATGATACCCATAAAGTGCCATAAATGGGATCATTTTTGTTTTAGTATGGAAGGAATTGTTATACCACCATTCAACTAGAGGTAGCCACTTGAACCATTCTATTTGTTTATCAGATACAAAGAAAATAAGGTATCATTCCAAACATTTTTTTAGTATCTCAAATTTCCAATCATATTGAGGATGATAATATGAGCTGTGAGCTAATTGAGTACCAAGACAAGAAAACAATTCCGTACAAAAATTTCTAGTGAAAATGGGATCTCTGTCACTTACAATAATCTTTGGGTTCCATGTAGATTTTGAATTGTTTCCATAAATGCAATAGCAATTGTACTGGATTTAAAATGATGAGATAATGCAAAAAACTATGCATACTTGGTAATTCTATCAACTACCACCATGATGAAACTCTTTCCTTCATACTTGGGTAAATATGTGATAAAATCCATTGAGACCTCCACCTAACACTACCTTGGAATGGCTAAAGGTTGTAATAGACTCGAGGTCTTAATTGTCTCAACTTTGTTTTGTTGGAAAACCAAACATTCTTTCCACACATTTATGAATATCAGATTTAAGGCCATCCCAATAAAATTCCTTATTGACCCATGGTAAGTTTTTAAAAATCCTGAGTGCCCTACTAAGGGGGAGGTGTGCGATTCCAAAATTATATTTTTTTTGAGTTGATAATTCTGACAAAGATATAAGCAATCTTTGTACCATAATAAATCATTTTTCCAGCTAAATGTATCAAATGTACTAGGATCTTGCTGCAACTTTTGAATGAGTGTCCATACCTCTTCATCATTCTTCCATTCATCCCTTACTATGGTTATCTAATTAGGTTGGATAATAGAAATGGCTCAAAGTAATGCTTCCACATCCTCATCCTTTCTTGAGAGTGCATATCCAACAACATTTTGCTTCCATTTTTTGTATATGATTTCAAAGTCATAACTCAACATATTTGTGACCCATTTTTGTTGCTCTTCTAAAGATAATATTTGTTCCAAAAATTATTTAAGACTATCATGATATGTTTTTACCATGAAGTGTCTTCCCCTTAGGTAAGGTCACTATTTCTCTAGTTCATGTAGTATTTCCAACATTTCCTTATCATATATAGGTTTGTGTAAATATTTTCCTTTCATTGAACAACTTTCAAAAGCAATGGGTCTTCCTTCTTGCATTAAGACAACACCAATTTCATTTCTTGAGGCATCACATTCCACAATAAAGTTTTTTGTGAAGTCAGGCGTAGCTAATACCGGTGCTTGAAACATTTCCTCTTTAATATGTTCAAAGGACTTAGTTACTTTTGGAGGCCAAGAAAATGCATATTTCTTCAGTAATGTTGTTATACATTCTACTATTCTCTCATAATGCTTAACAAACTTGCAATAATACCATATCAACCTAAGAAATCCTCAAATATAATTTATGGTTGTCGGGATTTTCCATTCCTTAGTGGATTTAATTTTATTAGGGACTACCGTAACACCTTCATGAGATACAATATAACCCAAATATTCCACCTCTTGTACTCCAAATAAACATTTGGAGGTTTTTTCATATAATTTTTTCTTCTCCAATAGTTTGAGCAACGTATCAACATGTTGAACATGATCCTTCCAAGACTTGTTGTATTTTTGTATATCATCAAAAAATACTAACAAAAATTTTCTAAGGAAGGGTTTGAAAATAGAATCCATCAAACCTTGAAATGTGGAAGGCGCATTAATAAGGCAAAAAGGCATGACAAAAAATTCATAATGACCCTCATGAGTTCTGAATGTTTTTTTTTCGGAATCTATTCAATCTTCATTCTAATTTGATGATATATTGAATGAAGATTCATCTTGGTGAAGTAATTTGCTCCATTGAATTCATCCAAAAATTCATCAATGAAAAGAATGGGAAATTTATCTTTAATAGTGAGCTTGTTAAGCTCCCTATTATCTGGACACATGCACCATGATCCATCCTTCTTGTGCATCAATACTACTGGAGTAGAGAAAGAACTTTGACTAGGTTGATTATATCAACCTCTAGCATTGCTGCAACCATATGTTCAATTTCATTTTTTTGGGCATAGAGATATATGTAAGGCGTGATGTTTGGAGGAACACTTCCTAGAATAAAATGAATAAGATGATCATGATTACGAATAGGTGGCAGGCCTTTGGGAGTCTCAAATACTTTGGAATGATTGTCCAAGAATTTTTGGAGATCTGGAGAAATAGATGATCATGATGTTTGAACCTCTAGAGAGAATAATTGTGAAATTATGCCCCAATGTTATTTCTTCAAAAGATTTTTCATGGCATTAGAGCTGATTATATTTCCTAGTTTCCCTACGATACCCCTCAATTCAACTTCCTTTCCTTCCCAACAAAATTTCAAGAAAATTTCTTGAAAATTAAAACTTATCGTCACCAAAGATTGTAACCATTAGACTCCTAGTACAAGATTAGCACCACCTGTTAGGTCTCTGTAATTTATTAGCAATATTGGGAGAGTCCAATCACAGAGTTAACATCATTTCAACCAAACTTTGGGATTCTAGGATCTAGCCCTCCTCAATCCGGAGAGGGATCTCTCCAATATGTGCAAAGATGGATATTGTCTTTGAAAAGCTTAAGGTAATGATATTAGGCTAGTTATGAAGGCCAAGGGTTTTTTTTTGTTTTGGATGGTTGAGCATGAAATGTTACTTGAGGGATATTATGGCACTTTCCAGCGCAATTTATATTTCCTCCATTTGCAACCATCACTTGACACTTTGGTGTTGGATATAGGAAGAAATTTAATTCATTGGTTATCTTATAATGAATAAAATTATGGATACTACCCGAATCAATCAACACTGTTAACTTTTTCCTCTTAATATATCCTTCTATATTTAGAGTTTGAGGAGTGATAATTCCTACCAATGCATTACAAGATATGGTCGGATTAATTTCTTCTTTCTCTGGGGTTGGAACCTAATGTATAACCTCCTCTTTTGATGTTTCTTGTTCCTTTTCTTCCTCTTCTTCACAATCCATGTAAAATAATTTTTTCTCAACACACTTATGACCTTTATTGTATTTTCTATCACAACTGTAACAAATCCCTTTTGGCATTTTTTCCTCCAATTGTTTTGGTGTCAACCTTGTAAGTTGTGGAAGGCTAGGAGCAACAACACTTCCATATTTATAGTTGTGAGTGGCAGACTTCCTTGTTTCCATAATTTGTTTTTCAAGTTTTCTTTCCACCTTGAATTCCTTCTCCAATGAATCAGGTTCCCAAATATGAACCTCATGTTGGATGTTATCCTTTAAAGTCCCTATGAAGGCATCAATAATATGCTCCTCTGGAATATCAATTACGTTGATATTCAATTTTTTAAGTAAATGTGTTCTACCATTGAACCCTTTTGTTTGAGATTTATTAATTGGCTAAATAAGGTGTTGCTATTTGTATCCTCATAATGTGATATGATTTACTTCATAAAAATTGACCAAGATAAAAGTGGTTTACAAGAACAAAGCCATCGATACCATACAAACTGATTGGGTTCTAAATATAAATATACAATGCATACCTTTTGTGTGTGTTGCACATCATGGATATCAAAATATTGTTCCATCTGTAGTATCCATGTTGTTGAAAAGCGAAACTAGGTTCGGTCTTCATAATGACGTGTAATTGTGATTTTATGTAATTGATGTAAAGAAGAAAAATAAAATTATTTTTAATGCTTGTCTCATGGGTTTCATGAGAAAGGAATATTATTTTTATAGTAAAGGATCCCATTGTGAGCCCTTAGGTTTGGTCATCAAGTCATAAAGTCTATTGAGTCAATGTCAAAGATGAAATACCCATTTGGGCATGTTACACATTGTAAAATAAAATTTATTTGTGTAATAAACCCTTAAATACCTCATCACAATCACTCCTTGAAGTTGGCCTAAAATATTATTCTAGAAAAGACATGTCGGATTAGGCTCCTATTCAAGTAAGATTATCTTGGATGCACTGACCACTATAAATAGGAAGCTCAAACTCCATTTGGAAGAAAAAATTTTAGTCAAGGAGAAGAAGGAAAAAAAAATGTTAAGTTCTTTAAAAAGGCAACCTCATAACCAGCGAGAAGAAGGAGGGAAAGATTGAACTCATTTGGCATTTTTTTGGGGTTAATATATTCACACGTGTGGCAGAAACTAGGGTTTCTGTAGTAGGGTTTCATCTTCCCTGGAAAAATACAAGTAAAGGGTCTCCACACCATCATCATTACTAGATAAAATAACAAGGAATTTACCTCAAGGTAAGCGAAGGAGAAGCACAACAAGTAGAACCATAATTTAGCCCACATGTGTGTCTTTATAGTGATTTTAGGTAGCCAAAATTTCAGATATGTGGAGGAAGGTCAAAAATTCAAAGTAGTTGATATTAGCAGTGCATGAAGGCATTTTGACTTGTCTTGACTTGTGCAAGAAGGAGAAGCAATGAAGAAGGATCTTGTCACGTGGTATTGGAGAGGTTGTTGTGTCAAGGGTCTAGGTCTTGGTCTTGGTATTCATCAATTGAAGTTTCTATAAGAAGAAGAATTCATTTGGGTTTTCCTCTCAAGCTGGAGAGGTTTTGGCGTTGGATAATCACTAACATTCTATGTCTCTTGTATACTTATTGTTTATGATTTGGTAGTTGTTTGATGAAGAATAACACTATAATAATCTAACAAAAGAGAATATCATAATATATTGAACTAAAAGGAATTCACAAGAAGTTATCATTAATAAATAAATCACCTAATATTCATGCCCTAGATTTCTCAACATGGTATCAAGGGACACACAAGCACTCAAGGATCAAATCTATAAGGACTTCAAAGAAATTCAAGATCTACAAAGAAGTGTCAAAACCCTAGATTGAAGAAGTCTACACTAAAGAAACCTTGGGATCCTCAAGATATCAAAAAAAACCTACTCTAGTTAAAGATACCTACAACTAAAAGTATTTTGAAGATTATCCATACAAGAGAAGCAAGATCAAAGGAAATTGTCATCATATTCAAAAGGCCCAAGGAAATCTCCCTCTTTGTTGAAGCAAGGTCATTACCATTGAATAACATCATCCAATAAGAATCAATACATCATCAAAGAGCCATCATCAATCATCATTAACAAGGACATCATCATCAAATATCTAAGGATATCTCTCTCTCTGCGAAGGATCACTTTTGAAGAGAACTATCTCCATCAAAGAAGAAGTTATCTATTATCTACATCATCATAAAATTCAAGGAGGAAACAAGTGAAAGAAGCCTATTAACAAGTAATTATATTTCTATCTACATCTAAATATGTCAAAATGTCTTTTTGCAAGGAGAGCAACAAATTGGTTGGGGCTTCAAACTATCTTGCATGGAAGAAGAGGACAGATCTAAATATCATTGACAATTAGGTCATGGATCATGTTAAAGGATATATCACCAAACCACCAAGAGAAGATGCTCAAGAACTTGCAAAGTTTATGAAGGGGGAAGTTAGGGCTCAAAGGATTCTCATAGAATCCATCAAGGATCCCCTTATTCCATATGTTGTTAGGATATTCCGACATATAGGAAATAGTTAAGAATAAATTAGTCAGGTGTAGAGTTAGGTGAAGTGTGTTTCTTTACCATGTACATTTGTAACTTATAATCTGACGGTCACGATTTGTAATGATCTAATTGTCTTGATTTGTGGCCTACCACCCGATTGGTCCATGATCTCTATTTAAAGAACATGGAGGTTCATTTTTCCGGTAACTCTTTATGAGAGAAACATATGTAACTTTTCTTTTTATATTAATAAATTTCCTGAAGTGATCACGTTGGCTCAAGCCATGGAGTTGTGTTCAATTTAACTCGATTAGACACAGTTGAGCTAGTTGTATATAGTCTAACTGATTGATACAGTAGTGAGAGTGGTGTAAATTAATTATTAATTAATTCACTAAATATTAACTCATTAATCCACTTAAGAATACATCAGTTAACTACAGTGCATGGACAGTTTCAGTGGAGACCAGTGGAGAGGTAGGTGAAAGAACAGGTTTACTATCAGTTGTGACTATAGTGTTGCATGAGTTTGCATGCCGGTGATGGAATGCCAGCTGAGATTTGCACAATGCAAGCCGAGTGGATTCAAGTTCATTCAGAGCCATTATTCAGTAGGGATTGTGCAGTAGAGGCAGTCTAGTAGGTGGCAAAGATCAGTGCATGGATTTGCAAGATCGGGCTTGATTTGTGTGTATCAATTGTATTGTACTGAGAGCCTAACATGTTCATCTTTGTATGAGAATTTTTACATGATCTCTATGACATATATTATACGGATAGTTGGGGTTTTTAGCTTTAAGCTTTCCATAAATCAAGTTTGTGCTAATGTGTGTGAATTTTTATGGTTTTAATGTGTGCATGCAATTGATTTAATTTCCGCATATGATGATCAATGGTGGAATAGATTTTGTATTTTGCATGAAGTCAAATAGTGTATGATCAGGAGAATATTAGACATATAACATATCAGTTATATAATTTCTACATGGTATTAGAGCGATAGTTGATCATTGAAGCAATTGAAAATCATTGAAGCGGTTGAGTTTTGTGCTGGTGGAATTTGAATTTGCAGTAGTGTGTTCTTGGTGTCAAAGTTGAGATGTCTTTCAACAGATTGCGATTGGAGTATGCCCTTGAGGGAAGATCGAATTATATTGCATGGAAGGACAGGATGGAGGCGATGCTGGAGGATAATGGGTTGAAGGAGTTCATAGATGCAGAAATTCCAAAACCTGCTTCTAGCGATGCTGTCGCACTTGACGCATGGCAAAAGAAGACAAAAAAATGTCGAAGGATTCTGTTGGAAGGTGTGAAGGATCTCATAGTGTCCAGCCTTCATGGTAAATCTTCTCCATTCTTGATTTGGAAAGCTTTGACATACTTGTTCCAAAGCAAGAGCGACCATAGGAAGTTGGTGCTCAAGGATAAGCTCAGGAAAATAAAAATGGAGAAGGGAAAAAGTATACCCAAGTACCTCACAAAGTTTGTCCAGTGTAGGGATGAGCTGGGAAGTGTGGGGGTTACTGTAGATGAAGAAGACTTGGTGAGCTTGGCTCTCCTTGGGCTTCGAAAGAGTTGGCATTCTTATGAAGACTCTGTCAATGGTCGGGAGAAACTGCCAGGATGGGAGCGACTTTGGTCGGATCTTGTGCAGGAGGAGATAAGGCGGAGTATCAGGGATGGATCTTCATCAAAGAATGAAGATGAAGAAAATTGTGCTTTGGCTGCCAAAGCAAGGAAGGGGAAGAGCAAGAAAAATACTTCTCAATCCAGTGCGAAAGGCAAGAAGCAGGACATGTCTAAGGTGAAGTGCTTTCACTATCACCAACACGGACATTATGCCACTAATTGTCCACCGAAGAAGAAAAATAAGCAAGCTATTGGATTTGTAGCTGGAGAGGCCTTAGCCTCGCAGTTTGAGCTAGATTTTTCACTAATTTCATGCTTGGTCTCAAGTGTGATGGGTTTAGTGTGGTTTCTTGATAGTGGTGCGTCTTTTCATATGACCGGAGACAAAGATTTGTTCAGTGATCTGGATGAGAAGGATCTTGGAGTGCACATCGAGATGGGCGATGATGGTAGATACAATGTGACTAGTATCGGGACCATTTCCTTTGAGAGGGAGTCTAGTAAACCTTTCATATTGAAGGATGTCATGCATGTTCCAGGATTGAAGAAGAATTGATCTCGGTGGCCATGTTGGAAGACAAGGGATATGATGTTGTCTTTAGCGAGGGAAAGGATTTCCTGCGCAGTAAGGCACCTGGTGAAACCCGGAGGATAGGGGTTCGAGTTAAGAACCTTTATCAGTTGCAGGTAGATGGCTGCGCAGCAATGGCAGGCAAAGCAGAAGGAGTGGTGAGCCGGGATGAGGGCGAGCTATGGCACAGGAGATTGGGCCATCTTCACCATGGTGCTTTGAAAATTTTTAGCAGATTTATACCATGCTTCCCAAAGGTAAACTTGTACAGTTAGATCAGTGCAAGCGATGTACTTTGGGAAAATTTGTGAAAGCCACCTTTCACGAGAAGGACAGTCGCACCACGACAATCCTTGAGAGAATTCACATAGACATGTGTGGACCTTTCTTAGTAGCTTCGACAGCAAAGCACAGGTATTATTTGATCTTTGTTGATGACTTTTCTTGGAAGTGCTAGATATTCTTCATGCAGAAGAAGAGCGAGACAGGCCTCAAATTTACGGCGAGTTCGATGGCCTGGGTTGAAAGAGTCGGGGAAGCAGGTGAAGGCTCTTAGGAGTGACAATGGTGGTGAATTCATCTCTGGTGAATTCAAGGAATTTTGCAACGCAAAAGGAATTCGAAGAGAGCTCATAGCGCCTCATAACCCACAGCAGAATGGGGTCGCGGAGCAAAAGAACAGAACGATCGTGGGTGCTACACGAGTGATGTTGCATGATCAGGGCCTTCCCATACACTTGTGGGTTGACGCGTGCAATACTGCGGTGTATGTGCAAAACCGTTTTCCTCATAGGATACTTGGCATGAATACACCCGAGGAGGCATTTTCTGGTAAGAGGCTTGATATTTCCCATTTGAGGATTTTTGGTTCACCTGTTTACATTCATGTGACGAAGGATTCCAGGAAGAAGCTGGAGATGACCACAGAGGTTGGGATATTTGTGGGGTACACTGATACGCCCCACAACTATCGTGTGTATTTTCCAGACATTCGCAAGACTGTTGTGCGACGGGATATCAAATTTCAGGAGGAGAAATCCATGAAGTGTTCGCTTGAGAGGGAGTCACACTTGCATGCAGATGAGGAGCTATTAGTTCCTAAGGATGAGCCTCGGGATGTGGATCGGCCACAAGAGGAGGTTCATGGAGTGGAAGAAACCACTCATGAAGCGCCAACCATCAGAGGGCGGAAGCGCACTATATAAGTTGAGCAACTGAATCAAGATGCAGAGAAGATTGTAGGAGCACCTACATCACAGCGCAGATAGAGACAGTTCCCTGAACGATATACTAGATACATGGCTCTGATGAGCAAGTGTATCATGAAAAAACCATCCTCTTTCGAGGAAGTTGTGGAGGACCCTGCATGGGTAGATGCCATGGTGGAAAAGTATGATTCGATTGTCAGAAAAAGTGCATGGGATATTGTCCCAAGGCCGGAAGGGAAATCAGTGGTAGGTTCGAGATGGATCTACAAAGTGAAGCAAGTTGCTGACGGGAGCGTCGAGAAGTACTAGGAAATATTTGTTTCCCGGGGCTTGTCATAGATCGAGGGGATCGACTATGAAGAAGCCTTTGCACCTGTCGCAAGGTATTATTCCATACGGAGCATCCTAGCTCTCTCAGCACAGATGGGTTGGCACATTCATCAGATGGATGTGAAGACTGCATTCCTCAATGGAGTCATTGAGGAGGAGGTGTACATAGAGCAGCCCAAAGGTTTCGAGATCTTCAGCAGCGAGTCGCATGTGTGCAGGCTCAAAAGAGCGCTATATGGATTGAAACAAGCACCTCGTGCTTGGTACACACGAATTGACAGTTATTTCACTGGACTTGGTTTTACCAAGAGCGAGGCGGATCCCAACCTGTACCAAATAGTGGTTGAGGGTAAGTTGTTGATAATTTTACTTTATGTAGATGACTTGATACTAACTGGTGATGAACAGTTGATACTCTCATGCAAGGCTGATCTTGCAAAAGAGTTTGAGATGAAGGACTTGGGCCTCCTTCATTATTTCCTGGATTGGAAATTTGGCAGCGCAGTGATGGATTGTTTGTGTCTCAAGGCAAGTATGCCTGGGAGATACTGAATAATTTAAACATGCATGGCTGCAAGCCTATCGACACTCCTATTCCTGGTGGTTGGAGGAAAGAGGATGCTACATCGGCAGAAGTAGTGGATGCCACTGTTTACCGACAGTTGGTGGGGTCACTTATGTATCTAGTCAATACACGACCTGACATATGCTACGTTGTTAACCAGCTTTCACAAGCTATGGTTAAGCCTACCAAGCTCTTTTGGAAGGCATAGAAGCATATATTGAAATATCTCATAGGCACATCGGGATATGGACTTTGGTACAGACAGTCAGATGAGGTGAAGCTGTGTGGCTTCATGGATGCAGATTGGGCAGGGAGCCCAACGGACATAAAGAGCACACCTGGAGGGATTTTCAGTATCAGGTTGACAACAGTTTCTTGGTACAGCAGGAAGCAGATATCTGTGGCACTCAGTTTAGCGGAGGTCGAGTATATGGCAGCAAGTTTGGCTGCATGCGAGGCTATATGGATGAGGAAGATCCTGGTCGGGTTGTTTGGTTCACACTTAGATCCTACTGTGATATATTGTGATAATCAGAGTTGCATCAAACTCTCAGTTAATCCAGTATTTCATGATAGATCTAAACACATTGACATCCGATATCATCATATCAGAGATTGTGTGCAGCGGAAGATCATGTTACTTTCTTACATTCCTACGGAGGATCAGGATGCTGATATCTTGACGAAGGCGCTCACCAGGAGCAAATTCGAATACCATAGAGGTAGGATCGGGGTGGCAGATAATCCCTATCTTGTTGAGAGGGAGTGTTGAGATTGCAACAAGATGATGAGCTTAGTGAAAAGAGTCGCCTTCACTAAGTGGGCCCGTAGGCTATTTTTGGCGCAAGTCTATTTTTAAACTATGTCTATTTTTAGACATGTCGATCATATTCTATGAGTTGCAGGATGCTATTTGTGGATGGTTGGTCAAGTTGGAAAAATATATGGACTTCTATTTTTAGACATATTGGGCGGGATCTATTTTTAGATTGCCAGTCTAAAAATAGATATGTCGAATATTATTAGCTCTTAATAATATTTGGACTATAAACATTATCTTATTCTCTTGGAGCACTTCAGTTAAGTGCACAGATGTGGCACAGGAGCTGATAGAAGGAATTATGCTATTCCTGAGGGTTAAGTGGAGCTATTTCATGGAGACTTCAGTTAGAACTCATGTGACAAAGTTTGGTGGAGTTATTGAGGTAGTTGGTGGAGTTGTGTTCAGTTTAACTCAGTTAGACATAGTTGAGCTAGTTGTATCTAGTCTAACTGATTGATACACTAGTGAGAGTAGTGTGAATTAATTAATAATTAATTCACTAAATATTACCTCATTAATCAACTGAAGAATACATCAGTTAACTACAGTGCATGGGCAGTTTCAGTGGAGACCAGTGGAGAGGTAGGTGAAAGAGCAAGTGTGACTATCAGTTGTGACTATAGTGTTACATGAGTTTGCACCACACATTGATGGAGATGCCAATGAGGATTGCGCAGTGCAAGCCAGGTGGATTCGAGTTCATTCAGAGCCCATATTCAGTAGGGATTACGTAGTAGAGGCAGGCTAGCAGGTGGCAGAGGATCAGTGCATGGATTTGCTAGATCAGGACCTGATTAGTGTGTAGCGATAGTATTGTACTGAGAGCTTGTGAGAAGCTTTGTATGATGATTGTTACATGATCTCTATAACATATATTATATATATAGTTGGGGGTTTTCATCTTTAAGCTTTCCCATAAATCACTGTGTTAATGTGTGTGAATTTTTATGGTTTTAATGTGTGCATGCAATTGATTTAATTTCTGCATATGATGATCAATGGTGGAATAGATTCTGTATTGTGCATGAAGTCAAATAGTGTATGATCGGGAGAATATTAGACATATAACATATCAGTTATATAATTTAAACACTATATCCAATATTTTTGAACATTTTAGGGCTTGGAGAACCACTCTGTTGTGTCTGAAGCTTCTGTTCCAGTGAGGAACGACTTTTGTTTCATGAAAAAGGGTTTCAGGTTGCCCAAGTTATGTCAGTTTAGTTCTAGAGGTATAAAGTATTTGTTTTGCAGTTTTATTTGTTAAAAGTTTTGCTTATTTATTATTTCAGTTCCCTCTATTTATTTCGGTTTTAGGTTTTATTTATTTGCCAGATCTATACCCTCTTCTTTGTGTATGCTCTTTTCTCAGCGCTGTGTGTGATCTCGGCAAATCAGAAACAGGAGGAAGGGATTTTTTTTTTGCTACGTATGCTCTTTCCCTATGTCTTTGTGCGATCTTGGGAAATTAGAAATAGTGGGAAAATAGATAGTTGTCAATAACGCTAACAAAAAATATAACAATCTGCCGTAAGGTTTGCATTTTGTTTTTTTTTATCTCAGATTCACCAAAGAGTTAAAAAAAAAACTCCTTCCTCCTTTCAAACAATTACGTAATCCTTTTACTATCTCACTTGGTGAGAAGTTAGTTTATGAGAATAGAGGTCTTGGGTTTAAGTCTCTTTCTCAAGCTTCTTTTGTAAAAAAAATTTGTTAAAGGGGCATGATTTTTATTTTATTTTTAATTCAGACTTCATCATCAAATTTCAAACTGTTCCTGTAACTATTCGACATCTTCAACTTGTTTTTTCAAAAAGGCATAACTTCTTCATCCGGAAGCCGTTTTTCGAGCCATTTTTTTTTAATCAGCCTAAATTTTTGAGATATTTCCATTGGAGCAGTTAATTTCAACTTTTCTCAGCTTCATTTTTTTTTAAATGGAAAGTGCATGCCCAATTATTCTTAACATCACCAATTATTTCCAATGGCTACCTCACATGGTAGATATACTTAGAAGTAAAGGGATTTATAGAATAGCCACATGACTAGAAACTAAACCTTCTGATGATGATAAAGTCACTAAATGAGATACTAAACAAGATCAAGCATGAGGATTGATAGGAATGTCCATTACTCAAGATCTTCGATTTCATATCCTTGACATTGACACCCCTCTTGAAGCCTTGGACAAGCTAAATACTGTCTTTGGCATTCAAAATCAAATCAGAGCCCACCAACTTGAAAATGAGTTGCTTACTTTGGACCCTAATAATTTCTCCTCTATTGAAGAATTTTTGTCCAAATTCAAGACCCTTAGACTTCTTTTAGAAGGTTGTAAGGTCAAAAAGGAAGATGGCAGCCTCATCTATTGCATTCTTGCTAAGCTTGGCCCTGCATACTCTATATTTTTTTCTGCCTTCCATTCCACTAGAGAAGCCATCATTTCTTCAGGAACCACCTACAAGAATCCATATTTTGATTCATTTTGTGATTATTTGATAAGAGAACAAGAAAAAATCTTACACCTTGGTCTTATCACTCCTGGAAACACTTCTAAGAAAGCCTGAGTAGCCCAACAACAATCATATCAAAAGAATCCCAAGAAGCAGTATCATAAAAAATATGGTCCGAAACCAAACAAGGGTCCTAAGTAATTTCAGCCACAAATTGAAAAAGCAACTCACCAAAATGATAAGGCAAATAAAAACAAAGGGAAGAAGACCGATAGACATTGCAACTTTTGTAATCGTGATGGCCATATAGAGTCCAAATGTTTTAAGAAGGTGGAAGCCTTATAAACAGCAATGAAGAAGCACAACATCAATTTAGAGCACTCTTCACCTTCATCTTCAGGAATGGCACTTTTTGCTTGTGGTTGTCAAGCATCAAGATCTAGTTATGCATTAAATGTATCTTCCTCTTCTCATTCTCATGAGTGGCCCATTGATTTTGGAGCTTGTTATCACATGGCCAATAATAAAGCCATGTTTTCTTCTTTAAATGATTGTAACACCAAACATATTTATGTTGGTGATGATAGATCTCTTAGTGTTGTAGGATATAGAACCATTCATCTCGGTAATGGTCAGTTTAATGATGTACTATGTGTTCCTACCTTGTCATGCAACCTTCTCTCTGTTTATTAGATAACTCATTCAGGTGAAGGGAAAATATTAGAATTCTCACCTCATGATGTTGTAATCAAGGACCTCAAAGATCCTAAACATATTTTAGATACTGGCATTGCTGATGATTCCACAAGGTTGTATAAGTTTGACAACTTTGGGTCATCATGTCCTCCCTCCATTTTTGTTGCTCATAATGATGAAGTGAGCAAACTTTTGCATGAGCGATTTGGTCACTTAAACTATCGCTCTCTTCAAACTCTATGAAAGGAAAATATGGTGACAGGTCTTCCAATGGTGTCTTTCCGAGATGGTGTTTTCTCTGGATGTGTACTTGGAAAACATCATTGAGATAGTTTTGACAAACGTGCCTCTTGGCACGCTTCAACCCCTTTGCAGCTTGTGCATAGTGATTTATGCGGTCCACTTCCTGTTGTTTATTTATCTGGTTGCAAGTACTTCTTAACTTTCATTGATGATTTTTCTAGACGCACTTGGGTATACTTCTTAAAACTCAAGAGTGAAGTTTTAAACATGTTCTTGGCCTTTAGGGCCTTTTTTGAGAAACAATCTGGACATCAAATTCGTAAGTTAATATCAGACAATGGAGGAGAATATGTTAACGTTTATCAAATTCTGAACTGAGCATGGCATTCAATTGCAACATAATGTTCCATATACTCCACAAAAAAATGGTGTAGCTGAAAGGAAGAATTGCACCTTAAAAGAAATGGCTAATTGTATGCTTCAATCTAAAGGACTTGGTCTCAATTTTTGGGCAGAAGCCATTAACTATGTAAATTACATAGTAAATCACACTCCTACTAAGGTTTTAAAGAATGTAACTCTAGAAGAAGCTTGGAGTTCAATCAAACTAGATGTAAGCATGGAAAATTTTAGGGGCTAATATTCGCAGGTGGGATAGTTTTCCATGGTTTTTCCAAAAAAAAGATTCGCCAATTTCCATTTTTTTATAAAAATGATTCGCCCAAATTTTACAATATATAAAATTATTTTATGTTAAAAATCGCCAACAATATATAAAAAATATATATAATATCATTATAAATTTGAATAATTTTACAAATACATCAATAAACGTTTTATAGTTTGCATATTATGGACTAGTGAGATTCGCCAATTTTTTAAACTTCAAGATAATTTTCCATCCTTAAAATTATCCCTGGATGTAAGTCACTTTCGTGTTTTTGGAAGTGATGGTTGGGCCCATATTATAGATGCAAAACATAAAGCCTTAGAACCTAAAAGCGAAAAATTCATTTTTGTTAGATATTCTGAAGATGTCAAAGGTTATAGAATTCTTCAACCAAAATCCAAAAATATAATCATTAGAAGAGACGTAAAATTTGATGAAAATATATCGGCCTGCGAGCCTAGTTCGGCAGGTGTGCCACCTTTGGCCTGCGAGCCTGATTCAGCATATGTGCCACCTCTCTCTCTCTCTCTTCTATTTTTAATAGCATTCCTTTTGGTTCAGATGATGACAACGAGGATGACAATCCTCCACCTCTTGAAATTATTCCTCTTACTCCACAACTTCTAAGATGGGTCCACTCTACTCGAGATGCAGTAGGTTCTCTTGCAGGTGACCTTGCAAATCGACGACGTACTCGTTCTCAGTTCGAAAGAGCCTCTTCCTTATTGGCTTAAGTTCCAGAAAATCCTGATTTAGAAACCTTTGAAGAAGCCTCTGGTCATCCAGATTGGGATGAAGCTATGAATGAATAATATTGTTCCTTATTGGCGTATGATACTTGGGATTTTGTTCCTCTTCCAAAAGGAATAAAACATGTTAGATGTAGATGGGTTTAAAAAACAAAGTTTGGACCAGATGGAAAAGCGGATAGACATAAAGCTCTTCTTGTCGCTAAAGGATTTTCACAAGTTGAAGGCATTGACTATACTAAAACCTTCGCCCTTGTTTCCAAAATGAATTATATTTGCCTTGTTCTTTCCCTTACTGCCTCTTTTAAATGGGAATTCCATCAAATGGATGCTAAATATGCCTTCTTACATGGAGATTTGCATGAAGAAATATACATGGAACAACCTCATGGCTTTATCCAAAATGAATCTAGCCTTATTTGTTGCCTTAGGAAGTCTCTCTATGGTCTCAAACAAGCTCCTCGGGCTTGGTATGCCAAAATGGATATATTTTTTTTAAATAATGGCTTTTCTAGATGTCATTCTAACAAAATTGTCTACACTAAGAAAGTGGGTAAGTCCTTCACCATCCTTGTTCTTTATGTTGATGATCTTATCCTTACTGGTAGAGATCCAAACCATATAAACCATGTGAAGTCTAGCCTCAAAAAGTAGTTTAAATTGACAGACTTAGGACACTTACGTTATTTCCTTGGTCTTCAAGTCTTGCAATCCAAGGAAGGCATTACCCTCTTGAAGTCCAAGTATGCATGTGATCTTCTACACCACTTTCACATGGAAGACTGTAAGCCAACCCCTTCTCCCTTTTAATCTGGAGTCAAGCTTTCAGTCACTTGTACTACCCCTGAAGTTGATGCTACCTTATACCATCAACTTGTTGGTAAAATTTTGTATCTAACCCATACCCATCCTGACCTTTCCTTTATCGTTGGTCTTGTCACTCGGTTTATGCACCAACCTCATGAAAGTCACTAGAAAGCAGCTAAAAGAATACTTTGATATATTCGAGGTATAATTCAGTTCAGGATTCATTACAGTGTAGGAGCATCTCCATTGTTGATTGGTTTCACTGATTCTGATTGGGCTGGTGACCCTGATGATAGAAATTATACTGCAAGATATGTATTCACTCTTGGTTCAGGACCTATTACTTGGTCTTGTAAGAAACAAAGTGATATCTCTCTTTCTTCAGCAGAAGCAGAGTATTGTGGTGTAGTTGAAGCCAGCAAGGAAGCCATGTGGCTTTGTCAGATCCTGTCTGAATTTGGTCTTCATCAGTAGCATCCAACTACACTTTGGTGTGATAATCAGAGTGCCATTCAGCTATGTAAAGATCCAGTTAAACATCATCATATGAAACACATTAAATTCCACATACACTTCATCAGAAATATCATTCATGATCATGTTCTTGAAGTGCAGTACTGTCCAACCAACGATCAAGTAGTCGATATCTTTACAAAGGCTCTCATAGAAGCGAAGTTTACCAAACTTCGATCCATGATTGGAGTTCAGGAAAGTTTTCATTAAGGGGGGATAGGCTCTAATGCCTCCTTCCTTCTCCTATTGTGTCACCTTTGTAAATCCTTCAATCCTATCCCAATTTTTTCTTAAGGGGGGATGTTAGGATATTTCGACACATAAGAAATAAGCTCCTTTTGTGTCACCTTTGTAAATCCTTCAATCCTATCCCAAGTTGTTCTTAAGGGGGGATGTTAGGATATTCTGACACATAGGAAATAGTTAAGAATAACTTATTTTAGTGTATATTTAGGTAAAGTGTGTTTCTTTACCACGTACATTTGTAACTTATAATCCAATATTCACGATTTGTAGTGATTCGACAGTTATCTCTCTCCTCGGTATTAATGACACTTGATCCATGGCTTGACACCCGATTGGTCCATGATATCTATTTAAAGAGCATGGAGGGTCATTTTTTCAGTAACCATTTATGAGAGAAACATATGTAACTTTTCTTTTTACATTAATAAATTGTCTGAAGTGGCCGCGTTGGCTCAGGCCATGGACTGTTTCCCTCTTTGAGGGTTTTAACCACATGATTATCCTGGTGTACTGATTTGTGATCTATCTATGAGCAGTGAACTTTGGTTCTTGATCTAAGGAACTTACCCTATAAATTCCTACATATGTATCTAAACTCGAAACCTAAAAATAAATATATGACAAATTGGTAGAGTTGTTTTCAGGAAGTACTATAGGATAACTTATCTCATTAAGGAAAGAACTCTACAAGCTAAGGACTTCAAAAGAAGAATTAATAGCCTCATACTTTATGAGGATCTCTGAAATCAGGGATCAACTTCAAGATCTGGGAGAAATAATGTTTGACATAGAAATGACTATAGTAGTACTAAATGCACTACCGAAGGAATGGAGTAACTTTACTTCAAGAATATATGGGAAGAAAGAAGCTACTCCATTCCATGATCTATGGTCACTATGAAAGATTGAAGAAACCAGGTTAAAGGAAAAATATGATGTGGGATCAGGTGAGAAAAATCAAGCATATGCTACAATGACAAAAGGAAAAGGAAAATTTGGAAATGGATCTCAGAAAAAGAAGAATAACATGGATAAGATTCAATTCTATGGATGTCAAGAGTATGGGAATTAAAAGAGATATTGTCCTAAGATCAAGAATGAAAATAAAAAAATAGGAAGATAAGAAGCCCATATCACCGAAGAAGTCGAGGAAGTTGAAAAGAAGAAGTCCAAGAAAGAGGAAGTAAAAGATATCTATTATGAATGAGATAGTTGTCATCAACTATTTATTTTCAAGTTTATATTTTAAATTTTTCTCGTTGTAAAGTATAACTATCATCTTAGGAATTATTAGAAGCATGATAGGGTGCATCATGTTAAATGATGGCATCTTAGAAGCAAGAGCTCATGACATCATCATAGGGAAGCATGAATGATAGCTGAAATAAGTCTATGACAATTACCTATGGAAGGATATAGCTCTTGGTAACCTCATTAGAAGCACTTATGGGAAAAATAAAAATAAAGTCACCTGGTACAAAGCTCATCATACATCAATTAAGAGGAAAGATATGTTGGATGAGGATACTTAATATCCTCTATTGGAATATTCATCAGAAGGTTCACCAATCAAAAGGGAGCAAGTGTTTCATCAAGAATTCCAACTTGGAGGAATTCATGAAAGGATGGTATGATGTCAATAAGTAGGTCAAGGGATTGAATTTCTTTCAATCATGGAATTTTTTGAAGAAATATGACCTAAAATAAGATTGAAGTTTGTATGCTTTTATTTGATAATTTGGAGTCATGTCATATGGTTGTTGGAAATATGGACGAATGCTCTACTTCGAGAGCATGATCAAGAGAAGAGGATATCCTCCATTGAGAAGATGCAAAAGGGCATGGTTCACACATTGAATAGATTAAATAAACATAATATGTCCTCATATGAAATATGAGGTGGTTGACAATAATTAGAGGAACTATGATCAAAATTTCCTGGAAGGAAACGTGTGAAGAAAGAAAGGAAGAGATCATGGAATATGCAACTATGGAGGTAATAAACATCCGAAGACTAAGATATTTGACTAATATATCTCCATTAAAGATATGAAGACCTTAATGAAGTTTGAAAAAAATATACCCTTGACAATGTATGTCTTTTGAAGATGTGTCAACTTATATGCAAGATGTTGATGCAAACTAGAAGATGTCATGATGGAATACCATCACAAAGTAGATTTTGATTTGATTTTCATTTCATATAATATCTAGATGGGCTCATGCATGGCTACCAAGGGAATATTTGTGTATGTCTTCCATCATCGATGACCATATAGCAGGATGAAAAATCCTTAAGTAAACATGGCATGAAGGAAGGCTAGATATGGACTAATGGATCACTTTCCAATGAAATGGATGATGACATGGCTCATGGATGAAAGTGATGGATGGTATGTGACCTACAAGGAAGTCTCAAAAGAAGTATACTCCATGAAAAAGAATAAATTCATGACATCGAAGAAAGGAGTTATACAAGTAAATGGTTGTCCCATGATCTCCACCTGATCAGCTGCTGGAAGAAAGTCCCTTGTCACAAGGGAGCTTGTTCAAGTCCCTATTTAAGAGGGATATTGGGTAAATTCATTTTATAGCAATGGATACATTGTTTTAGTGGAATGGGTATGTCCTCCCTAAGCTAAGACGGATATATAGATACATCGTTCTTGTCTTCGCCTAGGAAGATAGAATGGAGGATTGGGTAAACAGCTGGCATATGATTCTCTTTAAGGATAAGTTAGGGAATCCAAGATAAGAGTATTCATATAGGACCAATATTATTTAAGGACTAGGAATGCAAGATAAGATTATTCTAGGTGGAACACCCTCTGAGAACCCGGGTGGAGTATGTTTTGAGAGAGATAATGATGAGGTTGTCTATACATCATTGGTATCACCAGCAATGTGATCTTATCTTGTAGAGAGGCATAGTTGTTAGTCAAGGATTTTATATGTGAAAATGTTGGTTGATATGATGTTATACAAATGGGTTACCAATCTGACTCTTCTTTTGAGAATTCTTCAGATTGAGAATGACCAAGTACCATTATGAATATCTCCCTAGTTAAGAGGGAGTGTTGAAAAATGAAACTAAGTTTGGACTTCATAATGACATGTGTAATTGTGATTTTATGTAATTTATGTAAATAATAAAAATAAAATTATTATTAATTCTTGTCTCTTTGGTATCATGAGCAAGGAATTTTACTTTTATAGTAAATTTTCCCATTGTGAGTCCTTGGGTTTGGTCATCAAGTGATAAAGTATATTGAATCAATGTCAAAGATGAAAGATCCATTTGGACATGTTACACATTGTAAAAGAAAAATTATTTGTGTCATAAACCCTCCAAGACCTTGTCAGAGGCCTAAAAGATGATTCTAGAAAAAACGGGTTGGACTAGGCACCTATCCAAGTTGGCTTATTTTGGATGAATTGACCACTATAAATAGGTAGCTCAAACTCCATTTGGAAGATAGGATTTAGTTCAAGCAGACGAAGGCAAAAGGAAATGATAAATTATCAAGAAAGGAAACCTCATAACCAATGAGAAGAAAGAGAGAATGATCGAACTCATTTGGCACTATTTTTGAGTTAATATTTGCATAAGTGTGGCATAAACTAGGGTTTCTGCAGTAAGGTTTCTTGTTCCCTAGTAAAATACAATTAAAGGGTATCCACACCATCATCATTGCTAGCCGAAATAACAAGAAATAGACCTCAAGGTAAGAGAAGGAGAAGCACACCAATATGAACCATAATTCATCCCACGCAGGTGTCTTTGTAGTGATTTCAGACAATCGAAATTGCAGATATGTGGAGGAAGGCTGAAACTTCAAATTAGTCGAGATTAATAGTGCATGAAGGAAGTTTGACTTGTGTTGAATTGTGAAAGAAGGAGAAGCAATGAAGAAGGATCTTGTGACTTGGTCTTGGAGAGGTTGTTATGTCAAGGGTCTAGGTCATGGTCTTGGTATTCATCAATTTAAGTTTCTATAAGAAGAAGAATTTTTTTGGGTTTTCCTCTCAAGTTGGCGAGTTTTTGGCCCTAGATTATCGCATGCATTTTGTGTCTCTTTTATATTTATTTTTTATACTTTGGTATCTATTTGATGAAGAAAAAAACTATAATAATCTAAAAAAAGAGAAGATCCTAATCTATTGAACTAAAAGGAATTCACAAGTAGTTATCATTAATAGAGAAATCACTTAATCTTGATGCCCCAGATTTCTCAACACATGTTACCATATCCTTGCCATAAAACTTCCTCATATAAATATTTGGAATGTG
This sequence comes from Pinus albicaulis, assembly GCA_034641835.2. Taxonomy (NCBI): domain Eukaryota; kingdom Viridiplantae; phylum Streptophyta; class Pinopsida; order Pinales; family Pinaceae; genus Pinus; species Pinus albicaulis. The sequence goes on from CM076579.1 coordinate 673,950,824, forward strand.
GTGGGTCTTAAACCCAACATTATAGTCTCAAATATCATAATTCATATTCCTTTTTTCCTCATCATGATTTTCATGGATTACCTTGTCACCACTAGAGAGCCTTTCTTGCAACAACTTTCTTAAACCTTCCTTCAAATCTTCCATGTATTCTTTTAAACCTTCCATGTCTCCTTTTATTTTTTTCCCTAAATCATCCATCTTAATATTCATCACTCCCAATTCACTTTTGGTTTCTCTTTGAGAGAGTGAAATTTTTTGCACTTGCTCTTGTAACTTTGATATATCATGTTGCATTTCTTCCTCTTATTCACGCGTCATATTAGAACTTTCTGGTTGCTTAATGGGTGTGTCAATTTTGTTTTCAAGGCACATTGGAATTACATATATGCTTCTCTACACCTTTTGAATCACTTCAAACTGATTTTTCAAACATAAATTATGCAAATTCAAAAACATATACACACATTTTTTCCTTTTTTTGGAGCTAGATATTGAAACTGTTGTATCTATGTAATTTCGGCTCTCTAAGATATGAAATTACATCCTGTGGTATCCCTCAGAGTTGTATTTCCAATGCCACAAGTGAGACCAAAATTAAATTCTTTAACATAATGTTATTTCCAATATCCCACGATGATCTGATTATGGACTTGTTTAGTAGAGAGAATTTGTAAGGAATGCCACGTCTCATAGTTTCAATCTTCAACATGAAAATTATACATGACAAACTACAGTCTGTGAAATTCAATTTTATTTTTATGAAATTAAAATCTGATTCTTGTAGAGGAAGTTATGACTAATTTCCCAGGGTCACATGTTTGATAATGAATTCTGGAGCATGAAAAGACCATAACTTCTCTGGACCATATATCATATATTATAGAGAACCAAGATCTAAAATATTTACAGTAAGTTCATCAAGATTTTGGATCCACGTGGTCGCAATTTCAATACCGAAACCTTCGTATAAAAAATGTTATAGTGAAAATTCCAAGATGGCCTGTTTGCAGTAGTGAAACCCTATAATCCAAAGCTCTGATACCAAATGTTATGCAACCAGATCATAAAATAAAATAAAAGATAGATCAAAGACTTCAAAATTAGTCTCTTTGAGGAGGAAAATGACTTTACATCACATAAATGAACAATTCTTGGATGATTCAAATGATAAGACCTCCTTTCTATATATAAAAGTCTAAGGGGTCACAATATTGTCAGAGCCTACATAACAATAATAATGTAAGGGCACAATAATAGAAGTAGTGGGCTTATATGGGGCATAAAAATAAATATAGTGGGATTATATGGGGCACAACAATAACAATATGTGGGATACATGGGCACACCAATAACAATAGGGGGCTACACTAACAATAACAATAAGAGGGATACACTAGTATTAGAGGGACCTAACATAGGTATACCAAACTTTACCATATCCTGCTATGAATCTCATTTCTGTATAGGTGAAAAACCCTTTCTTCTCAAGCTCAATAAAGGACCAAGAAATGACACCCTAACATATCTTATCTAATACAATCATAACCTTAATAGTACAATTATAGTACCATGTGCAAGGCATCTGTTGCATATTTGACAAGGGCTTCTACAATAGTCATATTCATCCAGAATTGAATTAAAAATAACACATGTTTTCTTCAACATTTATATTTTGGTTCTAGGCATCAATTACTTGTTCTCAAACCATAATAAAATTTGACAAAGATTTGACTTCAATCTTGATCACTTACAACCTTGGCATAACCTCAAGAATAAAATCTAGTCAAGTGAATCTTAAGAGTTTTGACCACTGATTTTTTTCTTATTGTTGCATTAGAGGAAATTTCAACCTAAAAGTGCCCATGAAATTTTCATCTAATTTCCATGTCATAATATGTAAACCAATCAGAATCCTTTCAATTTAAAAAGAGGTACATGTAAATATTTTGGAGGGAAAAGAAGAAAACATATTTTTTTAATTTGGCTTATCTCCTTATAGGTTTACTCAATTTTCAAGTGTAGACACTTGTTTGAAACAATATTTTTTAATGTATATTCATTTTTTATCAATGTGTATCTTCTCAAAATTATGCATACTGGGTACTTGTTGGATGTGAATTTAATTCCGCATCCACCAGATGTCTACAATTGAAATTTGAGTAAGTCTATAATGAGATAAGCCAAAATATAGTTAAAAAAATAGTTTTCTTATTTTCCCTCCAAAGTTCATAAATCTTATTTGATTATTTAGACTATTATTTGATTATTTTTTCATTAGGAGGCCACTTTTAGGCTAAAATTTTCCCTAATGTTCCTGAGTAACCCTCCTCAAAATGTGTTCTAACACGATCAAACACATTCACTTCGATTCTTGGTGTATAATGCTTCAACATTTTTGTTCAATCGTGATGAATAAGATAAAATTCAAGACATGTGTAGAATCAAAATATGAATAGAGAGATATGATAGAAGTAAAAATTATCTTCTTAAGTTTTGTATTCTTATCATTTTCCAATGATGCTAACTTTGAATGCCACAATTTCTGTAACCCACTTTCATTGGAATTTTCACCTTTCATTTCTAACTTTGTGAAATAATATATATAAAACTCTATAATAGTTGCAATTTCCTTTGCCTTCAAATGCATTTCGACAAGCTTGTATCAAGTCAACAAGTGTGGAAAGTGCTACTTGGGCCACTTTTTGATGTGGATCATAAAAAGTTTCATAACCTTCTCAAAAATTTTGGATATGACATGTACCTCTTTAGGCCCTTGTTGTAGAATTTTCCTTAAGCATTTAAGGGAATCATTGAGGGACATAATACCATCCATATAATTAAACGTTTCCCAAGCTGGTAGTTGGTTAGACTCATAACTTAATATATTGATTCTTTCTTCCTTATGAGTGGTCTCTAAAATTTGGTATTGAACTAAACTATAAATCCTTGCAGATTGTTTCCTTATATGGGAATCCAAATATGAATTGTCCATTTGCTATTCCAGCTTAAAATGATGATTCGGTGCTATACTCTCTTTGCCTCAGAGACATGGTTGAATCTACCTCAGTTACAGGTATGAGAAAGTGCCTAAGGCAACCCTAAATAGGGGCCAATAAAACATCATAAGGTACCGAAATTCGACCTTTCAGAGAACCACAAAAGAGGCCTCACGAGGTTCGAGACTAGCCTTAAACAAACATGTGGCAAGCCCAAAATTATGAGCCTTGAATAGGTTCAAGTTTTAGGTCTCTTTGTTCCTTCTTACGTGACTCAAACTGCTTTAGATATATCTTAGATTGATTCATGAATCTTCTTTAAAAAAAATTCTCCTAAACCTTGGTCCAATACCATGTTGATTTGCCATGGTTTCTAATCTAATAATTACTTCCATTGATTTCTTCAATAGTTTATCTTATGTTACATTCATCAGTAAGAAATTATACATATAAAATATTCAACAATAAAACAATAATGAAAGTAGGATCATGAAGAAACAACCAAACACAAGAGACACAAAAATTTACTCTGCGAAAACCCTCTTCTGGTGAAAAACCCATCAACCTTTTCTTAGAGAAATTTTTCCAATTCAATAAGAGATACAATTTGAACTTTATATTCAAATAAATTCAAACTAACTAGTAACAAAACCCATGTCAAACATGTTCAAACTATGATAAATTCGATCTCCTAAAAATTTTGCCTCCTGAAATTGGGCATACTATGCCTTAGATATTTTGCTTAACCTCAAAGAACTTTGATTCATTGCCTTAGAGAGCTCCCACATCATGCTCAGATTTGTCCTTCATTGTGCATCAAGTTCATCTTTATTTTATGTATTATAAGATACCTCTTGTGATCTGAATTGATGCCACAAGGAGGAGGACAAGTAGCCTTTATATAGTGGTCTAACGAGCCCAAATAGGTGTGTCTTTTGGGGCTGGCCAAATTGAACTTTTGGAGGAGATGACTTGACTTTTGGAGGAAAAATAAATTGAATTTTATATTCTATATTTCCTTCTTCTCATTTTATTTTTAGGGCCAACTTGAATATTGATCGTAGCTACAAAAATTCAACACATAAGAGCCCCTACTATTGTGATATTTGGTGTAGGTGGACTTGAAATCATGTCAGTCAACTTTTTTGTGTTTCCCTTCTTGTAATTGATCACTAAATGAAACTTCTATGGAAACCCAATCCACTTATAAATTTTTTTCTGTGGTAGGTTACTCTAGTCCCGTGGGTACTGTAGCAGTCGATAATTTGTGTAGATCATTATTTATTTTCCAATTAGATAATGTGTTCACTTCTTTACAACTTGCACCAAGGGATAGAGGTCAATTTTGTAGGTATGGTAGTTGAAAACTACCCCATGAAATACTTGAAAAAGGTAGCATACAAGCCTATCTTCCTACATCAAGACCACTCCCATAACATACCCACTCACATGTGTCTTCACTTTAAAGGAAACAACAAGTTTGGTAATGAAAGAATTGGTGTTTCACTAATCTTCTTCTTTAACACCTCAAAGGCCCTTTGTTGACCTTTTTCCCACTATAACTCTTACAACTTGCTGTTATGGTGTGGAGTGGTGTTGGTACTATTGAAAATGACGCTATGATTTTCCTCAACTACTGTGTTTCCCCAACAAAACTTATGACCTCAAAAACATTAGTAGCCACTTGCTACTTCATGATGATCTCCATCTTGGCAGGATCGATCCTCAACTCTCCTTCACTTATTACATACCCCAGATACACCAACTACCATTGTGAAAACTCACACTTCTTGATATTTTCTAACAATTATTGCTTCTTTATTTAGAGAATGTTTTTTATTTATTTATTTAGAGAATATTTTACTTTTAGTTTAAAAGAGACTTATCAACTTGAGGTTGAGCATAAAAGGAATTTCACATCTACCTCATACTAGGTTGTAAAATATGCTTGTTAGTGTAATAAATTTTCTATATAAACTAATTACGCTGAAAGGTGTTTTCTTTCCTGGCTTGGAGTTGGAAAACACTGTTCACCCCAACCAATGAGAAGCCTTCCCTATCACCCTTATATCCAATGAGATTTTTACATATGGTAAATCCTCCAACCAATAAAACTAGCCATCTGTAAGAGACTTAGTCCCTCCACAGAAAGCCAACGAGGACGCGAAGAATTCGACATAGTTTGGGAGGGAGACTTTGGTTTTTGGATTCTATTTTATTTTGCATGTAATAAGATACTTGACCCCTCCACACCTAGCCAGTGGGGACGTCGAGATTTCAACACAGTCCAGGAGGATACCGCTCCACAAGTATCTAGCGCCGTAGATGGGATGTGTGAGCCTTCAACATAGTCCTGGAGGGGGACTTAAACACAGTCAGTACTTTCATTTTAGAGTTTCCATACCAATAACTCTGTCGGGAGACTTCAACACAGTCTGAGAGGAGGGAGACTTAAACATAGTCCAGTACTTCCATATATAATTTCCATGCTAATAAATTTTTCACCATACCCTTTGGTTTTACTTTCCATGGCTGCCCTCTCTTGTTGTACCCTTCTAGTTCTTCCTAGGAAATATAACCCCTTCAGTGATACTCTACATTCATTTTCATTGACCTTATCTGCAAGTCGTCACTTCGTTCACCTGCTGATATATTGTGAGGGACCTTTCATGCCTTCATTTTGTTTCAATACGTTTCAATCCGACTTCCAGCCTCAAGGACTTCGAAGGATTACTTTCTCAAAATAGTAGGTAAGCTTCAATCTCTCCTCACTGTATTTCGAAATTGAAGAAAATTAGTTGTCTGTGTGCAGGTTAGGTTATCTGTGTATGTTGTTTTCTCTCTTAGTCCAACAAACTCTTCAATATTATATTTACTGTAAGATGATGAATCTTCAATTCTATAGAAACTATCCTATATGCTCCTTGGAAAACAAAAACAAGTTGTTGCATTCTAAAACCTTGCACACTTGAATTACAACCAGGTTTACATATCGACTAAAGCAATTGACAAAGGGTGGAGCCAATAATATTTGAATCTTGTCCATGAGTGTGAAGATCCTGTATGTCTTTCTATATTCTTATTTTCCTTTAGAAATCAGTTTTTTTGTCTCTTCCAACAAAGTAACAGAGGGAAGGGCAGGGAAACTTATTTCAAAATAAATTACAAGAAATTTCTTTATTATTTCTTTGTAAATTCTAATAATTTGTTTCCAATATGATATGTATAAATAAAATCCATCTTTTAATGAGAATATTTTCACATAGAACCCCATAGACATGGGCCTAATGTCTTCTATTTATTTTACATGCCATGACCCTGTTCGAATCTGCAAATTAAATTTTGGGTGCCCTTAAATTATGATGAACTCATTGTCAGCATATCTCTATTGTCCGTGTTCATGTAAGCTATGTGTTGATTCTCGAAGCTTCTTGACCTTTTGCATATCTAATTTTGTACCACAACTTTGCATCCCATTTACAAGTTCTTAAGAATGTTTACTCTTTGAATTCACTCAAGATTGTTGTAGATTCTAGAAGAGAGTGTTTTTTTGCAAGGACATGGTTTTGAGGCATTGTTGCATCATAAACCCTTGCATGTTTGAATTGTAACCAAGTTTTCATCTCGACTAAAGAAATTGACAAAGGGTGGATCCAATAATATTTGAATCCTGTCCATGAGTGTGAAGATCCTGTATGGCTTGCTATCTTCTTCTTTTCCTTTAGAAATCAGTTTTGTTATCTCTTCTAACAAAGTAACAAAGGAAAGGGAAGGGAAAATTATTTCAAAACAAATTAGATGAAAGTTATTTATTCTTTCCCTGTAAATTCTAATAATTTGTTTCCAATATGATATGTATAAATAAAATCCAACTTTTAATGAGAATATTTTAACATAGAACCCCATAGGCATGGACCTGATGTCTTCTATTTCTTTGACATGCCAAGACCCTGTTCAAATCTTCAAATTCAATTCTAGGTGTCCTTAAATTATGATGAAATCATTGTCAGCATCTCTATATTGTCCCTGTTCATGCAAGCTATGTGTTGATTCTCGAAGCCTATCAACCTTTTTCATCTCTAATTTTTTACCACAACTTTTTATCCCATTTACAAGTTCTGAATATTTTGTACTCTTTCAATTCGTGCAAGCTTTTTGTAGACTATAGAAGAGAGTTTTTTTTGTAATGACATGTTTTTGAGGCTTTAATTTCCAATATCAAACAAGCAATCACCTTTTCAAGTAGCTTCCTTAGCATCTCCACCACCATATCTAAATCTATAGTGTCATCTTGAACTAATGGGCCTCAATTATATCTTTATGAATATATATATTTATGTTCTTGCTCCCATGAAAAACAACATGCATCCATTCATATTAAACAAATGAATATATATCTTTATGTTCTTGCTCCCATGAAAAAAATGCACAACCATTCATGTTCTTGTTGATCCCTCTAATCATGTAGTGTTCTCTACATTAAATTTACCACATCTGCAATATAACTGACATAGTCCACCTTGAAGAAACTAGGAATAGAATCAGAGTGTGTATCCATATTTGATGTTCCACTGCACCCTAAACCTTCACGAAAATGCTTTTCAATCTTCCCAGAGGAGATCTCCCTGTTCTGGAAAGGGTTGACAACAATTAATCACACCATGTTTGAAGCAGGGATGTGAAGAGTGAATAGGCCTCTTCCTTCAGATGCACTGTGATATAAATCAAAGAAAGCAACCGAATCCTGCATATAAGGACATGTTGTGGTATTCTTCATGTGTAACTAACTTAAATTCCAACCATATTTGAGATTATGATTTCTACCATTGATATCCACTTTCCAAACACAACCAAGTTGCAATACTACATAATATTCTAAAAGCATATTTGTCTCATACATTCCCTTTACTTGAGGATCTGCCAGGTGAGCAGCCAGGTTTCTTCCTGCAACCTTGAATTCTTCTTCATCAACAACCACCTTGATCAAGTTATAGGCTGGCTGCTGATGGGGAAGCATGCTCTGACACTATGTTTTTCCAATATATTCTTAATGATCCTCCACAATCCCCTTTCTTCTTTTCCAGCATGAAAACAATGAAAAACCATTCATATTCAAAATTCCCACCTCCAACATTTTTACTTTTTATGTAGAAACTGTATTTTCATTGTAACTTGCAAGCTATAGCTTCTTTTTTCATCCCTTCCTACTTGTTTTGAAGCGGCTGACAAAAAAAATACAACTTTCCTTGTTTCTTAAAAGGTTGTTTCTCTATGGATTTTTACTATTGCATTTTTGCATGCCTAAATTCCTTTACGAGGGTGCTATCAGGGTAGTGCTAAATTAGGCTATAAGTAGTGATGAAAGGTGTTCAAATTGGTGCCAATTAATCATTTTTGGAGTGAATCTTGTACTACATCAAGTATTTGATCAAACAACATACTCAAACTCTATTTACAATTAAATTATTAGAAGCTAGGATTAGGCCTCTATAAGTCTAAATCTATTTTTTATGGTTTGTAGTGAGACATACATCATCCTTGTATGCTTGGCCAATTCTAACCGTTGCAAGTGATATGCCACATTCACCTCTGTGTATGAGATCTCCCTAAGGGGAATCACCACATATGCATCATGAAACATGGTTGTTTCATCCTAAAACCTTGCACACTTGAATTGTAACCAGGTTTGCATATCGACTAAAGAAATTGATAAAGGGTGGAGCCAATAATATTTGAATGTTGTGCATGAGTGTGAAGATCATGTATGGCTTGCTATTTTCTTCTTTTCCTTTAGAAATCAGTTTTGTTTTCTCTTCCAACAAAGTAATAGAGGGAAGGGAAGATAAACTTATTTCAAAACAAATTAGATGCAATTTCTTTATTCTTTCCCTGTAAATTCTAATAATTTGTTTCCAATATGGTATGTATAAATAAAATCCAACTTTTAATGAGAATATTTTCACACATAACCCCATAAGCATGGGCCTGGTGTCTTCTATTTCTTTGACATGCCAAGACCCTGTTCGAATCTGAAAATTCAATTTTGTGTGTACTTAAGTTACAATGAACTCATTGTCAGCATATCTCTATTGTCCCTGTTCATGCAAGCTATGTGTTGATTCTTGAAGCTTCTCAACCTTTTACATCTCTGATTTTGTACCACAACTTTGCATCCCATTTACAAGTTATGAAGATTTTGTACATTTTGAATTCTCTCAAGATTGTTGTAGACTCTGTAAGAGAGTTTTTTTTGGAAGGACATGTTTTTGAAGCTTTAATTTCCAATATCAAACAAGCAATCACCATTTCATGTAACTTCCTTAGCATCTCCACCATCATATCTAAATCTGTAATGTCCTCTTGAACTAATGGGCCTCTAGTATGAACAAATGAATATATATATTTATGTTCTTGATCCCATGAAAACAACGCACATCCATTCATATTCAAAATTCCCACCTCCAACACTTTCAATTTTTAGGTAGAAACTGTAGTTTCATTGTAACTTGCAAACCATAGCTTTTTTTTTCATCCCTTCCTACTTGTTTTGAAGCAGCTGACATAAAATGATACAATTTTCCTACTTTCTTCAAAGGTTGTTTCTCTATGGATTTTTACTGGCATGCCTAAATTCCTTTAGGAGGGTGCTATCAGGGAAGTGCTAAATTAGCCTATAAGAAGTGATGCACGGTGTTATAATTGGTTCCTTTTAAATTTTTATAGGAACATACAACCAGATCCTCATATATACAAAAAGGTTGCCCCAAATTCTCTTCTTTCTTTGTGAGTAGCCTTTTTTCCTTCTTTGATCATTTTGGGGTTGTATTCAAATCTTAAGAACTTTAGTAGTTTAGTCATTTATGGGTTTCTTCTTGCAGATATCATATCTGTCAAAGATGTTTTCTAGAAGAACTACTCCTTTGAAAAGGGAAACTTTTGGAAAGTCTTCACATTTTACATCTTCAACATTTATCTTACTCTTAAAAAACATTAGCATGATACATTTAACAAAGGATCTGGGCATCACACTAAATACCTTCCAATGTTTAGGGTTATCAATAAATGATGGTAACATTTACTTCCAAAGTACATTGTCCATTTAAAATAAATCAGTTGTAGGTTGCAAGGTGGATGTTGCAACAACAAGTGAATCCACTAAGTCGTTATGATTCCTAGGGACACCTTCTATAGGAAACAAATTAAATAGTTAAATGGTATACTATATAAAATTCTATATCTCCTTAATCTTTCATTTTTGTGTTCAAAATATTCTTCATTTTAACTTTTGATAGGAACATACTAACAAATCCTCATATATACAAAAAGGTTGCCCAAATTCTCTTATTTATTTGTGAGTAGACTTTTTACCTTCTTTTATCATATTCAGGTTGTATTCAAATCTCAACAACTTCAGTAATTTGGTCATTTATGGGTTTCTTCTTGCACATACCATATCTTTCAAAGATTTTTTCTATAAGAACTACTCCTTTGAAAACAGAAACTTCTGGAAAGTCTTCACATTTCACATCTTCAACGTTTATCTTACTCCTAAAAAATCTTTACCATCATACATTTAAAAAAAAGGATTTGGGAATCACACTAAATACCTTCCAATGTTCAGGATTATCAAGTAATGATGATAAAATTTACTTCCAAAGTACATTGTCCATTTAAAAAATTCAGTTGTAGGTTGCAAGGTGGAAGCTGCAGCAGCAAGGGAATCCACCAAGGCATTATGCCTCCTAGGGACAACTTCTATAGCAAACACATTAAAGAGTTAAATGGTATACCGTATAACATTTCTATATCTCCTATATCTCAATCCCCAATAACCTTTAAGCACTTTCTTTTTCTATCTAAATCAAGATCTAGTTCAAAGGTTACAGCTTCATATTCAACAATTCTGTTAGTACACTCAAATTCAAGCCTATATTAAAATTCAAAAATGCCAACAATGTTTAGTTGTTAAACCTATAATTCTAATACTCTTTTATCTATCATTCTGTGTTGGACAATGGATGCCCATTAATATCTCACTTTATTAAGGAAAAAATAAGAAAAAATAGAGCCTTCAATTTTAACTGCAAATGGGATTATATGACGAGGCATTTTTTCCAAAATATGTTTCCCTACTAAGCTCTAACATGTGGATTTAGTAATATGAAGGCCATTTTCAGCACAGTTAACTGTTGCAAACCTGGTTGTGAAGTGAATTATTACTTATTAGTATGTGAATCCTCCAGTTTTTGTTCTACACTGAAACTTTGAAAACATTCAATGCTTCTGAATATTTGTGCCCATTTCTTCCTAATAACCGTGAGAGAATAGAGTGGCCTATGAATGATTGTGGGCATTCCCCCCTCACACCTCATCTTCATTCTCATAGTCAAACAAGGTTATACTTAGTTTTCCTCTTGTTTGAAAAAGAGGCCTTCTTTCCATTTTCACTTCCTCTACTGTCATGACACCCAAAATTGAACTTGGTGACATATTGATCAAATAATTTGTTGCAACAACTGCTTCAGCTGGAAATGGATGTGTTTCAGCACTCGCTCTTGCATCAATGGATTAGGATCTCCTAAATTATACTTTTCAATTTCTGAATAAAATATTCTAACATGTGTTGGAATATTGTTTGCATATTAATAGAGTTAGTTATTGCATATCACTAGATGAAGTTGGCAGCAACTTCTATTATTCTTGAATGAGATTCTTCGTTGCAAGTATCAATCCTCAAACAAATATTTTTTGATTATGCTCATTCAAACTAACTTTGTTTGTATTACACTTCTAAGAGGACATTGATCGGAAATTACTTGGACATTTCTGGTATTTTATTTGTCTTCCTAGAAAAAACGAAAAACAACTTCCTTACATCTTAATGAATTTCATTATGAAGGTTTGTTTGTTACACATAGTTTCAAATTACAAATGTTGTGTGCCTGTACATATCAAATTCTAAAACAAATTTTTTTTCCATCATCTAACCTTTAATATTGTAATAATGAATGATTCTTTCATCTAATGCCATTTTATGATTTGTCTCATGCCTTGGTTCTTTCTAGAGGTCATTATTGATTTTTGTATTCTTCTTTATCCTATACTAATAAGGGACTACCAATGTCTTGCTACTTTACTTGAATGAAAAATACAACGATATATTGCCAGTGATGTTTTACTTACTTTTACTTTCTCTTACACATCAATACACTACTCTGACCCCGCCTTTCTACATATCATTCATTGTATTTTCCAACTATTCCAACTATAGCCAGGCCTTTGGAATATTGCCTTGCCCATTTCACTTGGCATCTTTATATGCGACTTACCTAACATATCTCCATGTTGACTTGACAAGATATATTTTTCTGCTCCCTCTCAGGAGGTAGAGATCTCAACTTGTTTATCTTTTCCAATTTATGTTTTGAATGTTCAGAGGTATGGATCTACACTTTTTCTATCTTTATAAACTTAGTTTCACATTGCTTTATTCATTTCTTGTTTTCTAATTTTTTTCCAAATACATGTCCCTTTTAGCAAGAAAAAAACAACAATTCCTACTTAATTCTAATCTCAAATTCTTCACCATCCACTTTTCTATACACATTCACAAAAAGAAACACAAAAAATGAATAAAACCTCTGCCATGCACCTTCAAATGCATCTCAATTTTTCTATGGACGAGTATATTCAGACATATTTTTTTAGTGCATTTTTGCCCTTTTGTACCATAAATTTCCAGACTCTTTGGTATCCTTCTCTTCAGCCTTTCAACATGCACGTGTATACTAAAAAATGGTTAAAACGTGTGCAACATTTATAAAAAAAAAAAACACCCCTTAACATCACTTGTCTGTGGTCACTTCCGCATTTTCTTAATTGTTTCACTCAGTTCCAACAACATATCAAACTGCACTACACCATTGTATTGCCCCTTCTGCCTACTTTTCTTAGTTTCCCTCCATTTGAATTATCACATCCCCCTTCGTATTTACTATAGACACCATTTCCTTCTCGAAAAAAGAACCCGCTCGAACTTCAATTTTTACAATTTCAATTTTTCCCTTCATCTCTTTTAAACTAGCAGTTTATATCTTTTCCTTCATTTATGTACACATTTTATACTTCACTTTCCCGACCTTACTCTGTCTATTCGCTTGCAACACCTTGTTCTAACAACACACCCACATCACCATGGAGACGACCTTGAATAGCAATGCACCTTCTTTATTGTTCATTGGTGATGTAGACCTGCAACCAACCCTCCAAATTGTTTCACTTGAACATATATGTTCTACTCGGACTGCGACACCTCGTTACCACGTCTCTATTTCTGATGGTGCTCACAAACATGTCATTCTTCTCCCTTCTTCGAATACTTCCTTTGAAAAAACAAGGACTTGCAAATAGGCTCCATTATTCTCCTCAAAATAAGCTCATGCACGTATGCACATCAATCTATGTACATTCCATACAAACCACCCCCCCCCCTTTCTCCCTTTTATGCTTCTCCTCTTATGTCCCTTTTGTAATTTTTTTTTCATTCCTAACGTTTTACTTCCCCTCTTCACTCACACAATTCTTGTTCTTGCAGGTCGCTCTATTTCCTCGACCTTCAGATAGTCCAGCGTGTGGTACCGTTGGTTGGAGAACCAACCCCTCTTGTTCTCTCCGCTGAAAAAATGCTCCAAGCCACCTCATCCTCCTCTTCTGCCTCTCCCTTTTCATCACCACCCCCCCTTTAAAACCACACACTGTCCTTCCCAGACTCCACCCCTGCATCTGCAACAACTCTCCCTTTTAAAGCACTCTCCCCTACCCTAAAATCTTGGTCCATCTAGGGTAGAGTGCTTGCAAAAACACCCCTTCATGAATATACCAATGCATGTGGCACTAGGAAGTTACTAGGGTTTGACCTTGTTGACTGCGACGGTGATGAAATCCATGTCTCTGCCTTCAATGACTTGGAAGAATCCCTATAGGCTCTCATTCAAGTTGGCCATCTATACACTGTTACGAATGGCACCGTAAATGTCCCCAGCCCTTCCTATAACAATCTAAGATGCTTGTTCAAAATCCTTCTCTTATCTTCATCAACTATGTCTCAACTCTTCATCAATGACCAATTAATACCTTCCCATACCTTTCATTTTGTGCTGATCATTTCTCTCTAACTTGTGCCTCTCAACTCAATCGTTGATGTTATCGGTATTTTTAACTCGCTCTCTCCTGCCCCTGTTGTTCGCAGGCACGATGGATCTGAGACTCTAAAAAAAACTGTATCCCTTCACAACATTTCTGGGAACAACATTGATGTTAACTTGTGGGGTGAACACTACCATGTTGAAGGCCGCACACTCTTCGAACTTCACATGGCTCGTGTTGTTCCCTTCCTTGTAATAAGGGGGGAAGAATTGTCGAGTTTAATGGCCAGACTATCAGAATAATCCCTACCACTTCCCTACTTATAAATCTAGATATTACTAAAACACACCAACTCAAGCAATGGTTTGAAGAAGAAGGCATCAAATCTTCCTTTCCCGTGTTCATCTGGAAATACACCTGCACGAGCAAGAGGCCCCTCAATACAAAAAAAATTGTCGACATTCTTTCACTGCCCCCCAGTGAAAAAAATCCATAGATTTTCCTCCATGCTACTGCTACCTCAATTAACATGGATGATTTCTACTTCCTTGCATTCCCCCTTAAAATTGATGGGATGTAATGCATGAAAAAATATTTAGGACAAGCTAACAACACATGGCGTTGTTCAAAATGTGAAGGCTCCTTCCTCGAGTGTGACTACTGCTACGACCTCCGACTTGAGTTGCACGACCACACTGGGCACCTTGAAAATGTGGTTTCTTTTGACGAAGCCACAAATGGACTTCTGGGCATCTCTGCAAAGGACCTTTTCCTCCTCTCAACCAAACCTAGATCTATCCTAGACATATCTAGCAAAATCAAAGGTTGAAAATTCTTCTTCACACTTTCTTTCAGGACAGAGACTTTCAGCGGTGTGGAATGGCTACGCCCAACTTTTATGCACACTGAATAACTCCCTTACGCCGATGCGTCGACTCTCCTCCTGCAGGTCCTACAGCCTGCTCCTGCTCCCCACCCCCCAACACAGTTTTCCGTCGGCTGTAGCCATGCATTTCCCCCTCTCCCCCATTATTCCCCCTCCTCTTGTTCCATACATCTTTTCCCTATAACATTTTTTTTCTCAATTACCCACCCCCCTCCTCCCCATTCTCCATTGCTTCCCATCATTCCCCCTGCAAACAAAATTTCCTTCTACACCTCTACCTTTCACTTTTACCATCTCCTATCCCCCCCCATCCACTCTTGTTGAACCTCGCTTGCCATTCATCTTCGTTAGTGCATACTACTTTTGTAATAGTTTATGTATCTTTGTGGCCCCTCTAATTTTGTAATAGTTCTCCTAGACATATAGGCATCCACTCATTTTTTCATTTCATCTTGTATATATGTCCATTCACTCTGTTGTAATGGGTCTTCTTAATATATGAACATTTTCTCACTTGGTTTTCCCTTTCCTCCTTCATTGTTTCATCTTCTTTGCAACACACACGCATTGATTAAATGCACATATGGATATGCTATGCTTAGTAAGGAAAATAATACAAAAATTACTTCTTCTAATTTTGTCAAATGTAGAAAATGGGTTCCTTTTACTCTAGCCCATACATGCATAATGTTGTTGCTTCCACAACTAATAGTTTTCATTTCAACATCCCAACACCCATTTCTGCACATCCCGTATTTAATACATTTCCGCTTCAAACATCACTCACAAAATTTATATACTACTATTATTTTTCATGAAAGACATAACTCATAAAAATAAAATAAAAATAAAAATTAACAAAACAAAATATGAAAAAAAGTGCTTCATATTGATGCATCCCTCTCCTTTCCTTATACTTCATAAATACTTTCAATTCTTGGCATAACTTTTATTATTTGCAACAGTTATGCCAACCACACCTAAGAATAGTGTGCAAAGGGAACAACGACAACGCCACTATGCGCTTAACAAGGAAAGAATTAATGCATATCACCGCCTCCTCTTCACCAATTGTCAAGCCAACCTTCACTCCCAATCCAACGCAAACCAATCTACCATTCCTTCCCAAACTAGCCTCCTTACCCTACCATCCACCCAACCTTTCCCAGTTCCCCTTCCATGTCCACTCGTTGACCAAACCTTTCAAAACCCTTTAATTCCTTTGCCTCTTTCCTTCCCTGTACAAACGCCCACCATGTACATTCATTTTCACCTTCCCAAAAATTTCACAACAACCATATCCAACATGCACATTGTCTCTTTCATGCAAGGATCGATGCACTTTTTCCCATCCAGGTTTGCTCCAGTTGTCATGAAGCTTACCCAACCATGAAAATGAAAACAAAAAATGGAATCAGTTCTTGTACCCATTATGTTGTTAAACGAACAACCCATCGTTTCTCCTCCATGAACAACATAGACCAAGGCATCCAACCGCATGTCCTCTCATGCCCAACTGAAGTTGAAGAGATGCTCATTCCTATGTCAACCCCGTTCTTCAAGTCACCCATGCATGTGGAGGCCAACTCAAATATTCCAGCCATACTATTAGCTTCCCTCAATATATCACTAATATCGTCACTTCTCTTCCTCGCATGTTGTCAAAACTAGACATCCTTGTTGTAAAAAACACTAGTAATGACCAAACATCCTATGAATTTTTTTTAGTAGATCATGTGTTCTTGCAGATTTGCAATTCAAACTAGCAAACGACCCATACTACAAAGATGTTCAGAATAACCCACTTTCGCTCTCTGCTCTTCCTGTTGCACCTACAAAAATTTCTAACATGTTATGCCATATCAACATGACTTCCCTCCCACCCCAAGAAGGCCTTTATGAAACTCCTAATTATGAACTTCCCCACCCATGCTCATCTGACCTCCACCCATCCTCCTTTGTTTCAAATCTACCAAATTCTCATTCAGAAATTGATGAAATACTTGCCTACATAGAATCCTTCAATTCCACACCCACCCATTCATTTCAATGGCCCATCATTGGCCTTTCTCCGGTCAATGAATACAACACAGAGGGCCTCTTATCCATCGCCTTCCCCACCCTCTTCCCCACTGGATCTGCCATGATTAACCAACCAATAATTGAAAAAGTGGATATGCAGGAATATGCTTTGCATCTAATGCACTACCATGACAGTCGTTTTGGCCAACATCCTAGATTTCACTATTACTTGTACAAACTTATCATGCACCATTGCAGCCAAGAAACTGCTTCTGTCTTCATTAAAAGGGACCTTTCTAATACCCTTCTAGAAACAATCGCAGACCTTCGCTACCACCTTCAACAACTTTTGCCTTCCACCATTCCGGACCAAATTATGCATTTCGGATTGTCATTGTGTGGGAGCCGTTCATTATGGAATAGGGCTAGAGGGGAGCTCAATGACATGATCATTCAACAAGATACCCCTACCATCTTCTTCACACTAAGTGTAGCTGATACCAAATGGCATGACTTGCATATGGATGTGCCTTCCAACCCTCCATCCAACACACATGATCAAACTCGATGGAGAATCCAAAAAATTGTTGCAAACCCACATTGTGCATCTCAGTACATCCATTGTAGATTATCAATACTCCAGGAAGATGTCCTACTAAAAGGATTCCTTATAAAGGATTACTAGTGTAGGTATGCATATTATTCCTTCATGTTCTCTCCTTTCTTTAATTTCACTTCCACGCATCCATATTACTTTTTTTTTCCCTTTCTTTCTAAGGTATGAATGACAACATCGAGGCTCCGCAATATTCATGGTTTCTCGTGGCTTCAAAATGCACCTTCTATGTGTTATCACTCATTAAATTGTGAAAATTTTCCTGATAGGGTCATGTAGGTCATTCACCAAATGGATAAGGTCTTCCTAAGCCATTTCAATGTGATATATGAAAAATTTTGCATTTTTAAGCCTATCCTAAGTTTTATGTTCACCTCCAATTATTACATTTTAGTAAAGTCGGTCTCATATCATGTCAATTTTCATTCCCCGCATATTTAAACTCAAAAGTGAACACCTATCAGTTTTTCATATTTTCGTAGCGATTTACACAGGAAATACGCAGATTTCGCTATGAAACTGCCTAATAGTTTCGTAGTGAATCTGTCAAAAGCCTAACTGTTTTCACTACGAAACTGTGTTTTTTAATCAGGGTTGTCAAAGTTATATGAGGTGTCAGTTTATGATTAGAGAAGTAAAGGTGGAGGTCATTCAAGGTTGTTATGGAAAAATTCAAATGTACACAACCGTGTTTGATGGCATCATGATCCTTTTTTCTTGCATGTGCTATGATTGAAACTCGAGCTGTCAGTTAACCTTTTAAACCTCACCTTAAACAACCTTTTTTCATATGATGGTTTACCCTTGCATGTTTTTCGATCCCTGGAGAGCTGCTTCATCGTTTCAAGCAGGTTGCTATCAAATTCGAATTTTGCAGGTGTCATCAGCAAACAAGGAAGTGAAGACTATAAAGCATCCATGGTTGCAAGAAAGAAAATGAATAAGGGTGGCCATTGTCACAGGTATGAACCCATCGATTTGAAATTAATCAATGAAGACCCTACTTCTATGAATCTTTTCAGGAGGACTATCTGCTTGCAATTCTGCCAAAAGTTGCAAGGTTTTCATGTACAAGTTTCAAAGGATTTTTCCACCAACTTCACAGGAACAACATCAAAGGTTTGGGATCCTTAATTTCACAGTGACACCAAAGAGCATATATGATCCTAATTTTATGCAAGAACGCAATATAATACACATATAACCATAAGCACAGAGATGCAACGGAAATAATGCTTCATTTTATTAATAAAATAATGATTGAAACTGGCTTACAAACATAATGGAAACTAGCTAGGGCGTTGGTAGCTTATCTTTGAGAAGAGATGTAGCAGACGTAGGCCTCTGAGCTATGTTACATTGAGGCTCGAAGGCCTATTACAGACATAATGGAAATATATGAGCTAGGGTACTGGTAGCGCTTATTTTAGAGAAGAGATGTGTCGACTACCAGCCACTGAACTGTGTTACAACACTAAAATTATGGGAACAAGCGAGCTAGGGCACTAGTGGCGCTTATCTCTAAGAAGGGATGTGTCGGCTCCCAATCCCCTGAAATATGTTACAATGAGGCTTGAAGGCCTATTTATTGTTGAGAAACAATGTAAAACCTGAAACGTCCAAAAACCTAACCCTAGGAGATGAAGCGCCAAAATTGTGGGTCCCGTTTGGGTAAATTGGTGTTTCAACTTCTCGGGGATGTAACTTTGGCATCCGATCTCCACTTGACGCGTTCAATAGCTCATTAGAAATATATATCCAAGGACTACAACTTTTGAGTGAGAAACATCAGTCTATGACTCGTGTTTCTCTCGGTTTCCCCAAAAAACGTCGTTTAGGGCCTCAAAATAGCTCCAGAAATTTAGGACCCGAAAAACTGCTATAAATAGTAAGTTGTGTTGAAACTTAAAAACTAAAATAACTGATGGTGCTATTCAAATGGAATTGGTGGGTGGACACCAATATCCACTTGGATCATTAAGTCCCCAAAACAGCTCCGAGAGTGCAGGACCCGAAAACTTGCTAAAAATAGTAAGTTGTGTTGAAGCTGAAAAATTGAAAGAATTGATGCTGCGAGTCCAAATGGAATAGGTGGGTGGCCACCGATATCCACCTAGATCATTCCTCCTTCTGTAGGAATCAATGGTCTCCATTGCATTAAGTTCCTCCATGGGGGAGGGGGGCGGGGGGGGAATTCTGCTGAACATGGTGTTGGATTTGTCCAGGATGTTGCGAACCTCTTGGCGGACATGCTAGATGTAGATGTGCTGCCGGTGGGTAGCCGTTGAAGGATCTGGGAAAATTTATCCATCATTGTGTTCCTTTTTTTCTCGAGGGCCTCCTCGAGCAAGATTTTGATAGTATCTTCTGCTCCCTCATCTTTCTTTCCTTCCACCATGGGGGGTCGTCGGGGTTGCAAGGTTGAACTCCTTATATCTTGGTCGCGTTGGGGACATGAAAAGAAAAACAGAGAAAGAACAAACCGCTCTAATACCACTGATCCAGATTTTATGCAGAAACGCAATAGAATACACATATAACCATAAGAACAGAGATGCAGAGGAAATAATTCTTCATTTTATTAATAAAAGACTGACTGAAATAGGCTTACAAACATAATGGAAACTAGTTAGGGCATTGGCAGCTTATCTCTGAGAAGAGATGTGGCAAGCGCAAGCCTCTGAGCTGTGTTACATTGAGGCTTAAAGGCCTATTATAGACATAATGGAAATAGATGAGATACGGTACTGGAAGATCTTATCTCTGAGAAGAGATGTGTCGGCTACCAGCCCCTAAAATGTGCTACAGCACTGAAATGACAAGAATAAGCGAGCTAGGGCACTGGTAGCGCTTATCTCTAAGAAGAGATGTGTTGGCTCCCAGCCCCCTGAACTGTGTTACAATGAGGCTCGAAGGCCTATTTATTGTTGAGAAACAATGTAAAACCCGAAACGTCCAAAAACCTAACCCTAGGAGATGAAACGCCAAAATTGTGGGTCCCGTTTGAGTAAATTGGTGTTTCAACTTCCCGGGGACATAACTTTGGCATCCGATATATGTTTGATGCATTCAATAGCTCATTAGAAATATATATCCGACTACAAATTTTGATTGAGAAATATCAATCTATGACCCATGTTGCTCCCTATTTCCCCAAAAAACATCGTTTAGGGCCTCAAAATGGCTCCAAAAGTTTAGGACCCGAAAAACTGCTATAAATAGTAAGTTGTGCTAAAACTTAAAAACTGAAATAACTGATGGTGCGGGTTAAAATGGACTTAGTGGGTGGCCACCAATATCCACCTGGATCATTAAGTCCCCAAAACGACTCCGAGAGTGCAGGACCCGAAAACTTGCTAAAAATAGTAAGTTGTGTTGAAGTTGAAAAACTGAAAGAATTGATGCTGCGGGTCCAATTGGAATAGGTGGGTGGCCATCGATATCCACTTGGATCAATATCATTAGCTACATGAATCTATAGAGGTGGTGAAGAGTGGTTTAAATATACCAAATTCAAAATGCATGATTGCAAGGAGTTTCTCAAGCAAGAACACAGTGAAGTTGATTTGACCAATGTTATCCCTAGGAGTTTTATGAAGGAGAATTATGCAAAACTGTTGATGGTCATTCAAAAATATTTCACCCGTGAAGGAAATTTTCACATGGTATACTCATACCATCTCATACTTCTTCTGCATTTTTTAGGTAAGAGATCACTTGACTTACCTTTCTATTTATACATAAGTTTAGGGAAAATGTCAGAGAAGGTTCAAATCAAGACAGAAGGCAATGACACATCTCTTTTTCATCACGGCCTAATAAAGTTGTTAGTGTTGGGATAATTAAGAAGGTTAGACAGATATTGGATCTCTCTCTTGTTTATGAGTGGTTATGAAATTGATGTGACCACTCCAAAGAAAACCTCAAAACCTAGAACTACTACATCACCAGCTATGGAAGAAGAAGATGAAGAAGAAAAAAGAGCATCCCATGTAGAACCAATGGACATAGGAGCAAAACCTCTGCAAGAAAAAAACACCCCTCAAACAACACCTGCAAAATAGAAACATAAAGTCAGCAAACAAAGCAACAAGAGGATCACTAGAAGTCAGAAATTGGCTAAGGGAAATCTAGAGGATATTCTTCATGCAATTGTGTTAGTTTTGGGCAAATAGGTCCAAACTCCATGTTGTGATGCTCAAATGATGATTCCAATATTTTTATTGGATTCCTCTTTCAAATAGGTGCAAGATCGATCTAAAGATCATCTTGGTCGGATGAGCAGAACATGTATTTTGAATTTATTCCACATGTGCAAGGTCAACCAGATTTATCCCACATGCATAAGAGATGTGTCACACACCCCCCACAAGTGTCTATATATTGGAGAGACTTGGAGTTCATTTTAGAAATACATTTTTAGAGGCATTCTCTTCTCTCACGGATGGTGTTGCGATTAGGGATTCTCATGGTGATGCGGTTAGGGCTTCTTGGTGCAGCGAATTGATGAAGCATTTTTTATAAGCAACCTTGGGGTTGTGTGACACATTGGGTTGGCTGACCTTATGGAGACTTTTCTGGTTGAAGCATCTTGTTTATCATCGTAACGCCACCCTTCTTTATCTCTGTTTTTGGCTTGTCTTCCATTGATCTATTGGTATGTTCTATCTGCATCTTAATTTCATGTGATTGAGCCCTAGAATTTTAAAGTAAATTTTCATCTAGCATAGAACATCTTCATAAATTTACATTGTATCAGAGCTAAGGAGAAGACAAATCACATCTTGTTGAGAAGCTAGGGCAGCGAGATGAGGACTGTTTTTAGGGCCAATAAAGGTGCCATAAGCTACAACAAGGTTGTGTGGTAGACTGCAAGCCATACCACCACAACAATTGATAGCGTGGGCAGATTTAGGGCTGTTTTGTGCCCTAACCTTAAGCACAGAGAAGTCTTCTCAAAACAACGTGGAGAGGTTTGTGTTGGAGGCTGAGGAGCTGCAAGTGACAACTGATTTGTCGAGGGATTGTTTTAGGGTCAAAACAGATTTGTGAAGGTTGTTTCAAGTGACTGAGGTGCTAGGCTACTAGGCTGAGGAACAAAGAAGCAAGACGTTGTTGTTTTGGAGCTTGTTTGGGTTTGCTTTGGAGGAAGCTGCAGTTACAACAAGCTGCTATACTAGGCCGCAGGCCATAGCAAGCAACTGGAGGAAACGTTAAGGCATGTCAAGAGAGGACAAGAAATTTAGGAGGTAGAGTGGCATGAGGGGAGTCTCTCCAAGGTGGAACACAACACTATAAGGGCTTATTTGCTGACTGTTTGGAGGATTAAGGGTTAAGTTGTGTGCCCTAACCAGAATTTCAAGAACAATAGTGCAAATAGTGGAGACAAATTCGCCAGTTGTGGGAGACTACTTGTGCACTTGTTAGGGCTTTATCCAAGCCAATTTCCATTGTAATTTATGTCTCTATATCTATGGAACTTCACTTAAATATTTGTATGGAAAAAAAAAAGGCCGTATATGTTGGCTACTAGACCAAGGCCTTAAGGGTTGGAAACAAATCTGAATTGGGAAAGTACATCTCTGAATTTGTTTGGGTTTAGCCAAAGTTGGAAGAGGCTTTGTAAAGAGCAGATTGGGATAGCGCCGAGGAGGCTTATCTGCATAGAAGAGAGGCCAAGTTGCTATAGGTAAATCGTGCCTCTTCTAGGTCTATTTTAGGCCTCATTTAAGGTCTGTACCAAGCTTGGACTTGCTGGAACAGAGGCCGCAAGAAGAGGAGCTCTTTGTGGACTATTTTGAGGGCTACACATGGAGAAGGAAGGTGGATTAGGTATGTTATAAGGGAGCCACAGTGGACTATAGTAGGCCACGGGCCTAGCCACTCCAAACAGGCCAATGTGGAGTCTTTAAAGGCTACCACATGCCTAGAACAACAACCCATACATAGGGCACCTTGTCTTGCATAGGCCGCAGCTAGAAGGAGGTTGTCCAATGGCTGTTTAGTGGTTGGTGCAGCCTGCAAAGTGCATAACCAAGACAAAAGTACTACAGTATTGTAACAATAGTGTTTAGAGGGGCTTTAGGTCAAGGAGTTGACCATATTTGGATCAGAATTGGAGTAGCTTGTGTAGAAAGGCTCCTCCAACTCAGCCGTAGTTATCACTAGGAGGTCGCAACTCAATCAGAGCCTTTTTCCTTGTTTTTAAGGTCAGTTTGTTCTGTTGCTTGGGACAACCACCTGTAGGGTGACCTGTGTGGGTTATCTTAAGGGTTGAGCGTGAAGGAGGAGTGTATCTCCCAGCTTGAAACCTTAAAGAGGATTGAATTTTATAGTCAAGATTTGGCCAGAATAGAGGATGAGTTTCTGATTTTCATGCCTTGAAGCAAAGGGCCAAGACCCTGAAAGATGACAATAATTTATGTTCTTATCTCTGTGATAGGGTCATAGACCCTCAATAGAATTGTGCACCAGCTCTGTGGTATTTTCTGATCTAAGAGATAGGCAGATTCATTGGGGAAGTTTGTTCTTGTATGGTGAATAAGACAAAGTAATTTAAGGCCTAATGCATAGTAATTTTGCGAAGGATAAATCACTTTATTAAAGCCCTTGTTCGAATCCTCTAATCAATTACGTTGAAGTAGCTCAATTATTATGTGAAGGCATACTCACTGAGTTGATATTTACAGTGCTTTGGAAATCTACTGTAAGAAGACAGACAAAAGAAGAGGTATGTAAAATTGATTCTTACATGGAAAGTTTGTTAAAGTATGTCTATCTTTGAATGTTGTTTAAGGAAATCTAACGATAATATTAATGGTTGGCCGGTGAGCCTTATAATAGTGACATATGGCAAAGTATATATGCCTTCACTGTATATGGCAGAGTTAATATGAACTTGATATATGGTATCTTCAATGGAACATGGAAAAATATATATAACTATGAAGTTTTATATCTTCAGTACTATATGGCAGTATGATAGTGATGAATATAAGAGCGATGTGTATGATAATATCATGGAAACACTGTAATCAGTGATATGACAATGTATGATACCTTTCAAGATGTATGACATATGTATGACAGTATATGGCTATGATACTTGTATGGCTATAATTCTATAAAACAAGCTTTGACAGTGGGTAAGTAAAATTCAGACCTATCACTACAAGGAAAAGACCCACTAGCGGATGTTTTTGAGGAACCCCTTATAAAATACCCCATACATCCATTTCTAGCAGAGGTTACTACAGGAGGTTAGCGGGTGGAGGGTTTTGTGGATGTTTTCCACTCGGTGTGCTTATCTTTCAACATTACACCGGTGCTCCTTACAAGAGAAAGCACCGGTGCGCACAAAACATTGGCACACTAGACACCGTGCACTCCGTACGCACCCACCTGATGTGTCGTATTACTGTAGAGCATTGATGCTTCACAACCCTTCCATGCTGGTGCATCATAAAACACCGCACCAAAACTGAAAGCGCCCGATGCGTTATTAAGAAACCGCATCGGTGCATCATAAAACAATGCGCCAAAACAAAAATTTACCTGTGCGTTCATAAGAAACAACACGGGTGCACCTATAAAGCATGCACACCAGAAAAGGGTTAAAAAAGAAAAATTACGGAAAAAAAAAATCAGATTTTCACTTTTTTCAGTGCTCTAAAGCTCTTAATTACCGGTGTGCTCTATAAGAGAAGGCACCGGTGCTCACAAACTCTTCCGCACCAGTGCATCATAAAACACCGCACCAAAATAGAAGCGGGCTGGTGCATTCATATGAAACAACACCAGTGCGCCTGTAAAAAAGCGCACTGAAAAAGGGTTAAATAAAAAAAAAAATACGGCAAAAAAACCGCATTTTTCACTTTTCTGCTCTCAATCACCAGTGCACTCTACAAGAGAAAGAACCAATCACACAAAACATTGGCACACCAGACACCGTGCGCTTCGTACACAAATGCCCAGTGCGTCCTATTACTGTAAAGCACAAGTGCTTCACGACTATTCCGCCCCGGTGCGTCATAAAACACCGCGCCAAAACTGAAATAGCTCGGTGCGGTGTTAAGTAACTACCCCGGTGCATCAAAAAACAACGCACCAAATTTGAGATTGTCTGGTGCATTCTTAATAAACCACACTGGTGCACCTATAAAACCCCGCGCACTGGAACAGGGTTAAATAAAAAAAAAAAAAATTACGACCAAAAAACCGCATTTTTCACTTTTCTCAGTACTCCAAAGCTCTCAAGCACTAGTGCAATTTCTCCTTCTTTGAGCCACCCTGACATCGGTGCTCCCATTGCACCCATTGCACGCACTGCTGCTATGCATTGGCCACCAATCTCTAGCTTGCATTTTTCAAAATGGTAGGCAAATTTTATTTTGCAACTTCTACAACCAATATGCCTCCTCAACGGCAAAATGTATAGGTATTTTTCTAGTTTTTCCATAATTAAGCTTTCTAGCGGATTAGAATTTGAAATAACCTTAAAATTAACCATTAAAAAAGAAAAAAAATATTTGTCGCGCGGTGCACATGAGCCGTTCGGCTCGCACCGGTAAGCTGTGTTGCCTATAAAATTTATAGGCCACACTACAATCAGTGTTAACGGTATCCACACCTTTTCCAAGGTGGTATCAAAAGGCGCCCTGCATTATTTTAAAATTAAAAAAAAAATTGCGGTGCGGTCATTTAACATTAGGGGAATTTTGAGGTCTAAAATGGGCCTCCTAAGGAAAATTTACAATCAAAATTCACTTTATGAGAACCAATCACATTTTAGGGGATGTCATCATCCCTAATGGTTGAGGTGCCATTGCTTGAGTTAAAGGTACTTACATTCTCAATGGTGGATAAAAACTCATGGTTAACCATGGTAGTTCTCTAAGTACTTTTAAAGTCAAAGTAAAGTATTCATAATAAATGTCATTTCACATTTTTTGAATAAAATAATATTATTGTCATTTCATATTTCTTAAAAGAAACAATGCATATCCCTATACATTTATTATATTATATTATATTATGTTATTTTTATATAATATATTAACTACATGTTATCATACAATTTAAATAATATAAATTTTAATTAATAGCATATAATATAATTAATAATTTATAAATTTATATTTATATTTTATTTTAAGTTATCTAAGTACAAAGGACAAATGCATTTGTTGTTCAATGATAATGAATTTTTCTTGAAAAATTCATTCTTATTTATAGTCACATCAATACAATTTTTTTATTAATTTTATTTTGGTACAACTTTTGAATTGAATTTAACTATGGTTACATGGATTTTGGTGCAAAAAGTGAATTGCAAATTCATAAATATTATTTTATTGGTTTAGCTATTATTTTATTATTTCCTTAGGAGGCCCATTTTAGACCTCAAAATTCCCCTAATGGCTAGGCGCACCGTTCACCATGGGAATAGAAACGTGGTGCGTTGATGGATATATCCGCCCCAATGTCTATTAGCGCACCGCATTCGGCATTCCGACAGGGTCAACAGTGCAGCCGGGTAAAAGACCACACCGTTGACTATATAATTTGTCAGGAAGTCGGTGCGCTGACACAACTATACACGTCGGGGTGTATATTTTAGTCAGCACACCGCTCTTCAAACACCATATATAGTCAATGGGGCTTGAAAAAATTTCAGGTGCACCTCATACGGTGCGTTTTATGTCATCTGGGGCACCGCCTCCAGTGCTCTACAAAAAACAGCCACACTGGAATCAGTGCATGACTGTTTTTGTGGCGCACCGACTAGTCTGTTTTTTTTTCCAAAAAAAATTATCATGTATATTCCTAAATACATGTCTGATTTAATAAAAAAAAATATTTAATATGTCAATGATTCGGAGAGAAGAGGGGGAACAACAGCAACAACAAGAGGAGCAGTATGACATGCTTTGCCAGTGGGAGGCATGAGAGAGGATGAGAGATGCGTACCCTCGCCCTATTACAACGGATACCCAGGGGCTCCTAAGGCAGGTAAGCCTCCTCAAGTTCTATGAGGAGGCTACTTCCCTAAAGGCCCATAGTGTCTTTTTGAGACATCTTATTCGTAGGTGGAATACCCACCAACAGGCTTTCCAAGTTGGTCCTGACCAGTGGTACACACCCACCGAGGAGGATATTTATTTCATTACAGGGCTATCAAGGAGAGGGGTGGATTTTCCCTCGTTCCCAGAGGTTCCAGCTAGTTGTGTAGCAAGGAGTCAGTTAGTCTACTCCCAGAGATACATTGGAGAAAATGTACTGTCTCCTTCAGAGTTTCAGGTCCCTGGAGGTCAGCTACGTATTGGGGCATTTGGTAGACAGGACCTGCAGTGCCTCTCACTTCTCATTTCGACCATTTCACACAACACCAGTGATGGGAAACACATTAGTTTCCCACTTCTATATTATGTTGATTTTTTAGTACAGGAGCCACGACTTGTCAGGTGGTCTGCCATTTTTTTACGGCAGTTTTGTACAAGGGAGGGTCAACTTCCCTTTTGCTTCAGAGCTTTTTTGTTTATTTTTTGAGATTTTTCCAGAGATGAGGCTTGATTTTTCTCGAAAACCTCAGAGGCCGATGTTGGAGGCTCGGATGCACATGTGGGGGCAGATGATGCCCAAGAGGGGAGAGGCTATGTTTCCAGCCAGGATATCGCATGATGCACTGGACTTACTAGCCAATGTTGACGAGCTGCATCCCTTCATTATGGTCCCCTATCCTTATGCTCGATTGGATTAGCGAGGGTGTGCCAAAATCCTCTTCACAGATGATGAGCCGCCAGATGATAAGGTAATATTAATGTTTTATTCATATTTATTCTAACATGTTCTTTAACTTGTTTTTATTAAATTTTGTACTGAAATTGTCTAATTATTCTTGTGTACGTATATATTTTTTGCATACATTGGCTCTTTTGATGGCGAGGAGATGCCGAAACCATCACATGATCCCGGTGTGGATCCTGATGATGATCAGGACATGGCAGATGCCAAGGATCATGATCAGGAGGCCGGTGGAGAGATACATGCTCCTCATGCTGGTGCGTCGATACCGCCTTTTGCTAGGCACGGTCGACTTGATACTCGATACAGGATGGAGTTGGGTGACCAACTCAGTGCATTGATTGTTGAGGTGGGCATCAGGCTCGCTTATTACAGAGACATACAGGCCGATGATAGGCTAATACAGATGTGGAGAGGCATGTCGCATGACATGTACAGCCTGATGCGGCATGTCATAGGAGCTATGACAGTTGTTACGCGACTGAGGAGGACTGTTGCATGTTATAGGCGTGGTTGAGCCGCAACACGTGATGGACAGTCTGCGAGCAGCGACTCATCTCATTATCGTTCACCTCGAACCGCACCTGATGAGCATGAGGCTCCACTAGCATCTAGAAGTCATCATGGTGATGAGGCTAGACCATCGGCCACATCCAGTCATTAGCAGCCTCAGCATCCATCAGTACTAGTCATGATCATGAGTAGGCTGGACCATCGAGTGTCGAGGCATGCTCGGCTGCACCATTGACTGAGCATGCCTCCACTAGTACTGCTTATATTGATGTTGTACTACCACCAGCTGATCCATCCATTAGTACTAGTCATGATCATGAGCAGGCTCAACCATTGACTGTCGAGGTTGCACCATCGACTGAGCAGGCCTCCACTAGTACTGCTATTGATGTTGTACTACCACCAGCTGATCCATGACATTTATATTACAATTGTATATTTTTAACATTATTCAGTTATATATATATATATATATGGTCCATGTATTTTATGTTCATGTTGCAGTTGTACTTAATTTACATGTTGGTGATCATCATGATGTGTATATTGTTAGGTCATGTTAGATAAGTTCATTTAATGTTTAGCTTGCAGATAGATGTGTATGTGATAGCATGAGTTATTTGACATGAGATGTATATTTGATGTTTGTGTTGTGATGATGTTAATATATAATGTTAATTTGATGTTTGAATGTGTTTTTTAGTTGAATATGATGTTTGTACGATGGTTATCATGATCATGATGTTTATTAATTAATTTAATATTAAATGACCATGATATTTATTAAATATTATGTTGTGATAGTAATAGAAATTTAAATTTTAATTATACGTAAAATTGTAAAATTTTATTTGTATATGTAATTGTAATTTTAACTATAGTTGTATGTAAAATTTTAATTGTAATTGTAATATTTAATTTATTGTGAAATTATTGTAATTGTAATTTTAATTGTAATTGTATATATGACAAATTGTAAAATTGTCATTGTAATTCTAATTATATCTAAAATTCTAAAATTGAAATTGTATTTGTAATTGTAATTCTATGTAAAATATTTGTAAAATTGTAATTGTAATTGTAAATGTTATTCTAATTCTAATTTTAACTGTAATTGTATGTAAAATATTTAATGTAAAATTTTAATTGTAATTGTAATATTTAATTTATTGTGAAATGATTGTAATTGTAATTTTAATTGTAATTGTATATATGACAAATTGTAAAATTGTAACTGTAATTCTAATAGTATCTAAAATTCTAAATGTAATTGTATGTAAAATTAAAATTGTAATTCTAATTCTAATCGTACTTGTATGTGAAATTGTAAAATTGTAATTGTAATTCTAATTTTAATTTTAATTGTATGTAAACTATTTGTAAAATTTTAATTGTATTAATGTGAAATGATTTTATAAAAATATTTAAATTTGTAAATTTGTAAATTATTGTAAAATAATAAATCTAGAATACTATGAATTTTTGTAACATAATAAAGTTTAGAAAATAATTCAAATAAATTCATGTACTTTAGAATTATTTTATTATGATCTTACATACAAAAAAAAGAACTTTATACGGTCTGGTGCGCTTATCATCATAACACGCACTGGTGCGTCTTATTACTCCTGTTAGCCCCCTATGAATTTTTTTACAAACAAAACAGGGGGCTAAAATGTTTTTGAGCCTTCAAAGAATGCATTTCCTCTGAAAACACATCATCCTTGAAGCCTCCTTGTGCCTTTATCCTTTGATAAATCCTCACTGCTATTCCTAGTTTAAAAGCCTCTGTTGTAAAGAAGAATGCCCAAAAGGCCTCTTTTCCCCCTATTTCACCCCTTTTAAACCTCTGTTTTTCATCCCCTTTTCTCCCCTTGTAATTTCCTTCTTACCCTTCAAAATCATCCTAAATCCCCTTTTAAACCCTTCAAATACCTCTTGCGTGGTTTAATATCCCCTTATTCTCTCTACCGATTCCCTCTTTAGCCTTAAAATCCTATTTTTTCGGCTTGAGAACCCATTTTTGACATATCACAGGCTTAGCCCCTCTCGGTCAACCCCTCATACCACTTCCCCTCCATATTCCATGCGCCCGAGACCAAGCGCTTAAGGCCCAGGCACTTATCGGAATCGAAAGAAAGAGAGCACGCATTTCTTTGTTTCACTTGTTTTTTCCTGGTGCGAGAAAGCTTTATACTGTCGGTCCCCGCTTTGAGTTCAGTCATCGATCTATATAGATCGGGCGGCCCACGCTAATCCCGCAGTGCGCCCGTCTCCTCTTTCCTATCCCCTTTCGATTGCCTATGAGCCGTCGATCTGTTCTCATATCTGACGGCTATCATGTAATCGCTCACCGCTTCAATCGCCAATCGGAAGTTTTAAAATGCGCACTTTTTGTTTCCTTGATTGGTCACCCCTTGATTGGATCTACGACGTCCATCCTTTGGATCCAACGGCCTATATTATCCCTCACTCCGTTTCTGTGCATTCCGATTGGTCATCCCCGACCCAATCGCAACCGTCGTTCTCTGCAGATCTGACGGCCAGGATTAAACCCGCCCTTGACTTTTCATCGTTAACTGTCTGCGCATCTCCCTTCATCGCGCTCCATCCTCTGCCATCCAATCTCTCCACTCCGGATCTAACGGCCCACAGCAATATCGCATTTGTTTTGCGTCCGAATTTTAACAGCTCAGAGCTATGCGATATGGGCGGTTTCAGAATGCCACATGTCACTCAGCAATGTGTATTGCATTATTTTGGGAGGATTTTAAAACCATCTTCCTGTAGCGCAATGCCGGAAGTATTCTCGTCCGAAACCACTTGTCCTCTTTTGTCTCCACAGCCTCCATATTCAATCTCAGCCGTCCATTGGTCCCTGATCAATGGTCCATATCCCATTTCGCATTTCCATTGTATTTTCTCATCGCGTGATCATAGAGTTCCATCAGACCATCACAGTTGTCGATCTCCTCCTGAGATCCGACGGTCCATAGTAAATCACCCTTTGCCTTGACCAGGTCCCACATCATGGTCTCCGTTTCATTCATTTCCCATGTTATTCTATGTATTCGCTCGAAACCTTAAAGACTCTGTGTTGTACACTAATGCATTATTTCTCCGCCTAACTGCAGTGTTTGTTTCTCCACCTCCACCATTTCCACCATTCCTCCAGGCCTCTAAAGCTTTCTACCACCACCTCCCTGGATTTTATAATTGGTTCATTTTGTTGTGCAGGGTTGTTACAAAGTGATGAATTCACTCTATGTTCCACAATCACGGTCACTGTGATTCAGAACGCAAAGAGGTTATTATACCAGTGGTCAGAGTAACAGCAGAGATGGATTAGAAGGATTAAAGCCTATTATTGAATAATTAACGCTTAATCCTGCGTCTAAAGGAAGAAGGAGTAGTTTCAAGACCAAATCACACTGACGAGTCATATCTGTGTTTGACATCAGCAGAAGGCTTTTCTCCATAAATACACCTTCGTACAGTGTTCTCCATGCCTCCTGGAGCCCTTAAACAGATGAGTACATTGACAGAAATTTCTATGACTGTCAGACAGTAGTTATGAAGCATGGAGACCTTGCAGATTTTCCATCCAGTTCACTTATTCCAGAAGGCATCGCAGAGTTCCGAATAACTAGAAGGACTCCAAGAACACATTTGAGGTCAATATCGACCTGACAGAGATCTCTGAACCAGACTACAGAGTACACACATTCGACGAAGAAAACATTAAGTAGTATGGGCTTGAACGCTTCTTCCATTATATCTTAATGAAACAAATTAAATGAACATCTACTCCCGCTATCACTCTTTCTCCTATAAGAACCCCTGTAATATCCATTGTAAGGGTTGTTGTTTCATTGTTGTAGTTGTGGTTAGAGGGACTCATTCAACTGTTAGAACAGTTTTTGGGGAGAGTAGCTGAGTGGTTTGTAATGTAGTAGGCTGGGAGGATAAAGTTGGGTCTGTAATCAGCTATTGAGCTTAGTGTATGTGACTGGTTTTGCATCAATTAATCAAGAAAATTTCACAAGATCCCGGTCTATATTATGGGTGATGTTTCCCTGTATTATTTCATTTTTATCATACTGTTCATATTTCTCTGATAAGAATCAGTAATTATGGTGTTACGATATACCCCTGCATGGTACCCTAATGCCCACTGCTCTTCTTGTCTTTGATGTTTTCTGCTCAATGTGTATCTGAGAGAAAATTCATGCAATTTAACCAGTGTAGTAGCTGTTATTCACTACTAGCTGATGTGTGAATTCAAGGTTTGATGCTTAGTTGTTCTTGTTGGGTTTAAGATGGAAGATTTGGGATATTGGGGATTTAGAGTTAGCCCTATCCACTAGGGTCCTTGTGCAACCAGCTGGTCTTTCTAAGATCCCTTTGAGTGGTGTCAAAGCATTGAAGGTTAAAAGTCCTTCTCTGATCTTAGACTCTGCTCTATGTTAAATCTAAACTCTACTTTTTTTTTCTTTGAAAGTATGTTGAAGCAGATCTGGAGTTAAATGACCTCTGGTCTGATCTCAAGCTGCCCTTTGTGCCTTCATTGAGAGTTTCCTTTGAGTATGTCAAAGCAGGTCTGGATTTAAATGATATCTGACCTGATCTCCAGATAGAAATTGGGTTGCTTTCCTTCTTTCACTTTCATTCCTTAATATCCCATTCCACCATCTACCTAAGAAGATCCTTTAGTATAGATGACTTGCCCTATGAAAGCCTTTCTTAGTTGTTTGCAAGTAATCTCCTTTCATGACTCCATAGCCCAATGGATGGGACATTCCTAACCTATCCTCTTTTGCCGGAACATCCTACTGCTTTGCTCCTTTCCTTCCATTACTTTCTCAGTCTATGGTCTCTGACTCAACCCAACAACCAACCAACCAAATCATTTCAAACCCCTCGTGCTTCATAGCTAGCCCAATACCTCATTTCGAGCTTCAAAGATGTATCTTTCTTCGTTTTTATGGAGATATCCTTCTCTGGATCCAGGAGGGCTAGATCCTAGGATCCCAAAGTGGTTTGATGTTGTCTTATCTTTTGGTATTTCCAAATCTGCAAAAACATAGGAACCCCAACAACTCCGACGCACCGGTGCTTCAGAATGCTTCTGCACCGGTGCTTCATAAAACACTGCACCAAAACAAAAACCTCGATCTTACAAACCGCCCCAGTGCGCCTATAAAATAGCGCGCACTGGAACAGGGTTATTCTGTAAAGTGTAGTATTGGAGCATCGGAGGGTTCAAATCGTGGGCAATATTTTTTCTGAGGAGATGAGTGTTTGAAAAGACGAGAGTTTGAATTTCAGCTAAGAATTTTATAGCAGAGAAAATGAGTGGTTCAAATAGAAAGACGGACAAATACGCTTACAGGGATGCAGACGACTACATAGCTCGACAAAGTACAAAAGGAGTACAAGTTGAGACCGGCAGAGAGCATTTGGTTGAGGCCAGCGATAGGGTTAAGAGGTCCCATGATGGAGAAATTGAAAGCAGATTTGATGGCAGAGAAAGATCAATCGAGGCAGTTGATAAAGCCAAGAGGCACCATGAAGGGAAGGATTCTCATTCCCTTAAGGACAATAGAGAAAGATCAATTGACGTTGTTGATCGAGCTGGTAGGTCCCATGAAGGGAAAGATTCTCCATAATGCGTTTAAAAGTAGCTGGGAGTATTGTTCGAGCTTCGGTTGGCTTACATAAAATTTTACCGACAAATTTGACGTCACATAAAATCACATCTTCAGCTTTCAGTTGAACCTGAATGGCATCTCTAACTTGTTTGAATTGTGGTCCTGTGGATGAAACCAATAAAAATTCTGCTTGTATTATCAATGGAAATCCAGTGACCATTTCTGTGGGAAGAAAAGCATAGATACCTGCAGCTACCATATTTCCACCTACAAATCGATTTCCCATGGAAAAACTAATGTAATATCCTATTTTGCAATGTCTTTTCTTTGCTCAACCCTATACTCATTTTATATGGGAAACTATTTCCTCCACATGTAATAACTGTATCGTCTAGTCGAAAATCGATCTTCTTCTGCTAACAAATTCAGAATGAAGGACTCGTTGTCATTGCTCCCAGAACATTACCCTTCTGCAAATTATATGTACTAATTCCTGGCAAGCAATCCGTCTGTCTGTAGATTATATTCTAAAACATATTGGTTGCAAATAGTTAAGTGCCAATTATAACAGGTTCACATGCCACAATTTCCCACTTGGGCCTGTAGTATTGCATCTTCACATGCCCCACATTGCATTTTCTCCACATAATCAATGGGGACCTCCTGCAATAAACAAAATGAATTGGAAGAATAATTATTTCCATCAAGAATTTATCCAATTCCAATTCTCAATTTTAATTCTAATTCTGATTCTCAAGAATAAACAAAATTATAATTCTCAATTTCTATGGTTGGAGTTCACTAAATTTTGGTGTACACACCTAAAATTAATTTCGATGCCTTAACCGCAAAACGGTGCTACTATACATATAACTGCATCGGTGCCAGTGTTACAAAAAGACGCACCGGTGTGGTGCTATTAAGTGACGCGCCAGTGATGAATAAACACAAATAAAAAAAAGTGCAACTCTATTTTCTTTAAGTGAAAAAAAATCGGCAAATTGAAAAATGGGCGCAAAATATTTTCGAAAATCTAATTTCATAAAATAGTTCTTTAAATACTAAACACTTTTCATTATTTCACTATTTTTGCTAAAAAATTTAGCCAGATATTTGCAGAAGACATACCTGGAGCAAGAGAGCATGAGGGCACTGTGGAGCAGCAAAATACATTCAAACAAAAGTATTCAGAAAATCAAAAATCAAACCTCTGGTGATTCAAACCCTGTATCATAGAATTTCAAACCATCTCGTGATTAAATTTGATTTTTTTTTTAACTTTTTCTGCAGTTTTTTCCATTTTTACCCTAAACCCTTCATTTTTTTTGTTTTTTCCCTTTCTTCTCCCTGTTTCTGTGATTTCAAAATTAGGGATTTTCATTTTAGATTGACATCTAACCCACAGGATGAATTGCATAGTCGGATCCCAATCCATTCGGCCATTACGTGAATTTTTGGAAAAAAATGGACTCTTTTTTTTATCGATGCACCATGCGTAATGTAGCGCATTAGTTCACTTTATTGTAAAGTGCACCACGCAAGTACTATGTAATAAAAAATTTGAAAACAATTTTTTTAAATCAATGCACCATATCTAAAATAGGGCATTGGTGCTCCATGTTACGATGATAGCACCATACGGTCTATTAAATTGTTTGTGCAGTGCGTTTATAATACCCCACGCACCATACAGTATATTATACTGTTTTGCGGTGCGTTGGTAATACCCCCACGCACCAGTGGCGATGCGTACATCAAGAAAGGCACACCGGTGTCTTGAGATTTCTTTTTTTACTTGAAAAGTTGACAATTTATTTATAAAGTATATTAATGAATGATATGGTACAAGTTTCAGATTGATAAATAAATGACTAAAAAGAGATCAAGTAACAAAAATACTGATAACACATCAAGAAAAGAAAAAACGGCAAGTTCTTTGTAAATTCTTTATAAAAAAATATTATTTTTGAACTATATGTAAGTTTAACTAATATGTATTGTTTACTGTGTATCATGCAAAGCCACAAAATGATGAAGCTCGATAAGATTATTTCTGATCTAGGACCAGAAGAGTGTAAAAGCTTGATGGAAAAATTGCAAAAGGATGAATCAAATGAATGAAAAAATACTATCGATCCAATATGAGTTTCTTTTTTTAATTATCATTAATAATATACTTAAAATTTTGAGATAACATGTGTCAAAAAATCTATTAATTCACATCTGTTTAATGTTCTATAGGGACCAACAACTCAGAAAAGGAATGTCATTCTAAGAAAAGAAAAAAAATAGAACATGCAAATAAAAATGAATTGCTCCTTAGCTCATCTGGAGTGATGCTAGAAGTTAACGAAAGCGGGAAAAATTTAACAAAAGTTTGAGGGATCTAGTGGAACGAATGTATAGATGTTATTTCCACTTACAATACAAAAATCAATCCAATGTCCAAGAACCAAATTTTATCTAAACTACAGGAAGAGTTTCCAGAGAATTGGTCAATGAGACATGTCAAACTTTTAATAGAAAAAACGTACAACAACAAAAAATAAGGAAAGAAAAAGTAATATTCCTTTAAATGTTTGTCTAGAATTATTTATAAATATCACTTTTGTTATATTTACTTTTCAGATATCAATATAAAAATTACATATTTTATTGTCATGTTACATTTTTAGGAAGATTATGAAAATATCAAAAGATGAAAGAGCTGATATCAGAAATATGCCAGTAGGAATGTCCAAAAAGGTATACAAGGAGATGGTCAAAGAAATGGACAAAATTGCATCGCATGAGGAGCCATCTCAATAACAACATGCTTCAAATGTAACATGTAATCATTGAATTTTTCGATCATTAGGTACAATAAATAAACAATTTAGCAGTAAATATTAATTCTCAGGAATTTTCTTTCAGAAAAGAAAAGAAAATTGAACCCATTCAGCACATAAAACAGGACGATAAGGAAGAAAAGGGTTGATATCTAAGTTTGTGAGTAATTGTTACTTCCTTATAACAACTTAAATAGATTTCATTTTTGTATTTTTTAAGTTGTTTTACAAAAATCATCATTGAATGTCTTCAAACAGGTGCTAACATACAAAGAAGAAAAAACAGACAAATTGATTGAAATTGGGTTAAAAATGGGTTGCGAGTATGTGTTGGCATATCAAAAATTAATTGTGGAATTTGTAAACATCTATCGATCTTGTTTTACTTAGCTCCGTCTATAATTAATAGAACAAAAACATATTTTATATTAAATATATGATTTGTTATGGGGTATAAAATTTGTAGGAAACAAAGTATGGAACTGCGCCAACAGATGAAATTTTGAAAGATGGCATGGTACATGGTTTTGAAAGAATGTGTATAGTTTATGAGTCAATTGTTGCTATGGTATGTCATTTTTATTTTCGATTTACATTGATGTATATTATTTAATATTGCAATTTTCATTATTCTCACCAATGTATATACACTCATTTCAGTTTATTTTTATCTTTGTAGATGGAAGGTGAAGAAGAATAAAACAATCAACAACATGAGCAAAACATTCCTGAAAATAAGCCAAGTCATGGAAGTAACTCTAGCAGTGACAATAGTTCAAGCAAAGAATGATGATCACTATGTTTGGATATCAAAGCAAGGCGTTGTATTTTTTGAAATATGTCTGTGAAATCAGACATTTTGTTTAATGTAATGGACATAGTGTCCCAATTGAAAGACAAAGGGATACCAATAATTGTCCCATTTTAGATGATAATGAATGTCTTATTCATATATATTATATATCATAAAATATGTTTTAATTTATTCTATTGTGTTCTCCATTGTCGCTATTGTGTTCTCCATTGGCATTCTCAAATGCACTAATAAAAATTTAATTCATATGAATATTGTTATTTTATATATATATATATATATATATATATATATATATATATATATATATATATGCATCGACTTTTGATGAATATTGAATTTTTAAAAACCACAATAATTATGATATGATATAACAAATTAATCCAAACATCACATTCAAATGCATTAATAAGAATTTAATTAATATGAATATTGTTATAATATGTGTCAACTTTTGATGAATAATGAATTTAAAACAATCACAATAATTGCACTATCACGGGTCAATGTTTCTAAAAAATACAAAATGAAAACTGGTGCGTGTCAGTAACTGTACACTAGTTCGTTTATATTAAGAAGTGTGCCGATGCATTTCTACGACCTATGAGCACTGAAAAAGCACCAAAACCAATTAAAAATATCAGTGTGTTTGTGCGGTACGACGCACCAGAGCATTTATGTGTCTATACGCACCAGCACCATTGTACGATCTATGGCCACTGCACGAATACCGATACCAATTATAAATCTCGGTGCATTTGTTTGATACTATGCATCGGGGTGTTTATGTGTCTATAAGCATTGATGCATTTGTACAACCTATGGGCACCACATGAATATCAATACCAATTATAAATCTCGGTGCCTTTCTGTGATACTGTGCACCGGTGTGTTTCTATACGTCTACGCATTGGTGCATTTCTATACATCTACACACCGGTGCATTGATACGATCTATGGGCACCACACAAATCCCAAGGCCAATTAGAATGGCCCTATGCATTGTATCACCAACACTATGCCCGATGCGTTTTTATACCTTAACGGGCCAGTGCATTTTCCTTCAACGGCCCCGAGGCACCTTCTATATGTACGCACCGGTGTGTTCAAGCCAGAGTAGCGCACCGATGAAAAAAACATCCATAATAACCTCTGACTGCTCATTTCTTTTAGTTGTGTTGAATTTCCGTTAAAGGCTCCGCCAAAACCTTCGTAACCATAAACAGATGTTGTAGAAAATATTTTTTTGACAATTTTGGCCAATTTTATAACACTAAAAACCTCCTTTATAACCTCCTCTAGAGGGTATTTTCCTTGTAGTGTATGATTATAAAGCCCTTTCCGAAGCAAGGAAGTTGGTCAGGGTTATGCTGAAGGAAACCATACAAGGGAATTTTCTTCATTCCTTAAGTATCACAAAGACATCTGATACACTTTGACTTATCTGATATGTTTCCTATGAAATCCTTGGAAGGATGTTCTTATTTCATGACTCTTATAGATGACTTCTCTCGCAAGAGGAGTTGACATTAAGAGGGAGACCACAACCGTATATGCTCCTGAGAAAATGGCATTACTGTAAGAAAGAAGAAGAAGACCCTCATGTCTCAGAGACACTCTCAAGGATGCCGAGAGACATATGGCCCCAAAGGGGGTCATTCTGGGAAAGCAAGAAACCGAATAGATACCAAGGGTATCTAGCAGCCATGAGTACAACTGTACAATTTGAATCTGGATCATTTGAAGAATCCATAAGGAATCAAGTCTGGAGGTATTCTATTCACGAAGAGTATGAGTCCATTATGAAAAATGATGTCTGGGATGTGATCCCGAGACTGGAGGACAAATCTGTTATCACCTCAAAATGGGTCTACAAGATCAAGCATGGCTCTGATGGTAGTGCTGAAAAATTCAAAGCAATATTCATTGCCCGAGGCTTCTCTCAAAATGAATGCATATATTATGATGATATATTTTCACCTGTTATCTATTATTGACCTTATTGCCACGCAAGGATGGAGTCTCCATCAAATGGATGTGAAGACTAATTTTTATGCATGGTTCAATAAAGGAAGAGGTGTATGTGAAGCAACCTCTGGGGTTCGAAGTCCATGATAGAGACTCTCATGTATGCAGGTTGAATAAAGCCCTCTATGGCCTGAAGCAAGCATCCAGGGCTTCTCATTCATTAGTGTAAGAGGGAGCTCACTTCCAAGTTCGAGATGAAAGACCTAGGTCAGATACATTACTTCCTAGGCGTGGAGGTCTCGCAGAGACCTGGTGAGATTTATTGTGAAGTTACTGGAGAGAATTTGTATGGTGCACTGTAAGTCCGGGTCATCACCGATGGAACTTAACTTTAAGAAGTTGAGTGGAATCGTTGTTGGGCCCATGCTAGCAAATCCTACCAAGTATCGACAACTCGTAGGGGCTCTGATGTTCTTAGGGAAGATCCATCCAAACGTATTTTGTGCAGTGAACACTCTGAGTCAAGACATGGTTGATCCTCATAACATTCACTGGGTTGGTGCCTAGAAACTCTTGAGATATCTCTGGGTCACAATAGACCTTGGGGTGATATACATTGCCGAGAGTTTGAGACTCCGTGGATATACTGATGCTGATTAGGCTGGCAGTGTGGTGGACCGCAAGAGCACATCTGGATGTTGCTTCACACTTGGGTCTGCTTCGGGCAGGAAGCAGAAGTCGGTGGTTTTGAGCACCACTAAGGCCAGATACATTACATCATGTATGGCCTGTTGTGAAAGTTCTTCAGTGATTTGTTCAAATTTGTACTAGATACCACTGTTATCCTTTGTGATAACTAGAGGGGGATTTGTTTTTCAGAGAATCCCATGTTCCACGATCGATCAAAGCATATTGATATCTGGTACCATTTTATTCAGGATATGGTACAGAGAGGCCCTGTAAGGCTCGATCATATAGGAACTGATGAGTAGGTCGTGGATATTCTCATCAAGCCCTTAGGGAAGGTCATGTTTCTAAACTTCCGTGAGAATCTTGGAAGCATGGAACGACCCTATTTGGAGGGTCATGTTGGACGATGGGATCTGGGAGCTCCAAGGGAGTTTGGGGATAGCTTCTTGGAGCTATAAGCAACCATAGGGCTAGGCTTGTCAAACCTTGTTGGTGTGCTTTTTCCCCACCGTGATGATATTGAGTTGGTTTACCTCTCTTCGATGCCCCCGTATGCATCTTGTTAGGGTCTCCGTAATTTCCAATTTTGGCGGATACAAACTACAAATCCAACATATGAACCACTTTGAGATTTGAGGATCTAGCCCTCCTTAATCCAGAGAGGGATCTCTCTATATGTGTGTTTAAAGATGCGATCTTTAAAGCTTGAAATGTGATATGAAGCTAGTTATGAAGAGTATGGGTTTGTTTTGTTTTTGTTTGGTTGGGAAAAGGTACAATGAAGGTGAAGGCAGTTTAAATGAAGGGTGAAGATGTATGCAAGTGAAGGGATGATTCAGCTGAAAATATAGGCAAAAAGAAACTTTGATCCATTGGGCTATGGAGTTATAAGAGGATTTAATTGGACAGCAAGGTTCAAGAATGATCCATGGGGCAAGTTATCTATGTCAAAGGATCTCTTTTAAGTTGATTTTATGGAATGAAATAGATAGGAAATGGAGAACAAACAAATGAAGAACAAAGAGCAACCTGAGATCAAGTAAGTGCTTCTAAACTATCCTGCTTTGGCATGCACTTAAGGAAAAAACATGAAAATAATCTAAGATCAAGCCAGTACTTTGAAACTAACCTGCATTGATGTACTTTCAATAGAAAACACTAAAAACACTTAGAATAGCTTA
Source organism: Pinus albicaulis (assembly GCA_034641835.2). NCBI lineage: Eukaryota > Viridiplantae > Streptophyta > Pinopsida > Pinales > Pinaceae > Pinus > Pinus albicaulis. The sequence goes on from CM076579.1 coordinate 673,992,937, forward strand.
AGATCAAGTAAGGAATTTGAACCTATCTTGCTTTCTGCTTATTCCATTGTAAAAACACAGATGATAAACATAAAGAGTAATCTAAGATCAAGTGATTACTTTAAAACTAGTCTACTTTCAATGTACTCTTAAGGGAAACTTTCAAAGGAGGAAAACATAGAAATAAAGCTTATCAGTGAGAGTAGGGTACTGTTAAGAGTAATTCATAGCTCTATATTTTTTGTTCTTTATCAGAGAAAGTGGACAGAGTGAAAACACAAAGTAAATTGACAATTAACAGTAAGAAAACACATCACCATTGACATAGACCGGGATCCCATAAATCAGTAACTTGTATTTGATGTTCAAACCAATTACAATCATCAAGCCTGGTGGGTCTCTACAACTTCAAACTTCTCATTACAGCTTATGTATCTTCAATTGCAAACAGGGCTTTAGTAAGCTTCAGAAAACTATCATGCAATCAGATATCTAGAGACCAACCCTTACAATGTGGTCCTCAAGGAGAATTTATAAGAAAATCTGGAAGTGGGAGAATTTCTAAGGGTCAAGTATCATTAATTTCACAATCAATGCAATTCCTGGCCTTTGAAAACCAAGCAAGGCATAAGGTGGGAATGCCCTCAACCTATAACTCTGCTTCATAACTCGGTTTCTGCTTTTCTAGGCCTAAAGGTTGAAAAGATTGACTTCTGGGCTATTTTTTATCTTCAAAATCACTTTAGCTGACAATTAGAAATAAGTTCCTTTGATTTGTATTAATTTTTCAGCTTTCTTTAGGAAAATATCTCTTATTTTGGTAATAACTATGCCTTCTTTGATTTTTGTAATGTTGTAGGTGTCTTTTAGTAGCTAGAGAGGTTGGCTTTTGGCGCTAGAGAGGGTTCAATTAGCCTCTGAGTGGCAGTGGAAACTTTCTTGGAATGACAGATGTCTTTGTCTTTTTCTAAAACGCTTTTAGTTCACTTTTAGGTCTGTGTTTTAGGCCTAATTAGGCCTCGGTCTTATTTTTAGGTCTTCACTGTGTCTTTAACTCTTTAAACACTGGATGACATTCTTAATCTTCAATAATCCGCTTTTAATCCTTTAATTTATCGCTGATACACTTTGCCACTTCTTTTTCTGATTTTTCTGTGGTGTTTGGGAAGGTTCAATGGTGCGGTAGGGTTTGAATAGGTTTGACACTGATCTGTGATGGAAATCATGTCTAGAAAACCCTTTCTGATGCATTCTATGCAATATTTTGTTTTGAAAAAGTCTCTCTATGCTCTATTTGCTCCATCCGTGATCATGAGACAGAGTGCGATTTTTTTACTATCTGATACCCTGCAAAAGACAAAAAACATGTCATGAAATCCGTGGGAGTGAGGGGAGGATGCTGTGGAGGACCGAGGGAAGATGAAAGAGCAATGGCGGAAAGGTGAATGCAGTGAAAAAATGGTGAGGAATGATTGTTGGGAGGTGAAATGGTGGTCTGATGAAGGTTTGGTGTGGGAGAGATTCTGGACCGTTAGATTAGGTTTAACAGTGGTGATTGACGGCCCAAATTCATTGATGAAATCATTTGGTGGAGGGAGGAAGAATGATGGACGAAGGATGAGACTGTATCATGGTAGTCCGACAAAGAAATCGGATGGTGGAGATCAATGGACGAGAATGAAGAGGGGCATATGTGAATGGCATGAGAATAAGTCCAGACCGTTAGATCATAAAGATCTATAGTCCAGATTAAGCGATAAAACACACGGTGGAAGAGGGTGGTAAGAAAAAAACCACTAGTGGTATTCGTGCGGGTCTGAGGGCAGTTTATGGTTTTGCCCAAATTCACACGATACCATACAATGCACGCCACGTGTCGATACAAAACCACCTATATCGCGCGGCATCTAAACATTAACCTTCGGATAATAAATCTACGTGATATGCTTGTGAACCGTCGAATGTGGGATGGCTTGATCGAACGGCGGAGGTGTAAGCGTGATATGGGAAAGTGCATGGGCGTAGGTGATGGTCGGGTTTAACAAGGACCATTGGATTAATGCGGATTGGACAGTCAAGATTGCACTGATTAGCGGCATTATTTGTTGGGCTATCAGGCTCGATACAGACCATTAGATTACGCAAATGAATAGCTTGGATTGAAAGATTGGGCGTCGTGTTCTTTGAAAGGAGGAGAGGGGCATGCGATGGAAGGGCGCACCAGGACCGTTGATCTTGGGAGATCAACGGCTCAGATCTTACCTGGATCCAAAACGTCGGAAACCATGGAACCAAAGGGAAAACGTTAAATCAGAGTTTCTTTAGCCTTTTAAGTACCCGTTCATAGTGTTTGATTCCATGGAGGGGGGTTAAGATAGGATAATCCCTTGGGAGCTTAATTCCTCAAAATGAGTGGAAAGCGCTTTTATGCTTTTTTAAAGGTTTTTCGGCCTTTTCAAAGGATTTTTGGTCTTCTTGGTGCCTGGTTGCGGGTTGGGGGTCACATGAGGAACAAGGCTATGGAATATAAGCCCTCAGGGCTAAAGACTGATATAGTGTAACTTGGGTGTTTTTAGGCCAAATTTAGTGCTTTTTAGGCTAGATGAAGGGTTCCGGTAAAGGGGAAAAGGTATTTTTAAACCTGACAGAGGGTAATATGAGGCTTAAAAAGGATGAAGGGTTAGTGAGGGAATTTTGTGGGATTTGAAAGGGGAAAAATTGATTAAGAAATGGAGGTTTTGTGAGTGGGATATAGGGTAAATGGAGGCCTTTTTTTCAGCAGTTTTCTTCACAAACAGTGAGGCTTTCTGATTGACACAGCATTGAGAATTGCTTCAGAGGACAAAAATGCATGAAGGCTTCAAGAATGGCAGGTTTTCAATGAAAAAGTTCCTCTTGAAGACTTAGAAACCATTTAGCCACCTGTTTTCTATGCCAAAAATTTATAGGTGGCTAACAGTGGCTCCACATGGGGATGGCATCTTCCTGAAGATGTCAAGAACTGCATATTTAATTCTTTGGAAGTAGGCTAGATGCCTGATCTTTGACCATCCTTTTCTTCTTTGATCAGCTGCTAAAAATCATGAAAATATCATATCAGCAGCAAACTTCTCCCAACAATCTACCTACCCATCCTACTGTCCTAACATTTTTTCTTCAAGGTGCATTTAGACTTGCAGACCTTTTACATCATCATTTTTTTATTATTGAAAGAAGAAAACACTAATATAATTCTACCCTTATTTCTCCACGAGACCAGATTAGACAGGTGGCCTCATATTTTCTCTACCTACACTAATATCTGCTAGGATTCAACTGTCTAGCAGATTTCTTTCTCTACATTCTAAAATAGAAATTTAAAAATAGTCAAACCAGGATTAGACTGTCTGGTTTGTTGTGGATCCATGGCATAAAGACAATTGCACATGAACTGAACTTTGCAGGACTTTGAAACCAAAATTGTGAAGGCTGGAAATTGTGAAACTTTTTAGAGCATCCTTCTTTCTCTTGTGACTTAGATTTTGAGCTTGTTAGAGTCACTCTTTATTCTTCATTTTCAGCTCTAGTTTTGAGCTTGTTAGAGCTGATCCATCTTCTTTCCTTAGTGACTTAGATTTTGAGTTTGTTTGAGTCACTTCTCTTCTTCATTTCAGCTTTGTTTTTGAGTTTGTTAGAGCTGATCTATCTTCTTTCTTGGCTGGTTCAGGTTTTGAGCATATTAGAACCAGCTTGTCTCTTTCTTTGGCTCAGGTTTTGGGCTGATTTGAGCCATTCTTCGAAACTTCAAAGGTTCAAGTTTTGAGCTTGTCTGAACCTTTTCTTTTCTCCCTTTTTTGTATTTTTTATTTTTTGTGAAACTGAACAAAGCAATGGTATTCACAATGGAAGTGAAAACTTTAAACTCTGAATTTTAGCAGTAATAATGCTTGAGCATCCTGCCATTGACAGGACCCCCAAATAGATCTGTACCATCTAACTCTTGCAGGAAAAATGCATTTGGACCAATGGTAGACTGAATAATGTAAGGACCTTTCCACAAACTGTCAAATTTGCCATGCTTTCCCTTATCTTCTCTTCTAGAGTCCCACTTGACTACCTTGTCTCCAATTTTGAAGTCATAAGCCTTTGTTCTTTTGTCAAACAACTTTTTTATGTTCTCTTGTAATTTATGCGCTCTGTTGTAGACTTCTTCCCTTGTTTGTTGGAGATGTATTGTTTGATTGATCCTTCTTACCATGCTGTCTTCTTCTGACTGTATTTCTTGGACTAATTTTATCACTGGTACAACTAGGCTAGTAGGAAATACTGCATCTGCTCCATAAACAAGCTGGTAAGGGGACATTCCAATGGATTTCTTTGTGGTCAATTTGTCTTCCCACAAAGCATGCACCAACTTGTTATGCCATGATTTTTTATTCTCTTCAAGCAGCTTCTTGATGATGGTCACCAAACTTTTATTTGATGATTCTGCTAGCCCATTACCCTGAGGGTAATAAGCAGTAGAATAACCAAGTGCAATCTGATACCTCTGACAAAAATAAATCATCTTTTTGGAACCAAAAGCAGCAGCATTATCAGTAATAATCTTCCTAGGGCAGCCAAATCTAGATAGGATATGGTCTTCAAGGAGTTTTATAATGACAGTATTTGTGGCATTCCTAGAAGGGATGGGCTCTATCCATTTTTTGAAGTAGTCAGTGGCTGTGAGAATCCATTTTTTTTGGGAAGATGAAGCAGGATGGATTTCTCCTATGAAATCTAGGCCCCACTATTGAAAGGGAGCTTCAACAGTGATGGGTTGTAATGGTAAAGGAAGGAGTTTTATTTTACCCTAAAAAATTTAGCACTTATGACAGGAAACTATCATTTTATGGACATCTTGGAAGAGGGTGGGCCAGTAATAGCTAGCTTTAAGGATCTTATTGTTAGTGGTTTTCCAGTAGAGATGACCTCCAAACTCTTCTTCATGGAAATCATGTTTGATCCTCTCTGTATCGACTTCAGGAAAACATTTAAGCAATAAACCATTAGCATTTTTCCAATATAAACACTCATTTAAAATGCAATAATTCCTAGCTTTCAACTTTAAAAACCTTGCCTTAGTCTTTGATAAATCATGAGGAGAATTAATATTTGTAAGCACATACAAGATATCAACATACCAAGGTGAGTTTTGGAATTTCTCTTCAACAGTGGGAGCAGGAAATTCTTCATGTTCATCTAAGGCATCTATCATGTTAATGTCTAGGGCTTGTAGATTAGATTCAACCATTAATTGACCTAAGCCCTGACCTTTAATGAGTTTTGTGGGTTTGATTTCCAAATCATACTCTAGTATTACTACAATCCATTTACCTATTTTTCCATCTGGGTCTTGTGACAAGATATCTTTTACCACTATGTTAGGCACATAAGAAATGATGTGAGAATGAAGAATATACACCCTGAAGTATTTTAAGGCCTTTACCAAGGCATAGGCCTGTTTTTCCATAATATTGTATTTCAAGGGTGCATCTCTTAGTGCCTTGCTAAAGAATGCTATTGGTTGCTCATGTCCCTCTGGATTCTTCTACAATAGGATAGCAACCACAGTATGCTCTGATGCAAAGGAGAAAATGAGGAAATCTTTTGTGAAATCTGGGCTGATTAGTACTGGTGCTCGGGTAAGTGCAAGTTTCACCAATTCGAAGGACTTTTTAGCTTCCGCAATCCACTTAACTCCTACTTCTTTCTTGAGCATATTAGTCATTTTTCTAAGGAGCTCTGCTAAGTTGGGAATAAACCTCCTTAAGAAGTTAATCTTCCCAATGAAGGACTGCAATTCTTTTATGTTCCTTGGGTGGCTAATCTGTAGTATTCCCTCAACTCTTTTAGGATCTATTCTAACCCCTTTTTCTGATATAATATGGCCAAGAAGCTTACCTTCTTGTAGGCCAAACACTGTCTTTTTGGGATTTAAAGATAGCCCAAACCTTCTGCACTTTTCAAAGAACTTTCTCAAATGTTTAAGGTGTTCCTCATCAGATTTGGAATAAATTGTTATGTCATCAAGGTAAATTACAATGAAGTGCCCTATTTCTTCTGAAAATGCAATGTCCATGGCCCTTTGAAAAGTGGCCCCAGCATTCATTAGTCCAAAAGGCATTTTCACATACATGAAAGTGCCCCAAGGAGTTGTGAAGGTTGTCTTCAGATGATCTTCTAGGAGTACTAAGACTTGGCTGTACCCTGAAAAACCATCTAACTGAGAAATCCTCTTTTAACTGATTACCTTTTGTAGGATGTGCTCCATTTTGGGTAAAGGGTAATTGTCCTTTAAGGAGGCTCTGTTAAGGTTTCTAAAATCAATGCACAATCTGATTTCTCCTGTCTTTTTCCTCACAGCTACAAGGTTAGAAACCCAATCTGAAAACCTCACAGGAACTATGATTCATGCCTCATACATTTTCTTGATTTCCTTTTCCACTAGAGGCAGTTGTACTAGGTTAATTCTGCGCAATTTTTTCCTAAAGGGTTTCTGGTTTTCTTTCAATGGGATCTTATGTTGGATAATCTCTGTGTCATAGGCTTTTAAGTCCTCATAGCTCCAAGCAAACACATCAACAAATTCTTTGAATAAATCAATGTATTTCTGTTTGATATGTGCAGGCAAAGACTTAGATAATTTAATCATTTTGGTCTTATTTTTGCTTCCTATGTTGCATTTTTCAACATCTGAATCAATGTGTTCTATAGTGGGTTTCTTTGCCACATCATTAAAATCGAAAAGGTCCTCTAAAGGTGCTAATCCTCTAGGTATGTTTTTGTCTTTGGACTGCAGCACCTCAATGTCTTCCTTATCTGTTTTCATGTATTCTTCAGGTTTTTTTTTCAAATCCTTTGGTCAACATGTTTATTTCTACATTGGGGGATGGTTTTTCTTCATCGGGGGGCTCTTCATCCAAATAGTTTTCCTCGGATTTAGAATCTGAATTAGATAGTTCAAATTCATTCCTACAGAGCAAGAAATCCTCTATCTGCTTGTCACCCTCAAAGACCTGCCAATATTTCTCATTATCTGGCACTGCTGGTCTATATTTTGTTTGAATGATGATCTGTTTGTCACTAGGTGATTCCTGATATGAATTAGCAACGCAGGCCAATCCATTTGCAATTATGTTTTGATTCCTTGGAACAAACACAAGCTCATATTCTGTAAATGTTTTCAGGAAATCCATGGCATTATTTTTGTATGCCCTTAGTCTAGGATGCTTTGCAGTATACTCTCCATTTAGTTGTTTTATGACTAATTCTGAGTCTCCCTGAACAATTATTCTCTTAGCTCCTAGTTCTTTTAATAGATGCAATCCTAGGATGAGAGCCTCATACTCTGCAATGTTGTTAGTGCATTTGAAATCTAGCCTGAAAGCATGGCTCTCAGAGTAATTGTTTTCGGTGTTGACCAACCATACCCCAGCCCCTACATTCTTTTTAATCAAATTTCATGCACCATAAGGGACTGTCATCAGAATTGTTATCAGTTTCATCCCCAATGTTATGTTCACCATTATGTTGTATTCTAAGGTTTGCACCATGTTGTGATGCATCTTGTTCTTCAAGATTTTCATGGAGTTCAGAGTGATGGGTAATATGTTGTTTGCAGTCTTGGCTTTGTTCACTCTGGTTTTTTGTTTCAGCACACTGTTCAAAGGTTTCTCTCTCATTTTCCTCTATATCCAGAACTGCCATTATTTTCGAATTTGGGGTTTCCAATTGGTTGTCTGAATTTCTGTCTTCTAGCTCTGGCTCCTTTATGGATTCATCATTGTACATGATAAAAGAGTCCAAATCTGTATGGACAGAGTAAAGAGGGGAATTCTCAGGCTTTTCTGGGCTACTAACCATGAATTTCATTTATGCCTCTCTATATAGTCTTCTAAGCTGGCTAAAGACAGGGATAGTGGCATATGTCCCATCCATCTACATTGTACCTTGCAGCTTGGCACCCCATGATCTTGAAAACAAAATTCCATACTTAGGAGGTACATCAGCCACCACCACATCCGTGACCATGCACTTGGCTGGGATTTGAGTCAAATTCACACAAAAATCTGTGATTAGGCCAAGGCACTTCACTCTGCTAGAGTCAAAAGAATATAAATCCTTGTAAGGTCTGGTTATCTCTAGTCCTAGCCTTTCCATTATCACCTTTGGCATAAGGTTGTGTGAAGCCCCTGAGTCATGCATGGCATTATGCAGTATTTTTTCATGAATATTGAGGCTGACATAGAAAGGAGGTACTACCCCTTCTTGAGATTTTCCTTCAATTTTTGGGCCAAACAAGAGAGCTGGTTGATCATCATTTAAATTGACAGTGTCATTGTTTTATCCTAAGTTTAAAGCCTTAAAAATTTGACTCTTATATACATCTTGGGTGGCCAACTCAGTGAGAGGGACAGAAATTTAAATTTTGGCAATCTCACTTTCCAAATTGAAATAAGAGTGACTCTTTGAGAGGTTTAATTCTGTCTTGTTGGGCCCCGTTTTATTACCAAGATCAGCTTGCTGATTTTCAGTATGTACAATGTTTGAAGCTGTTTTATCAAGATCATTAGTACCAATGCTAGTGTTGCTAGATTCTTGACTTGATTTGTCACTGGTTTGGGTGTCCCTATCTTTGTTTTTACCAGATTTCTCAGTTGTTGATTTACTGCTTTCAGCAGCCACTTTAGGAGTCTTTTCAGGTCTTTTCTTAATGGTGATTTCAGAGGCCTTTGGTTTTGGATTATCTGTGTTCTTTTTGCTTCTGAGATCATATTGTTCTCTAACCTGCATGATGGCATTTTTGAATCCTAACCTATAGTCCTCAGTTTCCCACCTTTCCTCATCCTAATGTGAGCACGAAGTCTGGTTATCTTCTGAGGAGAAAGTGTGATCCTGATCATCTACTTCCACCATGTTTATGACAGTCCCCTCTGATTCTTCTATTATCCCTTCATCCTCTTCAAGGAAAATCTCTTGGAAGGTTGGTATGACTTGTTGATTAGAGTCTTTTTGTTTGTTTGGGGGATTTTTTCTCCTAAATTTTTGGTTCTAGTTTTGATTTTGGTTCCTGTTCTGATTAGTTGTTTGGATGACCAATTTCTCCATCATTATTTCCATCCTCTCCATGTTTTTGGCTAGACTATCATATTTGGGATCAAATGAAGAAGCCATTTTGTCATCCCTATAGGTTACCCTTTTCTCATCTTTCATCTTGGCTCTTTTCTCAATCAAGTTTGCCTCAACACTCACTGCTCCTTTCTGCATGTCTTCCAATGTGTTATAATCTCTCTCCCTAAGCTGGTAGGCCATATCAGCATCAAAGGCTTCAGGAAATTTTACTAAATCCATCCCTTGGGGAGGTTTCATGTGTGGTGGAAGAGCATTGTAGACGTTGTTGAATCAAGTAGAGTAGTACTGGACACTCTCTACTTGATTTCTTTTAAGATTCTTATATTCTTCTAAGATTTGGAGAGGGTTGCTTCAGACTTCCCATTTTTTTATAAAGGTTTGAAGCAAAGAGGGTAGATCATTGATGCTATTAGGAGCTAAGCCTTTAAACCACTTCTACACTTCTCCTCCTAAACTCTGAGCGAAGATCCTCATCTTAATTTTCTCATCCTATATTTCCATGTAGTCAAAGGCATCTTCCATCCTATCTACACAGAGTTGACCTGTAGTGGATTCTTTCCTAGTGAAATGAGGAATTTTAGACTGATATTCATTGGGTAAAGGAGCTAAAGGTTGTGGTAACACCAAGGGGACATACCATGCTGCCATGATGATGTTTTGTGGAGGTAAAGGATGGGCTTGAGCAGCAGGTATATGAGTGATAGAAATGCTAGGACCAGCAACAAACTGTTGAGTAGATCTGGGGTGAGAGATACCCAAGTTTTGAATGAAATGTATATCATGAGGTGTGGATGGAGGGGTTCCTCTGTCACCAATATGCTGAGCACTATGAGGAGATGAGCTTGAAGGCCCACATTTTGTCTGATCTAAGATACTGAATGACTTAGTTCCTGGTGAGTCTAAATCAAACTGAATCTCTGATAGAGCTGTAAGGTTTTCAGGTGCTAAATTAGCTCTATTAATGTGTCTGACAATAGTGGGGTCCCTATATGAAGAAGGCTTCCTAATAATACTTTCAAGAATGTCCACTATTTCAGGGGGGTTTGGATTAGGATAAGCTCTGGTATGGATTGTTCTTGAAGCCAGTATGTATCAAGAGGCAAACCATCTTCAAAAAAAGAAGCTTAATCCTAGGTGTTTCCTTTAGAATGGATGTTGTTTGTAAGGAAACTGGTCTCCCAGTGGAGACTTTTGGTTATTCAAGAACTGTGGAGTCGCCAGGTGGAATTTTTTAGAATGTTTTGAAGGAGTTGTACTATCCACCACAATGTTTTAACTACCAAACTTCAATGCTCTTGAAACAAGGGGTTTTCCTAAGGTCCTAAAGGCATCTAGGATGTAGTTCACTCAGAATTATCCCCAGTGGAGTCGCTAGAATGTTAGGGTCTCTGTAATTTGCAAGTTTGGCAGATACAAACTACAAAGCCAACATATGAACCACTTTGGGATTCGAGGATCTAGCCCTCCTGAATCCAGAGAGGGATCTCTCTATAATTGTGTTTAAAGATGCAATATTTAAAGCTTGAAATGTGACATTAGGCTAGTTATGAAGAGTATGGGTTTGTTTTGTTTTTTTTTGGTTGGGGAAAGGTATAATGAAGGTGAAGGCAGTTTAAATGAAGGGTGAAGATGTATGCAAGTGCAGGGATGATTCAGCTGAAAATATAGGCAAAAAGCAGCTTTGATCCATTGGGCTATGGAGTTATAAGAGGATTTAGTTGGACAGTAAGGTTCAAAAATGATCCATGGGGCAAGTTATCTATGTCAAAGGATCTCTTTCAAGTTGATTTTATGGAATGAAACAGATAGGAAATGGAGAACAAACAAATGAAGAACAAAGAGCAACCTGAGATCAAGTAAGTGCTTCTAAACTATCCTGCTTTGGCATGCACTTAAGGAAAAAAACATGAAAATAATCTAATATCAGGCCAGTACTTTGAAACTAACCTGCATTGATGTACTTTCAATAGAAAACACTAAAACACTTAGAATAGCTTAAGATCAAGTAAGGACTTTGAACCTATCTTGCTTTCAGCTTATTCCATTGGAAAAACATAGATGATAAACATAAAGAGTACTCTAAGATTAGGTAAGTGCCTTAAAACTAGCCTGCTTTCAATGTACTCTAAGATTAGGTAAGTGCCTTAAAACTAGCCTGAGTTTAACAAGGACCATTGGATTAATGCGGATTGGACGGTCAAGATTGCACTGATCGACGGCATTATTTGTTGGGCTATCGGGCTCAATACGGACCATTAGATTACGCAAATGAACGGCTTGGATTGAAAGATTTGGCGTCGTGTTCTTTGAAAGGAGGAGAGGGGCATGCGATGGAAGGGCGCACCAGGACCTTTGATCTTGGGAGATCAACGGTTTAGATCTTACCTAGACCCAAAACGTCAGAAACCATGGAACCAAAGGGAAAACGTTAAATCGGAGTTTCTTTAGCCTTTTAAGCACCCGTTCATAGTGTTTGATTCCATGGAGGGGGGTTAAGATAGAATAAGCCCTTGGGAGCTTAATTCCTCAAAATGAGCGGATAAGTGGTTTTATGATTTTTTAAAGGGTTTTCAGCCTTTTCAAAGGATTTTTGGTCTTCTTGGTGCCTGGTTGCGGGCTGGGGGTCACATGAGGAACAGGGCTACGGAATATAAGCCCTCAAGGGCTAAATACTGATATAGTGTAACTTGGGTGTTTTTAGGCCAAATTTAGTGCTTTTTAGGCCAGATGAAGGGTTCTAGTAAAGGGGAAAAGGTATTTTTAAACCTGACAGAGGGTAATATGAGGCTTAAAAAGGATGGAGGGTTAGTGAGGGTATTTTTTGGGATTTGAAAGGGGAAAAAGTGATGAAGAAATGGAGGTTTTGTGAGGGGGATATAGGGTAAATGGAGGCCTTTTTTTCAGCAGTTTTCTTCACAAATAGTGAGGCTTTCTGATTGACACAACATTGAGAATTGCTTCAGAGGAAAATGCATGAAGGCTTCAAGAATGGTAGGTTTTCAATGAAAATTTTCCTCTTGAAGACTTAGAAACCATTTAGCCACTTGTTTTCTATGCCAAAAATTTATAGGTGGATAACACATCCTACCCATGGAGTACCAGACTCTTGGGAAGTACCTCTCATTTGGACAATGAGGTGGTAAATGTGGATAGAGACCGATAGCAAGATCGATGGATGCATCGTAGATTCTTGTACTCTTTATTTCTAGGATGGCACGTTTCCAACCACTTGATCTAGTATCAAGTCAAGTGAGGTTTCGAACCTCCAACTAACTTCGGGTTAGTATATAACTCTTTTGAGTCCAAGTGAGGTTTCAGACCTCCAACCAACTTCGGTTCAGTGAAACTAACTTCAGGTTAGTCAGTTAAACTAACTTTGGGTTAGTATGAGACTCCTTTGAGTCCTATAGAGGTTTCGGACCTCTGAGATGATTTTGTTAGCCGGGAGTGATGTCTTTGTGACTCACCTTTTGTTCTAAAATAAAGAAGCCAGAAAAGCAGGTTACAACAGGATGACACATGATGTTTGGATGGCACAGGTGGATGGAGTTCTCCCTAGTTGAGAGGGAGTATCAATTTTGGGAAACTAGGTCAAAAATACATGTTGTGAAGCTTAGATGACGATGCCAAAAGTTTTATTGGATTCCTCTTTCAGAGAGGTGCAAGATCGATCTAAATATCATCTTGATCAGATGAGAAGAACATGTATTTTGAATTTATTCCACATGTGCAAGGTCGGCCAAAATTATCCCACATGCATAAGAGATGTCTCACACACCCCCAAAGATGTCTATATATTGGAGAGACTTGGAGTTCATTTTATACATACATTTTTAGAGGCGTTCTCTTCTCTCATGGATGGTGCTGCGATTAGGGTTTCTCATGGTGATACGGTTAGGGCTTCTTGGTGCAGCGAATTGATGGAGCGTTTTTTATGAGAAGTCTTGGGGTTATGTGACACATTGGGTTGGCTGACCTTATGGAGACATTGTTGGTTGAAGCATCCTGCTGATCGTCGTAACGCCGCCCTTCTTTATCTTTGTTTTTGGCTTGTCTTCCATCGATCTATTGGTATGTTTTATCTGCATCTTACTTTCATGTGATTGAGCCCTAGAATTTTAAAGTAAATTTTCATCTAGCATAGAAAATCTTCATAAATTTTCAAATTGACATTGAAGAGTCACCAATAGTGCAAGTTGAAGACATTGAAGATGGTGGAAGAAAATTGAAGAAAGGTAAGACTACTAAGAAATTAGATTTTGCAAGTGATGATGTTGGTTTTATATTTCAGCCAAGGAAGCCAATGACTAGACATGCAAAGAAGGCCATGGAGAGAAAAAATAAAGAGAAAATCAATGAATCTGCACAACCAATAAGCATCATATATTTGTCTCCATCAGCAGAAGAAGAAGTGGTTATCAGGCAGAGAAAGGGCAAAGAGAAAATAGTTGAAAATTCAGAAATAGAATCCCTCAAAGAATAGTTGAAGGAAGCAAGTAAAGAGATATTATATTTGAATCTAGAAGCAAAGAATCACAGAATTGAGAAGGTTCAATTTGAATAGATGAGGAAATTTTGGGATAAGCAAGTCTCAAGTGTTTCAAAATCTTTGGACAATGCATAAATGTTGTTGAAATGGACTCAGCCATTAAGAAGGGAGGTTAAACATAATAGGAAGATGAACTTACACTTGCAATCTAAAAATAGAGTACTAAAATATCAAGTGGAAGACCTTCAGGCGCAGCTGGACTTGATCCAAATTGAGCTGGAGAAGAAAGGGTTGAAGATGAGAGTGGTTGAAGAACCCATAAGCCAATTAATTGGAAATGAAGAAGAAATTCCTAGAGAGTAAAAATGGAGCTGAAACAAGTTTGATAAGGTTCATGGCTTGCAAAGAACCTAAATTTTGCCTCTGGAGATCAATTTTTCAAGACAATTACAAAAACAACAAATTCTTGTTTTTTAGACAATTTTGTAGCGTGCTTCAAGCTTGAAGCCAGAAAAACGCTACAAAAATTCTGAAGATGCAATTTTGCTTTAGAATTCAGCTTTGTCAAGGATTAAGGAGGTAAATTGGTTGTTTTCAAGATTTTTTGGCATAATAAAGGTATTTTACCAGCAAAGGTAGCAAGGAGATAGGTGAAAAGGAAAGATTTCATACGCTATGAAAATTCGCTACCAAACCGCCTAAACTGCCCTATTTAGTAGCGAGGGGTTTTTTGAAGATTTTCAAGGGTTCCAACAGTACACCAACCATCTGGAAACATCTAGCTTGATAGTAGGCCATCTCAGCAGAGATTTATTACTCAAAATGAGTGTTACACATCCAGCTCAACAGGCAGATTAATGATTAAAGTGAAGATTATCCACTCCTAAAAAGTAGGATTGTGTTCCCTAGATCTAGGGGTATTTTAAATATGTTAATTGATGGTGAATTCTCTCTCGAACATGTGATCTCTGCTATGTAATTTTTTTACTATTAGAAAAACCGAATGTAATAAATAGGAGGTAGAGTCCTATTAGGAGTATGAATTCTTAAAGGATAGCTGTCCTTTTTCTGTTCCAACACTAGTACATTTGGCGGAAATTCCGACACTTGGTTCGGACACTTTTGACCAAATGTCAGAAATTTCCCCAAATTTTTTCAATCCCGCCCGAAACCGTCGCTATACTAACGTCTAGAGAAATGTGTCGCAATACCGACACTTAGACAAAGTGTCGCAATTGTGACGTTTGAAGGAAGACGTCGCAATTGTGACACTATGCCCCAAAGCATCGCTATTGTGACGGCTGCTTCCAAACGTTGCAATTGTGACACAATGTCTAAGTGTCGCAATTGCGACGTTTGGAGGCAGCCGTCGCAATAGCGACGCTTTGTTTGCGACACAATGTCTAAGTGTCACAATTACGACGTTTAGAGGGATTTGTCGCAATAGCGACGCTCTGGCCGTCGTCGGTATAACGACACTTATATGCAATAAACGACAGTTATATGCCTTTGCAAAAATGGTCGGCTTACAGAGCAGTGCGAGGAGAAGTTAATGGAGGCACCTTTGCGATTGCGCATAATTTGGAGAGAAAATAGTAATAATGAGAGAGGCTCCTTTAATTGCGTCTTTGATTTGTGAAGGTATGGATTTTCCAGCCTACAATTCTATGCTGTCGAGAAAGACTGGCAATCCTCTGGAAACAAGACTATTTTGAAGATTCCTGGCGAAGAAACGGACATCGGGTTCACGACTGTTGATGAACACATCGTAGTCCGGCAAAGAAGGCACCAAGGAGGGTATTCTCAGTGAATGAGGGATGTTGAAATATTAATTTCAACTACCCTGTCCTCTGGCCGCTTTCTAAATTTGTTTGAATGGCTCTGTCAAACAGCTGCTTTCTAAAACTGATGAACAGGCAATTTTGGTTTTGAAATCACAGTCCCTGCACACTTAAAAACAGAGCGCTGTATTTTTTTGGAAACAGAGAAATTTAATAGTAAATGTGGGAGATTATAATTCAGAAGAACGTGGTCCCATAGACCACAGACCAAATCAGCCATCCACATGGAAGCAAGTGATTCGATCGTGTTATTTTTTCGCCCGTTTGCATTGTGGAATTCCGGACCCGAAACATTATAGGGCGGAATTAATTTGATTTTCGCGTCACAGTTTTCCTTCGTACGAAAAGCCAAAAAACGGACCCGAATTTTTATATGGCATATTCTATGAAGTTTTCGCGTCACAAATTAGGGTGACATCAGCAAGCTATTTTGGAACGCGAATTTGTGATTGAAATCGGGTTTTTTTTTTTGAAGTCCGGACGTATGATATAGTTTTATTAATATTTTGTTATAAGTTTTGTTTCACCGCCTGATAGTTATTTAAACCATTGGCTCATATATAACATATGCGCAAATATTTCACTTTGGGCATTTGTAATGTGGGCCCCGAATACTTTAAATAGGTACATATACATTAGACAGTTTAAAAGTTTTGAGGATTACACCCCCGGTGAAATTGTTTGTTTATAATATTATATGATACATGTGAGAAAAAGGTTTATTATTTATCATATATAAATAAATTTTATCAATATTGGACATTTACACTTTTATGAGGTGATGTTATAAGTAAATTAATATCTTTTTAATCCTTATTTTACTCCATGAATATGTTTGGAAATGAAATTTCAATAGATTAATTTTCTCCTAACCTATGTATCATCAATATTGTACATTTACATTCTTAATTATGAGGTGATGTTATAGGTAAATCCATGAATATCTCCTTTTAATCTTCATTTTACTCCATGCATATGTTTGGAAATGAAATTTCAATAGATTAATTTTCTTACTATTATATGTTTTACGAAGATATGGTAAGGAATTCTCTCTTGTTCTTCTTAGAAATAATTATATATAATTTTTTTTTTTTCAAAATAGATTAAAAAAATTATATGAGAAAAATTATTAATTCATCAATATGTGTGTGTGTGTGTGTTGTGAGGAATAATTTCATAGTTCAACTTAACGGTTCATTATATAATCATGTGATCATCACCAATGATATATCTTAAAAAGCAACTGAAAAGCCATGTGTACAAAATCGATGTATACTCTAGAGAGTGGTTCTCATATCACTATGTAAATTGTTGTATGCTACTTCAACAAAATTATAAGATAAACTGTAATACACTCATATATGCACCATAACAATTGGTACACGGTAAAACCCACCTGCCACACCTTTGTACTCGATCCAATTTTCTCTGTCAACTCTTCTAGCTGTGGGAGTTTCCTCCAAGGATCATAATACCCCCAAGGCCTGTTATCACCTTAGTAATTCTCAGGTTGTGGGATAGGGATTTTTGTAGTTAAGAACACCAAGGGTAACCAAGAACCGCTTTGGGAATTCAAGATCTAGCCTTCTTGAACTCTAGAGAGGGATCTCTCTGTATGATTTAGCTTTGTTTTAGTAACAGATATTAGGCTAGATATGATTGTGTATTTGGGCTTGATTTTAAAATATTTGTGGGAATAAAGAGATTTCAAGGTAAACCAGAAGGATCTACCAGAATATTGGGCAATGGAGTCAACTCTCTAGGCAAGCAGAGCTAAGAAATAAGGCTCAAAGATGCAAATGTGCTAAGGGCAAGATAGGTGACCTTCTAAGGCTATGTATAGGCTTGATTTGATGGAGTGGATGGAATCTGAGCAAAAGGGCACTTAAGAATCCTTAAGCTACAGATAAGAAGATTGAAGAAGGGGATCTAACTGGGAACCGTAGAACTGCCCATAAGGTTTTACGAACAGGCTATTACTGGCCTACCATCTTTAAGGATGCCAAAATATTCGTGCAGGCCTGTGATAGCTGCCAAAGGGCAGGACGCCCTGGGCAGTCTGATGAAATGCCTTTGAACCCTCAACTAGTGATTGAACCATTTGAACGTTGGGCACTTGATTTTGTTGGCCCTATTAGTCCTCCCTCAAACCAAAAAACATACATCCTAGTTGCAACCGAATATGTCACTAAGTGGGTCGAAGCAAAGGCACTTTCAAAAGCTATAGAGGACTCTGTAGTACAGTTTCTTTTCCAAATATTTGTGGGCTATGGTCTCCCAAGGGACATAATCACAAATGGAGGACCACAATTTGTAGGTAATAAATTAGCTGAAACATTGCAAAACTACCACATTCGGCACAAGATTACAACTCCATATCACCCACAGGCCAATGGCCAAGTAGAGAGCACGAACAAAGTAGAAAACATTAAAATGCCAAGTAGAGAGCACGAACTATAGTTGTCTTGAGAAATTTTGTTCACACTGAATACTTCGAATTGTGAATTATTTATACAAAATATCTCAGGAATTGAGATAATGTTTTAATAAAAAATAGGAAAGAAAACTTAAAAAGAGGGACAGTTGCAAAACAATTTGCAAGCTGTTACCCTTTTACAAGCAAAAATATCACTGATTATTCTAATTTGAACTAATTTTTGTTGTGCACTTTAACCCTGTATTTTTACCATTTGAGGTAACAGTAAAAAATGAATTTCCAAGTGAGTTTCCTATTTTTTATCCATTAAATTCACAGCAGATCTGTGAATTCTTGCCACTTTTCTACAGAGGGGATCTTCATAGTCTTCAATTTTCTGTAACTTTCATCTCCCTCTGTATACCTGGAAAAGTTAGGCTTGATAGTGAACATATGCCTGATCTCATTATATAAAAAGAACAGATTTTCAAAATACTGAAGTATTTTTCCTGTTGGTGATCCTTGAGGCAGTTGTTGTCTGGCTTGCTCTTTTGCACGATTTCTGATTTTTAGACTATAATCTTTCTGAGGCATTAACTTGTCATTAAATGCGTGAATATCAGGCAAACCTACTTTTGAAAATGTTTTGTATTTGGATAAAAATCTTGAGATGGATAAATTCATTTCTTTACACCGATCCTCTAGATTACTCATTATGTTTCTTTTGTTCAGGACCTTTTTGATTTGAAGAATGGTTTTTGTTCTATCAAAAATTTTCAATTCTTCCAACTCTTCCCTAGTTTTACTGTTTAAAAAACCTATGAGTTGGATTGCTTGGGCTGGTTTTTTGTCAATTTCCCTCTTAGTCTTGTCAATCTCTGCACTAGCAACTTGAAGTAACTCCCTCTGTTCATAAATTATCCGAATTGAAGGCCATTGAGAATGAATGCCATCAATAATTTTGGTCCATAAATGATTTTTTATAAAGGCCACTTGATCTGTAAGATTTACTTGTGCTTGCAGAATCTTTACTTGTTCTTGTAGTCGATCAGCCCTTTGCTCATGTCCTCTAGAAGTAATCAAGGCATCATTTTTGGATTTTTCTAAATTTTTAATAGTGCCTTTCAAACTAAGAATCTCTTTATCTTGGTCTTGTAGTGTGCTCCTCTGTGAGGATGAAGAAGAAGAGGCAAAGATTTCCTGAGAAGTAATTGGCACTGCAGTTGGCAGTACTCCTTTCGGTGCCAAGTGTTCTGCCAAAGTAGATGGTATAGCAGTGTTTACAGTGGGGATCACTGTAGGAATGACCATTGGTTGTGCTTTTCTTTGACTTTCCATTGTTTTTATCTGATCTGTCATTTGATGTACAAGATACTTTAAATCATCATTCTCTATTTTTTGCTGTAGAATTTCTTTTGCTTGAGAGTTTTTATTCTGAGGCAACTTCAACTATTTTCTAAGAGTAGCTATATCCTCATTTTTCTGTTTAATTAAGACTTTTTCCCCTTCAATGTTGGCTGGGTCACCCCCTGCTTCAATCACTATATCTTCTAGCGCTTTTATTCTTAAATTATTAGCATGAAGTGAGGCTTTGTCCAACCTCATTTGATTTTGGAGCTTGAGCACTATTTTTTCAAGCCTAATTGATTTCATAGTTTTACTGACAATTTTGGAATATATTATTTCAGTATTTATCCTATGAAATTCAATTTGATCTAATTCATGAATGGCATCTGCATCCAGTTCAAGATCTGTTTTGGAATAATCTTCCACTGATTTTGGCTCAGCCACTGTAGGCTTCAAGAATGACATTACCAATTTATTGGATGAATAATCAAATGCTGAAAGAAACCTGTCTTTGTTTCCAGGTTTTTCCTTAAGAAATCTAGAATGAGCTTGATTCTTGAGCTCTTCATTCTTCTCTTTAATCTGTTTGAATATGATCTGAATCTCTGACTCTATATTGTCAGTTTCCTGAGAAGAAGGAGGAAAATCGACAGTAGCCTGGTTTTCCTTCATGACTGTATATTTTTTTTGTGTTCCAATGTTTACATTTTGAAGCTCTTTTAATGTTTGAGTGACTATTCTTGTTGCTTCATCATCTATATCAATATTTACAGCCTTATCCTTTTCTTCGTCTGTTGACTTGCTTCTTTTACTATAAGGAGTTCTGAATTTTATGTCCTCAATAGTCTCAGCTATGAAACTATCTCCTTCTCTGTCTCTTTTATGTACAATATTAGTATCTTTGCTTGTAGAAGCCACTTGTACTATCTGGTCAATCTATTTGCCTTTGCCACTGTCTACCTGTATTACCTGTACTACCTGTGAATCATCATCAGATAGGGTGTTTGGCTCCCATTCAATTTTATTTACATATCTTTCAATATGGGGCTTAGGATCATGCAAGTAAACAGGCAACTTAAATTTTACCCTTGCTACACTCAAAATACCTTGTGGTCATACTTCCATGTAAAACTACATGGGAACTTATACTCTTTAAGTTTGACATTTATCTCATTGGCAGCTTCTCTGTTATTCACAATGAATGGACCAATTTGATTTTTCAGCTTAAATTGGGTCTTTTTCTTGAAATATATGAAGTTGATTTCATCTACATTCAATATTTGTCTCAGATATTCTAAAGCAAATATTCTTGTAGTAACAAATCTGGGTAACTTATATGGGGCCAGGGATGAGCCATACACTCTGATTTCTGTATGATTTTTATATAAATACCAATCTCCAGTTTTGCAGCTCTCTGATAACTGCAGAATTCTTCTTGTCTCATCATTGATCCTAGGGATCTCCTCTTTTTCCAAGAGATACATAGCAGGGGCTATAAATGATTCATTGAAATCTGTAAAACTATACTTCCTGTTCCATTTCCTTAGAATAGATGACCAAAATACTACTGATAGAACTTTTCCTTCTGCATCCACTTTCTCACGTTCAATTGGAAACTTATCTGTTTGATAATATAGGAAGAGGTGGAGTAGATAAGAGGAGTATCTGAAAACTCCTTCTTCTGGTAATCTGGATAACTGATAATGCATACTTTCAGCAATAAATCTAGAAAAATTGAACTGAATGGATGGTGATTGACTAGGGCTTAGAGTTGACAGAAAACCTAGGATAGCCACATCAGTGAATTCATCATTGGCGTATCCTAGTATGAAGGAGAGAATTGAGACAATCTGTCTAGTTTCATCTGGGAAATCAACGGTGTCGAAAGGAGGATTTAACTTAGGAATATCAACTTGATTTGGACAAAAATTCTAGTATATTTTGAATCTAGTTTTGAACTCCAAGTCAAGATATAGTTGGGTTAAATCTTCTATTGATAGGGAAGCAGAATTGGGGTCATGATTCATTTTCCGCATGGAATTTATCGACTCTTCAGTGATGTAAAACAGGATATCTTTTTCTTTGTTTACAATACATCTTTGTTCTAGCATACAATAGGCTTGGCATAATCTGATAAAGTTAGGAACAAAATGAGTGAGAGGGACAATATATCTAGGCAGATTGGATTCCCAAATTGGAATATCTTTGTCATTCTTTTCCACTGATTTTCTATAGCACCAATTATAGACATCAAACAGGTTAAATTCTACATTAGGGTCTAGTATTCTATAGTCCAGATCAACTAAAGGGCTGTTCTCTGGAGAAATGACTGGAGGCTAGACTGGTCTGACCACTTCTGTAGAATCAGCTGTGAGTACAGGAGTTGGTTTGTCAATTTTGAAGGACATAGGCTGAGGAATCTTTGCAGAAGACTTCTTTTTAGATTTTGGGACTCCATTCTTGGGGGTTACCTGTTTCTCGGTCATTTTTAATAATGAACGAAGCAAGCTTAAACGGTTTGCTAAGTTCCTTTACAAGAAACAGGGGTTTGTTGGCGAATTTCTACTGAAAATGGGGTTTCTGAGCAGGGTTTTTAGGAAATGCAAGGAATTTAAAGCTCATAACGTGTATTTAAAATCGATTTCAATAGCAAAACGGACCAGGGTATGGAAAAAACTGCGAGAAAGGGCAATTAGGGATTCCAGGGAAATTTTGACAGAGTTTCCCCTGAAAAATGGACACTTTTTTGCAGTAACTTTGGTAATTATTTGAAATCGACAAGAATTTTGAAATCTCAGAGGGCAACTTCGAAGAAAAGTACCTGGAGAACCAGCGGAATTCGGTTGAAGACGTTGTAGAGGTGCTCAGTCTTCAATTTTTTGAAAATGGCTTCGCAGAGGACAATGTAGTACTTTGTAATGGAAATTCAGGGCAATGGGCATCAAAAAATGGTACTGGTAGGTTGAAAATGGCCCTACAATGTTTCTCAGGGTTCAAACAGCGTGATTTTGAGGAAAAACGGTTCTGCAATGTTTTTACAGGTTTAAAGCGAAAAGGTGAAAATTTGAATGAAAAATATAATTTTAATGTATTAAATGATGGTATAACCATATTTAAATGACATTAAACTCGGGTTAAATAGGTGAGGTTTAGGGAATACCGCCAGTGGTATTCGCGAGGGTAAATGGTGGTAAGCGGAAACTAGCTTTTCGAACGCGATACAACGTGGTGGCGACACGTAAGCGCGGGTGGTTTGGAAAAACCACCCATTTCGCATGGCTTTGCCAAAACATCAAACGATTACTTTATGAGTGCAAAAATGTATTAGCGCCGTCAGATCTGGATTCAACAAGCGAACGGCCACGATCAAAAGGAAAGGTGCGGGGAAAAGGTAAGTTATCGGGTTCACTTTGGGCCATTGATCTTGGGAAACCGTCGCTATACCGACATTTAGAGAAAAGTGTTGCAATACCGACACTTAGAAAAAGTGTCGCAATTGCGACACGATGCCCCAAAGCGTCACTAGACGACTGCCTCCAAACGTCGCAATTGCCTCCAAACGTCGCTATTATATGTTTTACGAAGATATGGTAAGGAACTCTCTCTTGTTCTTCTTAGAAATAATTATATATAATTTTTATTTTTTTTCAAAATAGATTAAAAAAATTATATAAGAAAAATTATTAATTCATCAATATGTGTGTGTTGTGAGGAATAATTTCATAGTTCAACTTAATGGTTCATTATATAATCATGTGAGCATCACCAATGATATATCTTAAAAATCAACTGAAAAGCCATGTGTACAAAATCGATGTATACTCTAGAGAGTGGTTCTCATATCACTAAGTAAATTGTTGTATGCTACTTCAACAAAATTATAAGATAAACTGTAATACACATTATATATGCACCATAACAATTGCCATACAACTAATTTGTTTTAGGATACATGTGGCATTCTAGGGTAAATTCTATATGATGTGTATATCAATCTATTAGGTGTTGGTAAGTTTTGAGTATCTAAGAAATGATAAGGAATATCCATACATCATGATCTTGTAATCTGATTATAAATTGTGTCTATAATTTCCATAAAATGTATAAATGATTTGTTTAAAAAAAATCAACACAATCAACCCTAAACAATGCTCATGATGTGGAATATCATTGGCGAAACCAAAATGATGGTCACATGTCCCATTTCTATGGTAATGGTGATCATATATATGTTGTAGCGACACTTGATGAGTAATTAAATAAATCTCAGTGTGACTCATTGTGCCATATTTTTTTAAAGCATGATTTGTTTTCCTAGTTTTTACTAATTTGTTAACATATTTTATTCATTTGGAAAGCTAATTAATGATGCTTTAAGTAATTAGGACCTAATGAGAGATCATCTTCACATCTTCACTTAAATATATTTGGTAATTGTAGTCACTATATGAACCGCACATGCATGCTACTTAAGAAAAATTGAAATATAAACTATAATACACATCTTATATCTGCCATAACAATTGTCATACAATTTATTTACTTCTAGATACATATGAAATACTTCAAGTAAATGCCATATTATGTGTATACCAATATAGTAGGTGTTGGTAAGTTATGAGGATCTAAGAAATGATAGGGTATCCACACATTAGTAGTGCCCTGGTGAATTCAGAACTATGATCTCACAATAATAATTTATCAGGCTCCCACAGGGCAATGAACTTGGTCGGATGTGACCCTTCTGCAACAGCTCCTGAATCTGCCTCTTGATTTCATCGTTCTCCAAAATAGAGCACCGATAGATCGGTTCGTTGGGTAGCGGCGCACCTGGGGTCAGATCAATTGGGTGCTTGACTTGACAGTGTAGAGGAACCCCTGTGGGTGAGGTGAAAATGTCCCCGTACTCCTCCACAACCTTATCCATTTGTTGTTGTCGTGCATAGGAGCCTTTTCTGGAGGTCGTGGCCATAGTCTTCTTCTTGCCCTGGGGGCGGATCATCAGGAAAACGAATTTCCTATTTGGGAAATGAGCTTACTGCATTGTTTTGCAGTAACAAAAGAGATAGTAGCAGGAGGTGGTACCTCTGGCATCCTGTACAACTTATTTCCCAAAGTAACAATAACAGCATGAGGCCGAGACTCATACACCGCATGACACTTCCACAAGTATGGTTGTCCTAATAATACATCAGAAACATCAATAGGAACAACATCGCATAATACCTCATCCATGAAGGGCTTGATGCTATAGGGAAGGCGGCACTGCTGGCTGATGTGGAGATCTCATCCTTGGTGAAGCCACCCGATGGTGTATGGATGTGGGTGAGCTGTGGTCGACAAGCCCAACCGCTTCACGGCATCTACCAAAATGAGGTTCTTTTGGCTCCCATTGTCGACAATGAACTATACCGGGGAGCCCTTTACCCACATCTGGGAGTGGAAGAGATGTTCCTCCTCCTCCAGATCTTCCGGTTCCTCCTTCTGGATCTTTGTAGTGGCAACAGTGGAATTGGGCTCCACATCAATAATCTATTTCCCTTTGTCATTCCCCTTGTTAGGTTCTGATTCAGATTCAGAGCATGCATCTGACTCAGAAGCCCGCATCTCGACCACCAGCGACTGCTTGGCCCGACACTCACTTGTGTTGCGAGTGGAGCTCTTATGGAACTCACACCACTTTCCCATGTCCTTCTTTGTCTTTGCGGTGTTTTTCTTTGCTTGTGGCTTCGACAGGTTGTCTTGAGTCACCGTGCCTTGGTTCTGTCCTTTGTTCTGTGGTTTGGGAGCACCTTTCTTTTGCTTTTTATTCACAGATCCAAAGTCTCGCTTCTTTTGTTTGAATTTCTGCTCAATCTTAGCAGCATACCGGTATGCCATACCAAGCGAGGAGATGTCGAGGAACTCCATTGCCTCCTGAATGTATCTGTGCAGACAACTACGATACTTTAGCACCAGATGTTTCTCTGAATCTTTGATACCCAACTTGCTGCACATGGTATGGAACAGATTCGTCAACTCATGCACATCTTGATCCCTTTGTTGCCACAGCGTGGTCCATTGTATGTACTTGTCCTCATAGCTCCCCACGAGATAGTATTTTTCCTTGATGGCGTCTTGGAAATAATTCCAAGAGGGTATGATCGAGAACAGAGAGGGTTTTGTCTCGTCCTTTTTATCACAGTGGCTTTCCCACCAGTCCTTGACATGGGGGGCAGCTTTGAGGAGTGAAAAAATAATCTTCTCCCTATCGAAAAAGTCATGAACCGAGAAATATCCTTCTAATAGATTCAACCATCTATCTAAGGCATCTGCATCTATTTGACCCTCAAATATGGGAATGTCAAAATTTACTTGTACCTTAAAAGGAGTCACACCTCCAGAGTGGCTGCTGGATGCAGATGTGCCACCGGTGGGCAGACGTTGAAGGATCTGGGCAAAGTTATCCATCATCTAATTTCTTTGTTTTTCGAGGACCTCCTTGAGAAATATTTTGATAGGATCTCTTGCTCCCTTATCTTTCTTTTTGTCCCCCATGGGCGTCCGTCAGGGTTTGCGAGGTTGATCTTGCAAAGGTTCCACCAGATCGAGCCCTAACTCCTTATACCCCAACCTCGTTGGGGACATGCAAAGAAGGATCGAGAAAAAGCAGACCACTCTAATACCACTGAACCGGATTTATGCAGGAATGCAACATAATAAACACATAACCATAAATACAGAGATGCAGCAGAAATAACTCTTCATTTTATTAATATCAAAGAACTGAAATTTTCTTATAGACAGAATGGAAATAAAACTATCTAGGGTGCTTGTAGCTATCTCTGAGGAGAGATGTGGTGGCTATAGGCCTTTGAACTGAGTTACAATGAGGCTTGAGGGCCTATTTATTATTGAGAAACAATGGAGAACCCTAAACATCCAAAAACCTAACCCTAGGAGATGAAGCGCCAAAACTATGGGCCCCGTTTGGGTAAACTGGTGTTTCAACTTCCTAGGGACATAACTTTGGCATACTATCTCTGTTTGACACACATGATACATCATTAGAAAGATCTATCCAAGGACTACAACTTTCGCCATGAATATAATTTTGGAACAAAATGATAGAAAATGATATTTGCTGGAGGCGCGATGCCCAAAAAACGTCGTTTAGGGCCTCAAAACGGCTCCGGAAGTTCAGGACCCGAAAAACTGCTAAAAATAGTAAGTTGTGCTGAAACTGAAAAAATGGAAGAGACAATGGTGGGGCCCCAAGTGGAATAGGCGGGTGGCCACCAGTATCCACCTGGATCATTGAGTGAGACAAAAAAGTAACTTTCCTTACTTTTTGAGTACAGCCTTGCAATTGCGAAGAGGACTAGTGTTGCAAAATTATTGGTAAGTGGAAATTAAAGGGCCTAAGAACGTTTTTGAAAAAATTTCAAATGTCAAAATTAAGTCTTCTATCCTTCCTAGCACCTCATGGAAAACGTGAATCCGCAAATTCTAGTCGTCAAATATGTGCAAAATGCCTTATGACGAGAAAAATGGAGGACTGGTCCTATGCTGCTACATGAGTTAGGGTTTCATGTGGCAACAGGGAACTTTGTATAGTTTTTCAAGGATAGGAAAGGAGAATATTGTCAGTTAATCATCACATGAAACTTCATCACCATTTGAAAATTGTGTCCTAATTTGAAACAATAAGACTACCCAACTATTTCATTATTTAATTTTGATTGTGTAATACAAAAAAAATATCCTAGATAACTTAAATAATGTAAGCACTTTTGCAAAAAATTAGTGGAGAGAACCTTCAATTACATTTATTTTGAAGTTCCACTTGCATTTTAAGCCATTTTAATTAGTCTTTCATGGCTATCCAGTAAAAATTTCAACCTCTTGTAGAAATTTGTTTGTCACTTGTATTAGAAATGCAAAAATCAAATGTAAATAAAAATGATTTGAAATGTTAAAATTCAAATGTGCGCTACATAAAAATGTTTTTTTTTTAAACTACATTAACGTCTGATATCACGTGCACATTCGCCCTCAGCTCTTGCAGAACAGTATTCGCCCTCGGCTCTTGCAGAACAGCATTCGCCCTCAGTTCTTGCAAAATGGTAAGTTCTCACTGCAGGCCCTTCCTCCTGTAGTAGG
Source organism: Pinus albicaulis (assembly GCA_034641835.2). NCBI lineage: Eukaryota > Viridiplantae > Streptophyta > Pinopsida > Pinales > Pinaceae > Pinus > Pinus albicaulis. Next base: position 674,020,304 of record CM076579.1, read on the forward strand.
GTTGACCCTATTTGGGTTTTTTTAGAGCCTCTGAGAATACAAAGGTTGTGATTGATTACGGGGCACTGCCTATATTTGTGGAACTTCTTACCTCTGGGAATGATAATGTTCGAGAACAGGTAGCACGTTCATTTTAGAGGCATAAAATTATTCTTCCCAACTATCTTTATACGTCTGTAATTTTGGAATTTGATTTAAAAAAATACTACCCAACTTTGAGTTCAACTGGTGTTCGTGTAAGGTTGTTTGGGCTTTGGGAAATATTGCTGGAGACTCTGCATCATTTAGGGATCTTTCCTTCAGTCATGGAGCTCTGAGGCAAGTGCTTGCCCAGTTGAATGATACTGCCATAATTTCAATGATACGAAATGCTACATGGGCTCTGTCAAATTTTTGCCATGGTAAACCCCAACCACTATTCGAACAGGTAAGCAGAATACATTTTCTGCCTCTTCTTCTTAGTTCGTAGATACTGTGGATTTTTTTTTATAGATATTGGTGCTTGGTAGATTTGGACGTAATATGGACCTAGGCGCTTGTTCATTACAATGACTCCGTCATCGGGTTTTAGAAAATGCTCAGAAATTTGGGTTTCACAAGGGGATTACCCTTTCTTGCAATTATCGATTATCAATCACATTCAAAAAAAGTCTTTCGTAGCATTGTTGAGCTCTTTGTAGGTGAATTTTCGAGGCAATTTCACAATATCTGAACTAAATTTGTTTGTCCTTTTCAATACTCTGCACTTGTAACAGAACTAGACAAACAATCTAGTGGCCAATGCAACAACAACAACACCTCCTGTTGCAGTGCCTGCAATTCACCCTCTCTGCACACATGAATGACTATGGCACTCTATTTTGTGAACAGGTACTAGAGCTGAAGGTACTGGTTTCCATTAGGATCATGGAATTCAACATCCAAAATAGTATCAAATTCCACTGCAATAGTATTCTCCAACGAGGGCAACAGTTCATTGAGACCTATTGGACTCATCACCCCCAAATAGCCTCCAGGGCTACCCAGAGTGTGATCATCTGGAGCAATAACAAATGCTCATCCATCCCCAATTGAAACAAGAACAGGACCCACATTGGTTACAGAAAAAGAGAAACATGTTTTGAAAGAAGAAGAAACTTTTGTATTAGGGTCCAGAAATCTAACTGGTCTATTGTACAATGCCTTACCTGCACTTCAAATTGGTACTCCCGACTCCATGCTAAGGCTCACTGTGCCATTCTTCAGATGAGCATCTTAACCTGAAGTTTGATTCCAAAAAACCCAAGTCCCCTGTTCTATGCCCAAGACCTCTGTTACAACGAGTAGAGTTCTGAGCGAAATACTTCACAATAGGAAGCAAAAGAAACATCGCAAAATTGCTCGCTTTAGACTGATAATTTTCTGTGCGAAAATTCAACTGCGGATAGTAAAAACATAATATCAAACACAACCAATCCACAATGGAATTTGAACATGAGGATTTATAACCAGAGAAAACCCTCTCCAGGTTAAAAGAATTCTAGAATGGCTTTAAGATTCTACTAATGAGCGCTTGCAACACCATAGCAATTACTGTCACAATGAAATCTGCCAGAAGCAAAGCCCTTGTACAGTTTCTACATTTCCAGAGTGGAAGAAAGAATCTTGCTATCTCTCATGATCTGGTTCTGTGGTCAGATCCTTTGATATGGCTGTCTTGTTCTGCTAAACGTGGATCTGTCTTAGCTTTGGCTCTGGTTCTCATTTAGGATCGTAGCTATCTGATCTTGCTGTGGCTTTGACTATACAAACTTGTTCAATAGGAAAATGTTGACTCTGCTATATATAGGAGCTTCAATGGGTGCTCTCAAACACTTTTTGGGGTAGCTTTGTTTTGTCTCTAATTCAAGACAGAACTATGTTGGCCTTGTTTTTTTAGTCCTTGGAACTTAGTTCTCTCATATTTTCCATCATATCCCCAGTTTGCTACCGAGAAAGACATAACTTCACGATATCAAAATTGACTATTTTTGGCCATTTATCTTTAGTAATGGTACAACTTTAATTTGGTGCATTAGTACAGTATCTGAAGAGCACTCTCAAGCTATTATTCAATATTTTAGCATAACTACTACATTTAACTGCCATGCTCTAATATTTATATCAACCATAAGAATTCTTAAGGTAGTTCCACGTTTGTGAAGCAGAAGGAATGCTTCTGATAGCTTCTTATCATAGTGGTACAATTCTGTTCGCAGTTTATCTTTTATAAACCTCCAATTTTCCAAACGTAGTAGAGACTACAGTTTGCATCTGAAATTTTGGACAAATCTATTTAGTATTCTATAGAAAATGCATTAAGAATAAAAAAAGCCCACAATTTGTAAAAAGCCCACAATTTTGTAAAAAGCCCACATTTTGTAAAAAGCTCACAATTTGTAAAATGCCCACTTTTATTTTCTTTTTGCTTATATATTGAGCTCCCATTGAGTTCAACAACTCTTGGGTTTTCTACACCATTGAGAGATATTTATTGTTTTCTTTATAGGATAATTTACATCAATGGAAGAAAACATTGGAGCTGGAAAAAAAATTCAAAAGGGTGAAAGGGGTGATGGCAGAGTTTATTGCCCTTGTAAAAAATGTTGTATGAGAAATAATGTTAGAGTTTTAATAGCAACAACAACAATGCATTGTAGGAAATATGGGCACATTGATGGTGGATCGAATGACTATCGTTCTGTGGTAATTAATTATCTATCTTCATTTTGATTATATCGTAAAATTTTATATTATTTTAATATTTTTTATATGCGCACTAATGTTTAATTATTAATGTTTGTAATTTTCATAAAGGCATAGTTGCCCCCCAACTTTTTGCAGATGATCAACCAGCTTCCACAAAAAAATAGTAGTAGATTAGATGATGTTGCACCAGTACAAGAGAATATTGCAGCAAATATTAGTATTGGAAATGATGTTGTACAAGGTGAAGAACATGAAGCGAATGATGAAGGTAATTTTAATGATCCCATGGAGGTAGATCATGATGACAGTAATGAGACAATTCACATCAATGATGGGACAAATCAAATGCTCCAAGACTTGTATGGTGAGTCAGATGATGATGGTGGAGATAGCAGTGATGGTATTTATGATGTACCTCTGATTGAAAGGTCAAGTGAACGACTTTTTGAACACTCAAATGCAACTCTTCTCTCTGCTACATTGTTGTTGGTGAACTTAAAGGTTATGAATAATTTTTCGAACAGATGTATGACACAACTCCTAAGGTATGCAATATGTATATATGATCACATATATGTAAATGTTGATTATTTTCCCTTTTTTTTAATTGTAATAAATGTGTAAAATAATAACTTATATATAATTTATTATTTTACACATTTATTACAACTAAAAAAAGGGAAAATAATCAACATTTACATATATGTGATCATATATACATATTGCATACCTTAGGAGTTGTGCCATACATCTGTTCGACAAATTATTCATAACCTTTAAGTTCACCAGCTCTCTGCTATTGTTGCTGGTGAACTTAAAGGTTATGAATAATTTGTCAAACAGATGTATGACACAACTCCTAAGATATGCAATATGTATATATGATCACATATATGTAAATGTTGATTATTTTCCCTTTTTTTTAATTGTAATAAATGTGTAAAATAATAACTTATATATATATATATATATATCATAGTTATCAAAACCGGCCAGTCAGGACAGCGGCCGGTTGGAACCGGTCTTGCAACCCGGTCAATAGCCTATTCTCACCTGTTTTGGCCAGTTAACCAGACCTAACCGGCCGGTTACAACCAGACCTAACCGGCCGGTTAAGTAAGGAACCGGCCAGTTTATGCATAAACCGGTCAGTTCCGTACTTAACCGGCCGGTTAGGTGCTCCTCCATGAGTTGCAAATTCCTCAGTGTCTCCTCCATGAGCTGCAAATTCCTCTATTATACTAGCAACAAAATTGTCTAATAACTCATACTCAACACCTTATAGTAGCAACAATACACATGATGACTGATAAATACAAGGCTGGCTAGCATAAAATCCCTGGCAGCATGCAACTCATCAAGCGTACTTGATGACAATTTCTATTCTCAAAACAATCAATAGCAACCTTATTTCACACTTAGCTAGGAACTGTCAGACCCTCTCTCTCTGCTCACACATAGCAGCAACATAAATACAAAACCTTTCACACAACATACAAGCAATTTGATCATGGCATCAAGACTGATGCAAATGGTCTGACGCCACTCAAGGGACAACAACATACAACCTAATGAAAATGTGACTGGAAATAATAAATTGACCACTAGAAAATTCCCGCTTGGAAATGCACTAAACTGGCTACTGAGTTTTATGGGTTTTAATGAATCTTTTCAGTGATACATTTTGTCAAACACATTGTGAGCAGACTGCTGAAGTTGTAATGCTCTCTCAACTTGTTACAAATAGCACTAATAGTGGGTTTCATAAACCAATTCAATACCTCTAAGTGTTGAAGATGTTTTTTCTAGAAATTTATTGGCAAGCAAACATAGATAATGAAGAATACAAGATCTTCAAAATGCTGGTCTGATATATATATATATATACTGAACCCAGAATTGTCTTTAAGGCTGATACAATGAATTGACAACAGATCTGAGCAGGGACAGATTGTATATTATAATATTAACTCAGCAATAAAACACAGTGAATAATATAAGAGAAACTTGATACATTACTTCAACAAGTTTTCTTATGTATTTTTCGATGATATGTATTGCATTTGGTGCCATTTTGATAAATTCACCTTTGCATGGTATATACATGAGCAAAATTTTCATATTTTGTCTCTATTGGCTTGGAATCATGGTTGCAAATATTAAAAATAGTTTTTTTTCTTTTTTTCTTTTTATTAAAAAATAATTATTTAATGTATTTTTTTTAAAACTGGTTCATTGAGATCTGACTGCTACCGGTTAGACTAGTTCCGGTTCGAAACCCGGTTCATTAGCTCCACCGGTCCGGTCACCGGTTCTGGTTTTAATAACTATGATATATATATATATATATATATATATATATGATTAATAATCTTTACAAGACACTACTTTTTGTTTCTGTTGTATATTGTTGGGTGAATATTTGTTACCATCACCAAATACTTTACCTCGAACATATCGAGATCTACGTGCTATTATGAAACACTTTGGAATGGAATATAACACTATATATGCATGTCCTAAAGATCATATTATATATTACAGAGAACATGCGTTGAAAACAGAATGTCCGAAATGTGGTACCAGTAGATATCGAACAGATCAACTAACCAAAAAGGTGCCTCAAAAGGTTCTTCGTCATATTCCCATAATTCGACGTTTGCGGCGAATGTTCAAGTGTAACAGCATAGAACAGTTTATGGATTACCATTCAAAGAATAGAAGTGGAGATGGTGTTCTTCGAATGCCTGCAGATGGTTCTGCATTTATGGAAATCGAGGAAAAATATGTAGATTTTAAAAATGAACCTCGTAATGTCAGGCTTTCATTGGCAGCTGATGGTGTTAATCCATTCAGAGAGCTTAGATCTACTTACTCAGTGTGGCCTATTTTCGTTATCAATAATAACATTCCTCCTTGGATGTCAATAAAGAGGGAGCACATAATGTTGACTATGATTATTCCAGGTATTTGATACATTATTTCTTTGAATGTAACATTTTCATTTCTATCGTTGTTTGAATAAATATATATTTTATTTATTTACTTATATATACATATATCATGGGAGTAATTATTATGTTCCGTAATTTTGAACAATTAGGTAAGTACCAGGTCAAAGATATGAATGTATATATTGAGCCTCTTATCGATGAGCTAATACGGTTATGGCATGGCATCACTATGTATGACATCACTAAACCAATCAAGCAGAAGAGATTTCAATGTCGTGGAATGCTTGTATGGACAATTCATGATGCCCCAGGACTAACACATGTTTGTGGTATGTAATATTTCATTGCACTTTATATAATACATAATTATCTAAATTAGATATACCATATTGCATGTTTTAAAAATGATCTCATAATATATTAATTGTTATTGATCCATCTATTGCAGGTCTTCAAACAAAGGGTAGATTTGCATGTCCAGTTTGTGGCCCTAAGATGAAGTATCGTCATTCGCCAGACTTAAGAAAGATGGTGTTTGATGAGTTTAGGCACTTCCTCCCTAGGAACCATAAGTATCGTACTACTGAAAAACATATTTTCAATGATAAAGAAGAAACTAGATTAAAACCACTAAGAATGACACCTCAGTTGTGGATGTTGGAATATAACAAAATTAATAATCGTCAAGCAGCTTGTACGTAATTTGTGTGTGTGTATATATATATATATATATATATTATTTGTTTATGTAATGTTTGGAATTTTTTTTTTAACCAATGAATTTATTTTATTGTATTTTATAATTAATATTGTTCTGATTTATTTTATTCTTTGATATCAAGGTCATCGTCGCCGTGAAGGTACTAATATTGTACTTCCACCTGGAATGAAATGTTATCCTTCTCAATTCGTGAGGTTGCCCTACTATGAGAACCTAAAAATAGCTCATTTGTTTGATACAATGCATGTTGGGAAGAATGTGACAAAAATGTTATGGCGAACCATAGATGGTGCACATGATAGAGATAAAATTGACAAAATTTGTGCTGACATTGAGAAATCGAATCATGCAATGAAAAGTGTGATCGGCGGATCAAATAACAATGGAGGTCGAAATTATAATAATATTCCATGGTTATTAACAGAACAACAAAGAAATGATGTAAAAGAGGTCGTTAGAAGAATTAAATTTCCAACAGGTTTTGCTTCAAACATAAATAATATCTTAACGAAGAAAGGTGACTTCAGGGGGGTGAAAACACATGATTGGCATACCTTTGTTAAGGTAATTTTTTTGGTATACGTTTTTGTATGTTATTGCTTGAATACATATTTTAAATTTTCCTTTTTTCTGTTTAATTTGGAAACCAATAACGTTTCATTTTTTATTGTTATAGTATGTTCTACCTGTATCTCTCCCAAACGACTTCGACAACAATGTCAAACAAGTTATATATGGTCTTAGTAAATACATGAGGTAAGTAGTTTTGATTTATACGCAAAATATAATTACTACAATTTCTTTTTGTACTTGATGAAATGATGTATTAATTTACTGATAATGAAATATATATTATGTTTCATTGAAATAACCTTGTGTAATGATTTGCATATGGTTTTCATTGAAAGAAATCCATCAAGATGAAATAAAGTATTGGAAGAGAGAAATTCTTCGGCTAATGTGTGAAATGCAAAAGTATCTACCTCCAACATTTTTCAATGCACAAGAACACTACTTGATACACCAAGTTGAGGAGATTGAAATGTGTGGACCAGTACACACAAGGTCAATGTGGATGGTCGAGAGGCACCTGAAATCCTTGAAGGATTTGGTTAAACAAAGAGCACGAACTGAGGGTTCTATGGTGGAGGGATATGTGGTATATCAATCCATGGTGTATATTAGTCATTATCTTCCTAAATTAGCTGTGCCAGCCATGAAGGCGGTGGATTGCATTTGGGATGTGAACTCCTCAAAAAAATTGAAGAGGAGCACCTGTTGGGAAAAGGTAGAATGAAGAAAGTGAGAGGTAAAAGATTTATTATGTATAATACATATAATGTTTCATTTTTTTACATCATGTATATGATCATTATATTCATTTAGGTCTTATTCTTTCATAGTTTATTAATTAATATAATTTACCATGGTTATAAGTAATATTTATTAATATTGGTGAATTATTGTTTTTTTATTCAAGTGCTCAAGATTATGAGGCACTAATTTTATACATTGCAAAAAATATTGAGTGGATGAGTGAATGGATTGAAACATGTAAAACATGTAACGACGGTAGGTTATCATGGCAACTACTGTCTGAATTGATTAGAGAAGCGTATCGTAGTGGAGATGGGAACGTTACGGACAAGGAAATCGATTTAGCATATGGTTTGAAAGATAGAAAGGTAAGCAATTAATTCACCTATTTTATTTGTTACTTATTTTATACTATATTTATAATGTGACAAGAAGTTTGATTTTTCAATTAATTTTCATGTTGTGTAAATTATATGTTTAATTATTAATTGAGAATGCATCTTTTTCATGTTTGGCATATTGCAGTTGAAACACCACAAGGCTATGTGGTGCAATGGTCGTCAATTTCGCGTTAAACAGTTGGATGATAACAGGAAAAATTCTGACAGTGGGATAACTGCAGTATTCCAGGTCACTAATGTTTCCTCCAGCAGTGACAGACATCCTCAAGAATCTGAAAATAGATATTATGGGTTCTTAGATGATATAGTTGAGTGTGACTTTAATTCCTTCAAAATAGTTTTGTTCGACCTCAAATGGTATAGGCTACGAATGAATGTACATGATGATGATAGAACTCTTATTGAACATGAAAATGGATTTCCAATGGTTAAAACATCGCAGTTTGAAGCAGGAAAAGATCGCTATGTTTTTCCAAGCCAATGCGAACAAGTCTTTTACTCAGAGGTTCCAGGTGAGAACGAATGGTCATTTTCTATTAGATATGATCCAAGAGGAAGGCCAGTAGAGTATACTGTAGAGAAAGAAGATGATATTGATCAAGAAGAAGATGATGCAGTGGCAGATGAGCAGGAAGATGCATTGATAGACGAAGAAGATATCTTAGAAGATGAACCAGGCATAGGAGATGAGGCAACAATTATTGATGATGATGTCGATGAGGATATTATTGAAAATGACACAATTGATGATGATGATGACATGGTCGATCATTTCAACACCGTTTCTGAATCAGATGTTGATATAGATGTCGATCAGTTGGATGAATATAAAGAAGATACAGAAGAAGAATATTGATACAGATGTTATGTTCGAGTATGAGCTGGTATGTTATAACTTTATATTTTAATATGTAGGAATTATTGTCTGTTGGGAAAAATACTGAGAGGGGGGGTGAATCAGTATTTAGGGCTGACTGAAAAATTTTCACCAGAGATCTTATTATGTTGTTAATTCTTTACTTAGATTATTGCATCATTCTTTTAGTAAACATGTGAAAAGAAATAACAGAATAAGCCATTACACAAAAGGAACACATATGAACACCAGTATTTAAGGTGGAAACTTGGGAGAAAACCACCGTTTCTGTCGTCTCAGTCTTCAATATTTATTATAAAGAAAACATCTTACAATTTTGTGCTGGCACAGACTCATACCAGCACGCAGGCACCAACCTGCAGAAGGCTTCAACCTTCTCTCATTCTCCAGCCTCTCCTAGAAGGGAGCTTCGACCCCCTGATTTAACACCAGCTTGAACTGGCAGAAAGCTTCCACTTCTATGCAGAAGACTTCAACCCTCAGATCCACCGAATTTCTTCAATTTCTTCATCAGACTTGCATCAGATCTTTATTATTTCTTTGTTGATCTTCCTAGAGCTTTTTCATTTCCTCGATCAACTCCATAGGTGCATCATGGATTCAGCGTTAACAGACAACAGAGTTCGATCATGCAGATCTCATAAAGAGATTTTTATTTACAATGCCTCTGCATGCACACCTTGTACTATGATTCTCATCACCTTATATAGTTTTCGCCTTTATTGAAACCATGGGTCAAAACCATTCAATTTCTAATGGTATTATTAAAAGTCAAACCAATCCAAATTGAAATCCCGATATTTGTTCTTCCATGCTCGAATTGTCCCAAACGTAATCTCTATCTCCGCCAAATAATACTATAGCCAAGGTAAAGTACCAATAACGTGCCGTTGATGGTTTTCTTTCTTTTATTTATCAAATTCGTGGAATTTGATAAATAAATATTATTCACAACCTTTGGCAATTAAATATATAATAGAAATTTATAGTAATAACCAGCGCTTTTATCAAAAGGCTTTTAAATAGACCTTTGGTTCCGGCCCCACATACATAATCGACGACCCAATCAATATAATTTAAAAAACTGGGGCCCATTGCTTACAATCGTTTCCATCCGATGACGGAGAACACATCACTCGGCATCAGATGATCCGACAAATATCATTCGTTGATGATGCATGAATGATAATGCGCGATGTCGCGCCGTACCTTGGGTAAATTTCTCGCATCTATAGCAAATGAACACCGTCTGATGACCCCTTCCCAGATCAATGGTGCTTATCAATATCGCTGGGCATCCTGGGTCGAGCAATAACGCGCAATGGCGTGCAATGACAAGCGGTTTTGTGGAGTCGTACAAGGACGCGTGTCGCGCATTCTGTGGAATCGCTCCCAACCTCTTGAAAACTGCTTGCCCATCGAAGGTGGTGCAATAGAAACCACAAACCACCTTAACTGTTTACTCGGTCATGGTTCCACTCTTCCACGTAGGGTTCCGTCGCGCTTCCGTTTGTTATGTTCCATCTCTTTCCTTCTAGGTTCCATTCATGATTCCAAAGGGTTAGTCTGTGTTCCATCGAAAGTTCAATGCCAAATACTCTGTTTTAGTTCTTTCGCGTTATAACTGGTTTTCTCTCGCTCCTCGTTCCTTTCTCCATGAAAGCCAGTCAGCTCCTTACTAATAGCGTAGACCCTTCCATCATATATTTAACGAATATATATAACTCCACTGTCTACCAATTTGGATACACTATCAACCGTATTAACATCGGTTCCTCGATCAACATACAAAGCACAGGGTTTCTTACGAATGTCAATTATCCTTCATCAGGATGCATACATATGTTCACACATGAATTAAATCGTCCTTATTTATATTGATTCTCCATTAAATACAGAGCTTGCCATCAAGGACAATCATATAATAGGATACAGGAAACATATTGCCAACATTGTCTTTAAATAATTTACTAATTATGCGGGTTTGTTGCATGTTGTTTATTATTTAAAACCAATAAATAATGGCCTTACTATTGTTTATTATTTCACAGGATTCATTTGATTCTATGGTCAGGTCTCTGAAAAAACCAATTAAACACTTAAATAGTCAAGATCTGGAAGACAGGCTTTACCCCCACCATAAATTGCTGAAAAATCGGCCTTCAGTTCAGCTTGCTGTGCTGAAGATGAGGGTGGATTTGCATGATCAGTTGAATGAAAATGAATCAGATATTCGGGATGTTTTTGAGGGCAGATCCATAAGCCCCATAGATGAAGATCCCATTGCTGCAGAATTTCTGTTTGCGTTGAAGCACAAGTATAGTGTTGTATCGGAATACAAATTAGAGGACAACTATACCAAGTCTAAATCAACTGAATCCAGTTCTAGTGCTCTTGAACTTACCGAATTAAAGCCAGAAACAGGATTTACAATCTATAATGGGAACGGGTATGGTAGTTCCAATATTGGATTGGATGTCCGGAGCTCTGCAATAGGCACTGGACCTGATCGTAATGAACCCCAACTAATTCAATGTGATGAAAATATGGACTTTGATGATGATCAAGAAAACAAGCCAGAGCATTTTGTCAATATTGAAGAAACTGAAGAGGTTTCCTGTGATCGATTGAATCAACTCAGCCATAAGACATCTACTGCAGGCTGGTTTGTATCAGAAGGAGAATCGGTTTTGCTTTCCCATGATGATGGATGCTTCTCTTTTCACGATATAGCAAATTATTGTACTTAATTTTGGGGTTTATGGGTGTTATAATTTATACATTTTGGGATTTTCTATTAGAAATAGGGAAAAGCCTAGGGGTTAGATTATTCTCATGGTTTAAATTTCTATATTTGAAATAAAATTCACCAATTTCTATTTAAAAAATGATTTGCCTAAATATCTGATGTAGTTTAAATAGGATGTAGTTCATTTCAAAGACTGTCGAAATTTTCTAGAAACTATGATTGGGATTTCAAGAATATTTATGCACTCTTTAAATTTTCCCTTAACATAAAGGGCGTTGATGTATGAGTAATACTCAGTATTTTTTTTTTCCAATCTCCAGGAGAAGGCTGAATATAAAGCTCCATATGGGCTTACCCCAAACATGTGGGGTGATTGCTGGTTGATCAGAGCAGCTGGTTCAGATGGTCGCTCTGGTAAATATGTTGTGGCAGCATCTGTAGGTTGTACATTGGACTCAGGTTTCTGTTCATGGGACTTTTATAATAAATAAATTATGGCATTCCATACTAAATCACAGGCCTTCACTTCAACGTCCAGTACCATCTCTCCAGTTTTGGCAGAGAGGGATGTCTCGGGGAGAAATTTTGGCTTTGCAAATGTTGTGCCAGAGAATCAACATTGGTGGTACAAGCCATGTGGGCCTCTTATGGTATCTACTGCCAGTGCCCAAAAGACAGTTAATATTTATGATATTCATGATGGAGATCCTGTGATTTCAATGTGTTTGTTTTGAAAGTTTAGGTTTCATAGTAAATCATCAATGCGCTCTAAAATAAGGCCACATTGAAATCTTGGATACATGTTTCATGCCAAAATCAGTTGTATCTTCCATAAATACATATTCTTGGACCACTCTGTATAAATTTGCTTCTTGGACAATATCACATCTCCCTCATTATACAGGTGGTGTTCTTACATGCATAGCAAAGGCATTGTTTTGGCAATCATTTTTTAAGTCACTAGATATTGTGGGTACAAGGATCTAGGGTCTCCACATGAAACTGTGTTTCCCAGAGACTCACTCTGCCTGTCCTTAAATTTGTAAACATAGTAGTATGCCAATGCTTCTTTCATTTTGTATGCATAAGACGATTTTTTGTCAAAGTCCATAATTGTTTTTAAGTTTTATCCATCCCAGCTTTGTTGTGAATGCACAGGTTTTTGGCTCAACACATATCTGTTATATCTTTTTACTTTTCCTTTACTAACTATTTGAAATTTCTAGTTATATTTAGAGGTGTCTTTTAAGGGATGAGGGGAATTACTTGGATTTAGTGCTGCCAAGCTTATCATTTATTCTCCAAATGAAGCCCTGTAATCTGTAACACTATATGGGCATGCAGCTCACTTGTTAAAATATAGTTGATACAATATGTTGTACATGAAGCCTGGAATTGTGTACATTCCTGGAATATATTAATTGGCAGGCATGCTTAAAAGAGAGATAGGGTTTGATAAAATCAAAAACCTTGAACATGAAGAAAAAAAAGAGGAAATTATTTTATACAAATAGAACCAAGACACTATCTCCTCATTAATAACAAAACCTCAGTTCAAAAATCATATGTACAAATTCTAGAAGTCGAAAGTTGAAAATTTCTGAAATGGAACCAAGCCCTTTTTAAAAGAATAAATTTAGTAAAAACGAGGGTGAAGAAAGTTATCTTATCAAAATTTCCACATACCGTGTTAGCAAGGAATGACTCCGAGTCCTGAGCAGTGAGACTGAGGAATTGATATTTTGCTGCAGGTTGCAGTTCTCTTCTCCAACACGATGAAAAGAAAATTCTTAGCTCTAGAGTCTGAAGCTAGAGTCATAACTTGGAAGTTGGTAAGGAAAATTATCAGGGTTGTTGCCAGTTGGCTTGGAGTTCGTAGCCTCATTAATTTTCTTTAATGCATTTCCTTCAATGTTGTAGTTGTCACTGGCCAACAACCTTTACAATAAAATTTATTAGACCCGTCACGCTACGAGGAAAATTTGACGTGATCACTAATCATTGATTTCTTATTGTGATAAAAAATATTGGAGATTTACTGTCCTGTTTTAAAGTTTCATTTTTTTTTTTAAATTGAAATCGGCATCGGTATACCGACGCCTTGTAAGCGTCGCTCTTCTGACATTTTGAACGATTTCTATTTTCGTCGGTCTTGTGACGTCCGTTGATATTGCGACAGCTCTAGAAACGTCGGAAGAGCGACAACACAAAGACGTCGGAAGGGCGACGTTCAAAATTTCGGACCACATTTCGTCGGAATTGTGACAGTTCTTCCTGGCGTCGATATTGCGACGCTTTTGGAAAGCATCGGTCTTGTGACACTTTTGCAATACGTCGGTCTTCTAACACTTTTGTACAGTGTCGGAATTGCGACAGTTTAGACACGTCGGAAGAGCGACAGTATAAAGACGTCGGAAGAGTGATGTTCAAAACGTCAGACAACATTTCATCGGAATGGTGACACTTTACAAATGTCAGAAGAGCGACGTTAAAAATGTCGGACCAAATTTCGTCGGAATGGCGACACTTTACAAACATCGATTTGGGAAACGTCCGAAGAGCGACGTGTGTTTGGAAGCGACGGAAAAAGTGTTGGTAGTGCGACACTTTGTAAATGCGTCGGAATTGCGACGACATGACAAACCACGTTTTTTCCGTTGTCAAACTGTCGCTCTTGCGACGACTATGTGTCGGAATAGCGACGATTTGGCCGTCGGAAATTGCGCCAAATTTTCTAGTGCAAGTAAGTAGTTTCAGTTATGATAGGTGTCAGAGGTAGAGTTGGAAGATCTATCCATTTGGGCAGATCATTTACATTGTAAATAATTTCTATTTATAAACTGAACATCAAAGAGCAAAGGGTTGGAGAATATTGCACCAAATTTCTACTTTTATTTTTTTCCATTATCAGTAATATACAATGAGATTCTACTTCCAAACCTGAGATTCTTATGAGGTGTTTAATGTGTTGTTGCTCTGTATCTTTATGTCTAATCACTCGCGGTGAATTTTATCTCTAATTACTCATAATTCATGCTATCATGCACTGACTTCCTTTCGGGGTGAAATTACTATGTTTTCCTTATATTGTGTGTATGAATCATCTTTATTAAAAACCTCTATTTTCCTTAGCTTCCATGTGAAGAATTACTGTCACTAAGAGCAATGATGTTAACTCCATATCCCAATGGTATCAAGCCTTCATTTTTTAACCTACAATCATACAAAAGCAAGTCACAATTCATAGAGTTAGCCATCTAGTATGATTTCTATTGAAAATCATAAATTCCCTTTGAAAGAGCCCTCTCAAACTGAAGAGGCTAATCTTCAGTTAGAAGTGGTTTGAAAGAGTTACATTGAGTTGATTGATGAGCAGCCTATCAAGATTAATTTGGTGATAACACTATGGGCACCCTCGACTAGACCAATGCTACAAATGTCCGTGCAGAAAAATAATTTTTTTATACGTTCATCACTGCTTGGAACCCTAGTCCCCTTCACAACCGAGCTCTTGGCAAGAATCATTCATATCTACGTGACCCATGGCTCCTTGGGACGCATGAAATATTTGCGGCCAATCAGTTGGAAGACTATGAACAACTTGTGAATTCTATCCAAAGACACACAACTTGCCACTCCTCTACATGCTTGCTCAAAAGAAATAACTCTACTACTTTCTGCTATGGAGAAACATGGGAGGTTTGCCACACCTATTCTCTTCACAGTGAATCTACTGGTCGGAAAGTGTACTTCCTGCTAGAAATGATGATAAGTTAAATGTGCACAACATTGATCTGCTTACAATATGGAGGGCCAACATTGAATTTCAACCAGTTCTCTCACTCCATGTTGTGTTGAACTACATTTCAAAGTATGCAGTGAAAGCATAGGCAAACTTTGAAATCTACTACTAGATGCTCTCCCATCTCTCACAAAGTTCCCCCCATTGCTCCTACTGTGACTATCGTCTGCAAAGTCCTTATCGAAATGGTTGTTGATAGGGACATTGGTGCACAAGAAAAATGCCACATGCTCCAAAAACTCCCACTAACAAAGTGCAGTCGTTATTTTGTCTCCTTCAATGTAAAAAAGCAAGTATTTAAACGTGTTTCACAAGACCTGGATGGTAATCTTCCATCAAAACCATTCATCGCCTCCTACATGAAAATACCTCTTTCACTTGCAGCAGTGCCTTTTATTGAAATCACACACTCATGGTCCTTCTCCTCCCTTCGTACAACATCGCCATGGAAACACATCTTCCCACCTATGGTCGTGTGCGTCCTTCCTCGTTACACCTCCTTTCCATCGAAAGAATCAACATGCTATGTAGACTTATGTTGGAATGAAATCCTTCTGTACTGCCCTTTCTATAGACTCCCTGATGACATTGGCACATCCAACATGACCATTGTTGCACATTGGGAACAAACTAGACACACGTATCAAGCTTTTCATGTTCACCGAGCCCCTTCTACCCTAAACCTTTCAGACTCTGACTATTCATCGACTAATGAAACTCACCCTTCCCCCACCATAGACATGGATGAAAGGAAATTTCTCTCTCAACTCCACCCAGGTAAAAACATCCTCCTCAATGAGCTTGACATGCATGGCCATCGTGACTTTGATGCAAACCATAACTGGGACCACTCTTTAATCCCTTCACACTTGCAAGAAACATCCATCCACTTCATCGACTTCAACCGCTCCTCCACAAGACTCCACCAAATCCCAACTCCATGCCCACATTCCCTTTCCTCCTTGTCTCCAAGCCAAACCATTTTATTCAAGATCATTTTCTCCCACTTCCGCAAAAATTCCGCCACCACACTTTTAAGAATGATCATCCAAGGCACCGGCAAGTCTTTCCTAATTAAGTGCCTCAAAAATTCCTTCCTTGCCAGCTCGACCAATGGAGAAAACCCCCTCCTCTTGCTTGCTCCAACCAATGTTGCAACATTCCACATAAATTCCCCGATGATACACTCTGATCTTCGCATCCCTATTTCCTCTATGCAACCTTTAGAAGTTCAATCCCTCTTAAACCTTCAAAAACAACTTTGGCATGTCAAATACATTCTAATTGACGAAATGAGCTTCATTGGTCCTAAATTGCTTGCTCTAATTGATGATCACTTGCGTGAGGCATTTTCATCGAATAAAAACAACCCATTCGGTGGACGTTCTATAATCCTTATGGGGGACCTTGACCAAATACCACTTGTCAAATACACGCCAATGTATTTAGGCACTTCTTGTGGCAATGTTGTTTGGCAGAGCTTCGATACTATGGTTATGCTTTCAATAGTATTTCGACAACAAGGAACAAGTCCTGATCAAATTTCATTTCGCTGACTCCTCTCCAACCTTCCTAATGCAACCCCCACTTTGGATGATTGGAAGCTTCTTATGACATGTTCAAAATCAAACATTCCTGAAGCCGATCTCCAGCCATTCTCTAATTCGATGCACCTCTACGCAATAAATGACGTTGTTGCACTACATAATAAATCCATGTTAAAAACACTAAACCAACCAGTTTCACGATGTTATGTTGCCCAACGAAGAAAACTCCACGCCAGCAAATTGGAAGATGATCAACTAGCTGCAAAAATACTCCTCTGCATCGGGCAACATGTCATTCTTACAAGCAACTTGTGGGTTGATGCTGGCCTTGTTAATGGTTCACTCGGCGATGTTCGCATGCTCGTATATGCACCCAGTTCTAAACCCCCTGAACTCCCTTCATCTGTTTTTGTTGACTTTATTCACTACAAAGGTCCATCATGGGATCCCTCAAATCCAAATTATGTGCCAATCCCCCCCATAACAAGGGTTTCGCGAACCCAAGTGCCACTCTGCATGGCATCGGGCTTAACAATCCATAAATAACAAGGCATGACACTAGAAAAGGAAACGATCGACATCGACAACATTGATTGAAAATGCCTACCTTTCACAGTTGTATCAATAGTTAGATCGTTGAATGATATTTGCATCTCCCCATCTTTCTCATTCACACGCTATTCGCGAATGTAGGAAAACCCTTTTGTCATACGCAGGAAAAAAAAGAAATGTACCTTGCCTCCAAATATATTAATCAAACTCCTTGAATACCTTCTCCTATTGGTACCTTTCCTTCATTTGCATTTCACTTGTACATCTTCCATATTTTCTCTCTTCTTAACACCTTTCTATTTTCCTGCTTCTTTTATGTATTCTATTTCCAATATACTTTCACTTCGAAATGGTTGCTACTGTTTTTTTGTTGTTGTGAGCTTTCCCTTTCACTTACATGATTTTCCTTTGCTTGCAAACAAATGGATCAAAAATATGCTTTGCAACCCTAACACATTTTTCCATCAGATACATGGACAAGAGGCTTCTCTTTTGAATATACAGATGCGGTTCCTTCACCCTCCTACTTTGCCTCTATATCGGTTGTGCCCAACTCTCCAACTACTTAAAAGGGTTAAAGCTTTCATGCATGTCCTCATCCATGTACATGAAAGGGATGCAAACATGCAACTTCGAGCATATTATCTTAATCGCGTCCCAAATCTCAACGTCAATTGGTGTTGTCGATGCCACACAAAATCTTGTGTTTAAGGCTAGGAATTCCCCCTTCTAGGAAACCATCAACATGCACTCTGGTTGAAAGACTTCAAACATTTTTTGGGCAATCCAACACATTTTCTTGTTTTAAAGCAAACAATCCATCTTGTCTTGTCATCTTTTACTCACTCTAAAGTAATGTATATAGAAAAATTTGCCATCCTTGCATGCACATTCATGCTACTATGGTGTCTCTGATTCCTTCGCTATTTTCCAATTGCCTTTGTTGCAATGTTGAACAATACATGTCTTTATGCCTTTTAATGTGAAAAAATCCAACAATTATAGTGTGCAAGTTCATATGGAGACCCTGGTTCCATGTTTGATTTCCAAATGTCTTTTCAGTATTTAACCTTTTTTTGGAAATGTCTTGGTTGGAAAAAATAATATGAATCTATGTTGCTTTCGAACATGTTACGGTTCGATGCTAGACTATTATCAATACTTTTCCAAGGTCTATAACATGCTGGTGCATTTGTTAGGTCAGCTCAAAATGCAAAGCCAATTGATTTAATTGACAATAGTGTTTATTGTGCTATATTTTTAGGTTTCATTCTTTGTGAATTGCAACAAAGTTCCAAAAAATTGAAATAGAAGGCCCATGTCACATTGGTGTTCTCACTATTTTCATTGCCACATACTAATAATTAAGAATTTCTGTCTCACGTCCAAATATGTTGTTCTTATTTCCATTTCTTTCTAAATCATTTTGTACAAATCATCATGATGCAATTTTTGGTTCTATGTTTATGTTTCCAGGGTATAAAGGTTAGATAACATATCTTTACATTTCATTCTAGACTTGGGATCATGCACGTGTAAGAAAGAGTGGCCAGTTGTAGGCTTTTGGTCCATTTACCCAATCCAGAGTAGTGAGCTTTGTTAAAATAGAATTATTCCTGACTCCCATGGACCTGCAAGTCACTGGGAAGACCATATTGATGCAAAAACTACTTCAAATATATAATAATATTTTTTTCACATCTATGTCTATGTAGGCTGAGACTATAGACATTTTTATATGTCAATTTTAAATACGAATGACCTGGTCACTCAAGTTTTTAGTTTTGAAAATTTCACTGCTTCTTGATATTTAGCTTGAAATGGTTTAGAAAAACTCTAAAACTTGTATGAAATAACTCTTCATGCATTTCCTAAAACCATTTATAAGCAGGAATGTGATTGACATTAACCATGACACTCTGTAAGCATGCAATTAGCATTGGAAGCATGAAACTTGTACATTGTTCTTTGCATAAAATTATTTTGTCTACAACTTAAAATTGGTGCTTGGGGTGACAATTGTGTTGTGTTGTCTTCCAAACATAGATGGTAATCTTATAGGAACACTTATGTTCAAGTATGTCTGAAGAAGGTGTTTGGGAATTCTGTCAATTCCCTAGATGAAATGGAAATAATCGTGTCATACAAATCAATACCTCAGTATATGTTCAAGTTGGCACTAATAAAAAGGAAGTATGTTAATGTTATGACCATGATTAGGCACTGTTTTTCTGGACAGGCAGTGATTGCTTAGCTGCATCTGAAGGCCTTCCTAGAATCAACTCTTCACTTTTTCAAACACGAGAAGGAATGAATTAGCTTAGCATTGTACACTGAAACTATTCAAATTCATGTTGCTTCTACAAAACAGAGAGATGTTAAGGTCACTGGTACACACTAGGAAATGATGCCCTCTGGTAAGGCAATGCTACCATTGTTGAATATGCTTACTAGAGATTAAATCATTTTGAAAGCCTTTCATTTTATATCTTCTCATGCACAATATTTATAACTGATTGAAGATGGTGGGGATTGCAGAAAAAAAATTGATGTTATGGCCCATGGGTAAGTTTCACAATGTCCATATGTGAATGCAGTAGTTCATGGGCTTACAGAGATTGTCAATAAGCTTGTAATTAACAGTTAGGTGACAATCTGCCCACTCTGCCACCTCGAAAAAATTCATCACTTATTGTAACTCCTCCTCCAATTTCTTGCAATGGTGAATAGTTGTTATATAAAAGAAGAGAATAAAGAGCTACATCCAATAGGGGCAAATACCTTCACACCAGCTCCACCTTTCGGAGTTCATTTGCGCCTCCTAGTGCAATTGCTAGTTTTTACCATTCTAATAGTTAATTTGGAAGTGTGGTTTATTCTCCAATCCCAATCCCCAAAATTGAAGATGCCATCAATAAAATTATGAGTAGTCTTTAGTGCGAATTTTTGAAGGTTTTTCCGGTCTAATTTCTCTACAATTTGGCAGGAATTTATTGAAAACATAAATTTGATGGGTAACCTTGCACAATAGAGGTGCCCTAGGGGTTTTTTAGGGTGATGAATCCATATATACAGTCAAAAAAACATGTTTAAATAACAGAAATCAAGATTTTACCTCAAAAATTTTCAACGGATTCTAGCACCAAAAACTCCAAAAAGTCGCACTAAAGACAACTCCATAAAATTACTCACATAGTTTTACAGCAAAATTTTATCAGGCAACTTGGTATTTTATGGGAAATGATATTTGGGAGATGGTTGAGGAATCTCAACGCTCAAGATATGTGTAACCAACACTAAATTCAACTCTTATCTCACTCATCCCTAAGCAAGATAATACTGATACTCCTGCGGGTTTCATACCTATTGCATTATGCAATGTAATCTACAAGATTCTCTCAACAATCACGGTCAATTGATTAGAACCAATCCTCCTTAATATCATATCCCCTAAACAAACAAGATTTGTGAAAGGAAGACAAATTCTGGATGGGATAGTGACAGTTCAAGAAGCAATGCATTCTCTCTGCACTCTAAAGGTTAAAGGTATAACCCACATTCGCCCTTCTAAGTATAACTCCCCGTTGTTTGGTGTCAGTATATCCTACCTTCAGTTTCTGTGTTTTAGTCGCCCCAGTAGTAACCTGAATCATCTAATTTGCTGCTTCAACTGCAAAGAAATTTGGCAAATTCTTTTATGTAAGATGGTCTCTGTATTTTATATGTTTACCATTCATGATGCCGGTCGCGCAGCAACGTCTAAGGCTCCACCTACTTATAAGGGTGTAGTGGGCTCCACCAAAGCTCACCCGAATTCTATTATTGATTTTACTATGCCATATAAAGCACTGTTTCACAGTTTTACAGGGACTTTACAAGAGCTGCCGAGGTCTGTCTGTCGGTCTGAAACCATGGCAAAAGGACAACCTGGGAAATGACAGGGAACTAGAAAAGGGAAGCAGAAGCAACCAATTCAGAATGTGGAACCAAGTAAGCATGGTAGGAAAACTAAAAAAGAAGTTATGGAAAATATTTTTGATCTTTATGAAGCTGGAAACCCAACTCAAATCCGCAATAATATTCAAAGCTGGGAAAGAGAGAGCAACCACGACGAAGATGACATCAAACAGCAAGAAGCCACCATGGACTTCCTATCGAACCCCGGGAATACAAGAGGAAGGTTTTCCCTTTTCCATCAATCAGTTCACACCTATTGGATACTTAAATGTGTTTTGGCGAAGGCCATGACTAGCATGCAGGAAACGGAAGGAAACCCAACTTTGGTTTCAGTACTGCAACGAATCAAATAGGAAATCCAAGAAATTAGCATGTCTCAGTATCGTGTCGCGGCAAGAATTGGAAGAATTGAACGACAACTTCAAGCAATGCAGCAAGTAGATATGTCGGGTTCTACTGCAAAAGACCCAGCTCCTATTGACTTTTCTAATGAGTGACATTTAATTTTAATAGCTTTTAATGATTTTTGCCTCAAGTTTTTACAGCGTTTGGTTAAACTTTAATTTTTATGGACACAGTAAAGTGGATATAGCGGCAAGTAAAATCATCAGTGTATATATAGCCACTAACATCATCGGTGTATATATAGCCACATACTTTTTTGATAAATAAAAAATAGAACGACTCTACAAATTTAACCAAAAAAAATTACTCGTTTGCGTTAATGTTTGACAATGTGCGTGAAACCACTCAACTCCAATGTAAACCCTAAAACACTATTTCTTGCTTTATTCCTGTCTAAGTGTCTACATCATCATGATAAAACACCGTTGGACAAGCGGTATTACCGTTTCAGAGATATATATATATATATACATTGTGTCGATATTTATTGTTGCGTGAAGAGAAAAGCAATTCGGTGGCTGGTTTGTTCGTTTCATGCTGGACCAGGTTGATAGTGAATTTTGTCTTTTTTTCTGAATGGATTCTTAATTTGTATTGAAAATAATTAAATGGGTTGTATTTATGCAGACTTTTAAACTCATTATTAAACAAAGAAATGCCGCGTTTGGGATGATCATCCGTCAATGTCATGAGAGCCCTGACGTGTTTGGGATGATCCTGATAGCCGTTGAATTGCGACTTCTTGGGCGGCTGAAACTCACTAAAATGACACAGACTCCGTTGGAATTGCGTGCGAAGCACCTCTGAAGTTGCACGGGTCTGACTGTGTGTGAAAGTGGTGCAGCTATGCCCTAACGGCTATTTCCATGGCCCACTTCTCGCGTTTCCCAGCATTCTCCCCTTTCGAGAGCGCATTTTACAGTGGTCGAAATATCTAAATGCACCCACAGATTGGCATTGCTACACGTTTTTTATTTTGTGCCACGAAATTACTACGAATTTCGATATCAGGGACCGCCTCAGCCAACGCCCAATTTATACGACGAGTCGCCCTTGAGATGTTTGATACCGATACTCTTCCCCTTCAATAATGTCGGCCTTCTATTCGTCTTCCTATTCCTTAATATGAATGGATTCCTAGTGAGATAGGCCTCTCTCTTCTATTCGTCTTCCGATTCTTTAATCTGAATGGATTCCTACTGAGATAGGCCTCTCTCAATTGTTCCTCCCACGCCAAGCTAATTTATCTATAACTTTTGGAGCCTTTTCATTCCACTCTGCTTTCTGTTTCTGCTTATCCAAACTAAATTCATTCATCATCATCCTTCCCATCAGATTTGGGACATTCAAATCACAAAATAAAACCAGAATCATCCGTTCAAATGACTATTCGAATTAATCTCCCAGGGCTAGAGGATAAGGGAACAGGGGAGGCAATTCGTGATTCACCCAGAAACAGAGGATTAATATACTCTGGATTGTTGGACATCAAGAAATCCAAGTCCAAGTTTAAATTCTTTCTGGTTTTTCTTTTACTTTCATATCTCTTAGGCTTTTGCTGGATTAGTTGGGTCGATCCCATATTCAAGCTGTGTAAGCCATCCTCGCCACTGTTTTATGTCTAAATATTTTCCTTTCTTTGTGAATGATTTGCTAGTCTCAGGTTTTGTAATATGTTGTTAATGAAATATGTGTATTTCATGTTGCAGATGGCCTCAGCGAGGAGATGGTTTACAGAGATGTATCTTTGCAAACTCGATTCGCTCTCCCAAACCAGAAGCCATCAAAAATCCGGAAAGAGGTCTTCCAGGCAAGAACGAACCCTCAACCCAGCAGTGTGAGATGTTCTTCTCTCATCGATGGTAAATAACTACCTAATCGCTGCAATAACTGAGCACATAGCCAAGACAACTATGATGATGAAACTAATTTGTGCATATTTATTGTTCTCTGCTTTCTCAGGTGTAGGTGTAGACGAAGTTAATAAAACTCAAAGGCATCGCAACGAGATTCTGTGCTGCGATCGTTCACACTTGAGGACAGACGTATGTTATTTGAGAGGGGATGTGCGAACACACTCTCAATCTTCCTCTGTTTTCCTTTATTCCCATGAGAATAAATTTACCCAAGAGGAGAAAATCAGGCCATATACACGCAAATGGGAGAGCAGTGTTATGAACACGATTGATGAAATCACTCTCAAGATACACAGCGGATCAGATCATGATCAGAGTGAGCCACAAAATTCCTGCCAAGTGCAGCACACGGTGCCTGCAGTGATGTTCTCAACTGGAGGGTACACAGGAAACGTTTACCATGAGTTCAACGATGGTTTATTGCCTCTCTATATAACTTCACAACATCTGCAGGGGGAAGTTGTGTTCGTCATTCTTGAATACCATGAGTGGTGGATGATGAAATACCAAGATATTGTGAAGCAGATGAGCAAGTACCCAATTATTGATTTCAGGGAGGATAAAAGAATTCATTGTTTTCCAGAGATGATAGTGGGGATGAAGATACATGACGAGTTAACAGTGGATTCATCGCTCATGAAAGATGGTAAGACCATCAGGGACTTTCAATCGCTCCTTGCCAAAGCATATGCTCCCCTTAAATTAAGCCCTATGGCTGGATTTACAAACTTGATTAACGAATCCTCTACTCTTCCTTTTTATGGATTAAACAGTACTTCTACGTCTATGAACTTTAGCAACGTTTTAGTGCCCAGAGACTTCAAGCCCAAACTGGTAATAATTTCTCGGCCGAAATCCAGAGTTATGCTGAACCAAAATGAAATTGTGCTTTTAGCTGAGAAAATTGGGTTCCAAGTGGAGATTTTGAATCCCAAACCAACCACAGAAATAGTAGAGATGTTCAAAATTTTGAATTCATGTGATGTTATGGTGGGTGTCCACGGTGCTGCCATGACACACTTTTTGTTTATGAGACCTGGTTCTGTGTTTATACAGATAGTGCCTTTGGGTACCGACTGGGCTGCTGCTACTTATTACGGAGAGCCAGCCATGAAATTGGGATTGAAATATATAGAGTACAAAATCTTTCCAGAGGAGAGTTCTCTGTATGAGAGCTATGAGAGGAATGATCCTGTTCTTACAGACCCCGATTCCATAAACAGGAAGGGATGGTTGGAGACCAAAAAGGTGTATCTGGATGGACAGAACGTAAGACCTTCGTTGAAGCGTCTGAAGAAGCGGCTTGTCAGTGCGTATACCTATTCCCTCTCCACTGCACACGCAAGAACAGACATGGGAAATTTGCAAAAAGATTGAACATATTGGTTTATTGTATTATAACAGGCTGGGAAATTGAGGTAGGGATACTTTGGCATGATTAATCTGACGGTGGCTAGTCAGATTAATCCAAAGACAAAAAGAGGGGAATGATATGGCTGACAAAATTTATGAATACACAATTTTGTGTGTGATGTCATTGATTGTAAAATGAAACTAATCCATTCATTTTTCTTTTATTAATTTATTGTAAAATGCTTGCGTGTAGCAATAATCAACAAAATAGTTTCGTAGTCATGAAGATAATGTATCGAAGATTTTTGGCCGGCTGAAAATGGGGTTTCAAGTATATTTGGAAAACTGGGATGTCACACAATATTGAACAAGCTCCAAGCAGATGCCTCATGCCGACAAACAAATTATCAATTTATTTATTTTACAGATTGAGGACCTTTAGCGCTCTTCATTCACTGTGTGCTGTGCGTGAAAGAAAACAATTTCAATCATCTAGAAATTAAAAACAAATATATCCGATACCACGTTTATACCATTTATCAAACAATTTGATTTATTATAATTTATTTATTGTTTCCATGTATAATTATCCAAAAACTTTAAAAAAATTCAGCTTTATTTTATCATTATAAAATAATATAATTTTAAGAAAAAAAAAAACATCAAAACTAAGTCAGCCAAAGTGCAATCGAGTTAAAGAAAAACAAAACTCATTTTTACGCGGCAAGCGTACCGACAGAGAAGAACTTTCCTCTGACCCACCTGTCATCACTATCTGTGATTGGATTATATATTAGACGATTGGAAGATGTTCAGTCGTTACCCTAACCCCCTTTATGTTTTCTTGTTGTATTCCTTCTTACTCGATGGCTGGAATGCATAGGAAGGAAACAACTGACAGACAACTATTCCAGTTCAAGAAGAATCATTCCTGGAAGGCCGTCATCACAAATTCCAAACACAATCCCCACAATTACAATGCCCGCTCTATGATTTTCGATCGACATAGATAATTTGGATTGCAACATGGACAGAAATTCCAAGCACAGTCCCCACAGAAGAGGTTCCTATTATATCCATAGTTCATCTTAGACGTGGGTAGTCACTGCCTTAAGCATCAAACTAGAAACTGCATCCCACTAGCAATAAAAGTTTTAATTTATCGGCATTATTTGTTTGGATATTAACAAATTCCGATAGATATGGTGGTAAACCAGATGATAGTAGCTATGGAAGCACATGCCTCCAAGAACGGTCTTTTTTTATCACGCTGCATCATCCGTTGGAAATCCATTGTGTTAATCGCTTGGAAGGGAAGCGGTATCTAAGTATTTTTAAGAGCAACCTTGTATTGGCAACAATGGCAACCTAATTCACGTAAAAGAGTCACATTTCATAAAACGCATGAGCGGATTTCTCCTATACATGCTACGCTACAAAGCACCTATCAAGGAAAGATTTTACTCCACGATTTCTCTTAATTTCACTTTAGTGCATTCAACATAGTTTTACCAATTATCACAATCATTTTGGTTAATCGCTGTGAACACGAGTTGAAATTAATGGAGAAAGTTTGCTTCACAGTTGTGGTTTAGTTTAAGACTTGGTTTCTATATTTTTTAGGAGATAGTTTTCATCTCCCTAAATTAAATGTAATTTTATTTATTTCTGATTCGAAGATCAATGTAATAGAGGGGCAGTCTCCAGGTGTAGCTGGTCTCCCCTATGAGTTGTTAGTTTCACATTGCAAGTTTCTTTCTAATTTGACTTTCCGTTTTTTATCTTGGTATCAGAGGTCTGTGTGAGTTGGGTCTGTGGTGAGTTGAACCTTTGTGGTTGAGAGCACTGGTGGCTAAGATCAGAGAGTGTAGGTGAAGATACTGTTGGAGGCGACAGAGGATCACAAGAGGAATTACTGTTACAATTGAGAGGTACGCTGACACAATTTTTTTTTTATAGAGCGCTATTTTTTTTAATAACCCTGATCAACATGCCCTCGACAAAGAGAGGCCGCATTGTTCAGCGCTAGAAGTACACAGGGAAAGAGTGAAGATCATTGTGGATGGTCACTCCTGATACCCGCGCTGACAGTGAAAACTTATAGAAGTTTTTTTCAGCGCGACCTGCAGCAAGGTGAACTTGCACTGGTGTTTTTTGCATGTTAGAGGTGACCCACGACTAGATGTATATGTGTTTGTGGTCCTGTCCGTCAATCGACTGTTGTAGGATTTGGAGTTAGATCCATAGATCTTTTGTTGAAGGATATGGAGTTAGATCCATAGATCTATTTTTGGAGGATCTGCAAGTGGATCCATACATCGATTGTTGGAGGATCTAGTGTTAGATCCGTAGATCGATTGTTGGAGGATCTGGTGTTGGGTCCGGAGATCAGTTCCTAGATTACTATATCTGTAGATTGGATCGGTGGATCTGTTATTGGATTCGTTGATCTATTGATCAGACAAGCCTCTGGTGGTGCTCGTAAATTAAAAGCAGGGCACTGTTGAAAATGTTTTTTCACAATGAATAATCACGTTGTAGAGGCATACCTTAATGAGAGAAATAAGCTCGATGGGTCAAATTACACTAACTGGAAGTTCAAGTTGCAAACATTGCTCGATGTTTTTAGTGCGTGGACAATTGCAAACATAGAATGAATTTTTTGTTGCATTCATCTCATGGATTAAAGAACTGAGACACAAGTTAGGTGCCATAGAGGAGAAAGTATCCAACTTTGACCTCGTCGCAACTACCTTAAATGGAATGCCAGAGGATTATCAAATGTTCATTATAGGGCTTGCAGCAAGGGAGAAAACTCACACCTTTGAAGAGTTGCGGGGAATTTTGATGTAGGAAGAAGAGAGACGTGAGAGTCTAAACCCTCAAAATGCATATATGGCATTGGTGGCAAAGAAATTTTTTTTCAAAGGGAAACCATGAGGAGGACATAAAAGCAGTGGTCCATCTCAAAAAAAAAACCATTTTTCAAGGTATGTCATCTGCTAAAAGTGATTTAGGAATTAAGTGTTTTTACTATGGCATAACTGGTCATATTGCTAGAGACTATTATAAAAATATGAATGATGAAAACAAACATACACACAAGAGGCATACAAGGCATTTTGTTCGCGAAAATTTGAATCATGATCTTAAATTATTTGTGTTTGATGTTGCTCTTTTTGTTGAGATCAATGAGGTTGGAACTTGGTTTATGGATTATGGAGCATCCACTCATATGACATGTAATAAAAACTGGTATGAAAATTTTAAGGAGACCAACAACGGTGCTAACATTTATCTGGGGAATGAAAAAGCATATAAGATTAAAGGGTATGGAGATATTCCCGTGATATTTCCTAGTGCTAATATTAGGCACATCCAGAATGTCATGTATGTGCCTAGTATTAAAAATAATTTGATTTCTACCTCCATTATTACAGATCAGAATTTAAAGTAGAATTTTTCAAAACTTACTGTATTGCAAAGGATTTATTGGATCATTAGAAGTCGGTTCCATCAGGAGTAAGAGTTGGAGGCCTATATAAGTTGAATGTTACAAACATGCCACATCAAGCTTTAACTTCAACGACTATGATACCAGGGAATCATTGGCATCAAAGGTTTCGTCACATCAACCTTCATGACTTATTGCTACTACAGAAACAAGATATGGTTGATGGAATTATTATTTTAAGAGATGAACATATTGATTGTGAAGGCCGTGCACTTGGAAAAATGCACAGGGATGAATTTCCCTCTAGCTTAAATAGGAGAAAGAAAGATATACTTGAATTTGTGCACACTGATATTTGTGGACCTATGCAGACAAGATCCTTAAGCTGAGCTTACTATTTCTTGTTATTTATTGATGACTGCATAAGGTATATCTAGGTATTCTTTCTTAGAAAGAAAAGTGATACTTTTGAGTACTTTAAAGAATTTAGAAATATGGTTGAAAAATGGACAAGGTAAGTCATTAAAATTCTCTGCTCAGATCAAGAAGGAGAATACAGACTTGGGAAATTCATCAAATACTACAGAGATAATATAATAACACAACAATTTACAGTACCCCACACTCCACAACAGAATAGGTTTGCAGAAAGAAAGAACAAAACTTTAATGGACTGTGCACGTAGCATGATGAAAGGTAAGAACCTATCCAATCGTTTTTGGGCAGAAGAAATTAGTACTGTAGCTTACTTAAAGAACATAAGTCCAACTAGGTGTCTTGATCTCAAGACTCCATTTGAGGCTTTGTATGGTTTTAAACCTGTAGTCCATCACTTGAGAGTATTTGGCTCTAGATCTAAAGCTATAAAATGCATATTTGTAGGGTATTGTTCGGATTTCAAAGCATATAAGATGGTTAATCCATCTAATCACAAGGTATTTGTGAGTAGAGATGTTATCTTCCATGAACAAGTTGATAAAGGGAATAATGATAACAGTTATGAGGAGTGGCACATGCCTTTAGTGATTGATGACAACAGTGATGAAGCCAAAGACAATAATTTACAGCAACAACAGTAGAAAGAGGAGTCTAGTGATGTGGATACATTCAATAGTCGAAGTCCATTCAGAGGTGAGAAAGAAATAACATAGGAAAAAATTGAGGCAAGTCCACTACCAAGGAGATCAGGACGATAGACTCACTTACTGCAAGGTACAAAGCTTATGCTCTTATGAATAGTGTTTTAAATGTTGTTGAGCCCATGAATTATAATGAAGAAAATCAATATGATGAATGAAGATTAGCTATGAAAAAAGAGTATGATTCCATAATTAAAAAGAAAACCTGGGAATTAGTTGAACTACCAAAAGGAAAAGAGCCCATAGGTTGTAAATGGTTATATAAACTTAAGTTCAAAGAAAATGGTAGTCTAGATAAGTATAAATCTAGGTTGGTGGCCAAAGGGTACACACAAAAAGAAGGGATTGCTTATGAGGATACTTTTTCTCCTGTAGATAAGTTAAACACTATTAGGATGTTAATAACTCTAGCTACAAAGTACCATTGGAGCTGACACCAACTAGATGTAATATTTGCTTTTCTAAATGGAGATTTGAAGGAAGAAGTATATTTAACACAACCTAAAGGGTTCATTAGAAAGGGGCAGGAACACTTGGTCTGTAAATTAAAAAAGGCATTGTATGGGCTGAAACAGGCTCCCAGATCTTGGTATGAAAATAGACTCTTTCTTCTTATAACATGGTTATAAGAGAAGTAAAAATGATCCAAATTTGTATACCACATTGGATTGAAAGGGGCATGTTTATTTCCTTATATGTTGATGATTTAATTTTTACTGGAAATTCTGATGAATTGGTTGAAGAAATTAAAGTGCAGATGTCATAGGTATTTGAAATGAAGGAACTTAGAGAACTGCATTATTGTTTGGGTCTTGAAGTCTGGAGGGATTCTGGCCATACTTTTTCTACTCAAGGAAAGTATGTGAGGGAATTGTTGAAGAAATTCATAATGGATCAATGTAAAGCTGCTTCAGTACCTATACAACAAAATGTTAAATTGCAAAGTGATGATGGTTCTAAAGAGGTGGATGCTACATTGTACAGAAAACTGGTTGGAATTTTGATTTATTTGACTACAACCAGATCTGACTTAGCATATTCATTCAGTGTGTTGAGTCAGTTTATGACAAAACCTCTTGAAAATCATTGGGTGGAAGAAAAATGTGTCCTAAGGTATCTTCAAGGAGCCATAAATTTTGGCATTAAATATACTAATTCTTTTGATGTTAAATTGTCAGGCTATTCAAATTCAGACTGGGATGGAAATCTGTACGATATAAGATCTATAACTGGGTATGCTTTCAATATTGGGTCCGGGGTCATTTCTTAGAGAAGTAAAATGCAGAGTATTGTATCTTTATCAATAGTAGAAGTAGAGTATCAAGTTGTATGTGCAACCACTTGTGAAGCAATTTGGTTGAGAAATTTTTTTCATGACGCAGGAGAAGAACAAAAAGATGGTACAGTGATTAAATGCGACAACCAAAGTTCAATCAAGATGGAAAATAATCTAGTTTTTCATAAAAACACAAAATATATAGATACTCAATTTCATTTTGTTAGAGGAAGCGCTCAGTCCAAAGAGATTTTTCTTGAATATTGTCACACCTATGAAAATGTAGTTGATATCTTCACCAAGCATCTTGGGAAGATCAAATTTGAATTGATTAGGGAGATGTTAGGTGTGCAAGTGAATCCTTTCTCAATTATGGGGGAGAGTTGAAATTAATGGAGAAAGTTTGTTTCACGGTTGTGTGTGTGTGTCTTAGTTTAGACTTAGTTCCTATTTTCTAGGAGATAGTTTTGATCTCCCTAAATTGAATGTAATATTATTATTTCTGATTTGATGATAAAAGTAATAGAGAGGTACTACTTGGGAAGTCTCCAGGGGTAGCTTGTCTCACCTGTGAGCTGCTAATTTCATATTGCAAGTTTCTTTCTAATTTGACTTTCCATTTTTTATCTACAAGTGTTTGGTCTAGTGAACACTATCGTCTCCATCTTCGCTTCTTGGTTCATAACACGTTCCAATCGTCTGCTTCGAAATTACAACTTCATCATGTATTTAGTAGAATTGTATGAACCTTATGTGGTCTTTCAGGGAAGGTACTATCACGTTCTTTCCACTTTTCTGAAATAGTCATAAAGAATAAAAAATTTCACCAACTAATTTATTTAACAGCATGGAGCTCAATCATTCGATGCCACTAAGTTTGACATAACCAATATTGAAATCCTATTGCGAAGGATTTATGGAGAAGGCTTGAACTTGTGTTCAACTTCGATGTGAAATTCATTGATTGGGTTGTTTACTTCTTGAACACTCATACTCTCGGAGTTGTCAAATACATGCTCAAGTGAAGCTACCAACTCGAAAACACATCTACACTATTCTATTATATAATTGTGAATTATTAAGTTGAACAATCTAACATCTAACCCATTTCACGATGCTAGACTATTGTGAAATAAGATAACTGATGTGAATCTATTATCATATGTTCATCAAATATGATTTTAAATATTTCTCATTTTGATGTAATGATCATTTCTAATTCGATTGAGATCCAACGAAAGTCGACCCTCATTTTCCTTCTGCAAAATTCAAATTGTATATCTTTTCTTAAACTATATATAACCCGTTACATGAAGGGATAATTCAGTTATATGTTATAGTCAACGAACTGTGCAACGTGATTTTCCCCACACAAGATTGTGGTTTTGTAATTTTTAATTTGATAAAATATCGTTGCATCTTTAATTAAGAAAAAATGCTTTTGTTACATATATGTTTTAAAGATTTAATTATTAAAAAAATGCTCTGATTATGCTTCTTATAACTAGAAGTACATAGAAAAAATGCCTTATGCTTCTTATGGCTAAAATACCAGAAAAGTTAAGGGAGGAGCTATAAGTCAAGTTTTTGAAATGTTAACAAGGGAGGAGATATGAAGCAGGGTTTCTGAATTAATGGAGGAGATATGAAGCAGGGTTTCTGAATTAAGAGTGAGTATGTAACCAAAAGACAAAATTGTTACCAAACATAATTTAAAATGGAAAATAAACATGATGATATAAAGAAATATGTATTTATTAAATATGGGAATATATATATATATATATATATATATATATATATATATATATGTAAATTAAAAAGTTCTATTAACATCTAGAAAATAATATTACATAGTGAGCAGCCTCGTAAGAGTAGAAGCTTCAACACCATGAACATAAAATCGATGCAAAAGAGCGGACCCTCTTGGGAGGTGATTTACATTGGATTTAGTTGAGGGGGTGATACAATTACAAAAGAGTGGGGTGATCCATGAGGATCTCCACAAAATTTGCAGAAGTTTACTTTGTGCACCATGAAGAAATTTTGTGATAGGTGACAAAGTCGAGAATAATATTAATGCATTATTTCATTTAGAATTGCAAAGTGGATAATGTTGAAAGTGAGTAGGAAAAGCTCTCATAAAATATTCACTTATTTTCCATTTAATAAATTAGTTTTACGTGAGAATTGAACTCACAACTAATTTGCTATTTCTCAATGAGAGGTTGAGGTCTCTTAGCATGCTTAAGATCCTTGAAGTTCGGATTTTACTATTTTTTGCCTTGAGTAAATCTAGATCCTAGAATCATGGAGCTTGTTTTTCCTTAAAGTGTCTTAAGATCCTACTATTGTGGATATGAGGAGTTATGTCCTTTTGCTAGGGAAAATCTATATAAACTCATGATGTGAGCTTTTTCAGGGGGGGAGTCTTTTGGAGAGTTTTTGGTGTGAGTTTTTGGAGGAGCTTTGTAAGAGTTTGAAGCCTTGTTCTAAGAGAAAATGTAGCCCTTCTGGTGCTGAAGAAATGTCTCTTATGTGAGTGCCTTTGGCCCATTTATGAGAAGGCAACTCTTTAAGGAGCATGATCCACATATTTGTGAGATGTTTCAGCCCGTTGTAAGAAGGAGAATGTCTTAGAATTAATAAAGCGATTTGTAGTTCCAAACGAATCTGGAGATGTAGCCCTTTCCCCCAGGGTGAACTCCATTATCATATCGGTGTTATGAGTGTTCAAGGTTGTTTATGTTGCTTGTTTCTTAGTTGTTTGATTTTCTTTGAATAATGTTGATGTGATGGTAAATCATTATTAAAGAATGTGTTATTCATGTTTGCATGCAAAATCATGTCAGTAAAAGGTCATGTAATGAGTATTTTTTTGTTAAAGTAAGTGTTAGAAAAAATTGCTCAGATCAAGTGGTATCAGAGTGGTCTGACTATTTTTCCAGGATTGTGAATATCATCATGGGTAAAGACTTGAAGCAAGTAAGAATTGAAGAGTTGGAGGAGATCAACTATTGCATTCAAGCCGAGAATGCAGAGCTTCGAAGGCTTCTCCAAGATGCAGAAGAAGAAAAGTGAAAGTTGAGGCTTATGTTGGAGAAGGTTGCGGAGGAACAAATGGGAAGTTGTTCCACCAACAAAGGAGAGCTGGCCAAAGCCGATGATCAAGCATCACCAATGGGATCGAAGGAAGTAGGAGCTTTAAAGCCATTGAGGAAACCATCCATGAAAGGAGAAAACTCCAAATATTATTCTTGGGTTTGCAGGAAGGAGAGGTCTAAGAGGTATGATCCACATAGGTATACCAGGGTTCCTTTCAATTACAAGAAAAGTAAAAATTCAAAAAATAATTTATGGTATAAGAAACCTTGTACATTTTGTGGGTTAAATAATCATTATGCTGCAAGATGTTGGAAAATATTATCTTTGGACAGACAAATCCGATCAACAAAAACAAGGGGTAATTCTTTGTTTCACAAGAACGAGAGTATCAAAAATAATTTTTGCACTCATTGCCAAATAAGTGGTCACTGGATTGTAAGTGCTGGAAAGTTCATCCACACCTTCATCCCAACCAAATCAAGGGAATCATGCAAGTAGCTGCAAAGAGAAAAAGAAGTTCGACACAAGATGAAATAAATGAGGTTGCAACAAATGTGATGGAACATGTTGGACCTGTCAAGCATTCAAAAGAGATTCCATTCGAGTGATTCGATAAGAAATGGATGGGATATCTTCTAAATTGAGTTTTCCTTCCATATCTTTGAAAATTATTGTTAAATTAGTTTATATATATATATATATATATATATATATATATATATATATATATATATATATATATATATATATATATATATATATATATATATATATATATATATATATATATATATATATATATATATATATATATATATAATTAACAAAAAAAAAGAGACAATACAAATACATTTACTGCAAATACTCGTGCCAATTTAAAATAAATTTCACGAGTAGAAACAAATTCTTTTCTTGGGTCTTGTGCTATTTAGATACATTATTAGAAGCTTCCTTGACTTCTCTGGCTTCTTCTGTATACGAGCAATGTGTATTGCATTCATTGACTAGGTTTGGAGCTATAACAACTCAGGGCTGTGTTGATCCTAATGAGTTAACATGATTTGTCTTTGCGAATTGTCGAGTTGTTTTCATTCTCTCAGACTTCACCATCGGTTTAGAGCTAGGATCCTATAACACTAGGAGGCCCATTGGCATTTACAAGAGTGAAACTACTGCTATAAAAAAATATAATTTTGTTATTGCATATATGTCATTCCAGAATAACGAGTTTGCTCCCAATTCGGTTGTTAAGTATAGACAGCGGTAACGCTGAGAATCTCAGGAGACATGCCTATGTTTTACAGCGTTTGGGTTTTTGGTCACCGGGATTCTCTCTTCGACTATAACGGTCGCCATTATTTCTACAATTACACCATTAAGGGTTCAGTGGATTTTATCTTTGACAATGGGCTGATCATTTCTCAGTTGATCGAGTGAGATTTCATCATATGCCAGAGTTTCGTCTCTGGTATTTTTTTCTAAGCTAAACGATTTTCCTTTTCCCGTTTAGATCCAACTCTCTAGTGAAAATCACGGAGCAATTGATCGAGGATCAAATCACAGAGTCTAAGGGCATAAGAGGTGGAGATATTTTTTTCCCAGAGGTGGATATTATTGATTAGTGCTCAAATTATGTTCTAGATGTCCGCCAAGGTTGTTGTGATCATCTGCGGATTTTTTGGGATCATTTTTGCCCAAATTTATGTGGCGTCGATATCTACATTGATTGATGAGTATGACGCTCCATCAAATACAAGATATATAACATAATTTGTTGGAGGACGTGGCTCTGCTGGTTGCGTTCTTGGCGAGTGATGAAGGAGCATGGATTAATGCTCAGGTTGTTCATGTCAACAAAGGCGTGGTTGATTAATAAAAGTGGACTTCGACAGATCGTGTTCACTGCAGTTTGTTTTCACAAAAGTTAGTATTTTAATAGACAAGGTCTAACTTTGGGATTTAAAAGTCGATGTCACAGTACCTTCGAGTTTTTCTGTTGTTCGATATGGCAGAGAAAATGTTTTGGCCTCTCCACATCGTGTTAAACAATGCATGGATTTTGAATTGCAGTTTTTCCACTATCGCACAAACTTCTGATGAAGACTGGGACCAAAAATTCCAGTTGTTCTGTAGGGGAGTTGAATACATTATGGTGGTTCAAAATCCGATAGTAACCTATGATATGTCAACAGGGATTCAAAATACAAAGTAAACACAACGACTGTCCATGCTCTAGAAAAATATTTTGGTGAGGAACATTTGTGTTTCAACACTCTCTAACGATTTACTTCTGCCACTATGGAGCATTCAGAATGTGGCCTACAGTTGCACCAAAGCATGAGTGGCCTGCAATAATGGATGAAATGGATGTTGTTGCTACAAGGGAGTACAGATCAATTATTTCCCAGTACCCGAGATTCATTTAATATTTTCATTCTGCAACACCAGAATTGGAGTATGGTCGAATGAACATCGAGATTCACCCCTCATAAAGGAAGCCAAGTGGGGGCATTGAGTCACTCTATACCATCCGATGGATATTTTCTTGGACACAAACCCGATTTCATCTTCCTATTTATGGCAGCATTCAAGCATGTTATGGGGAAGGATATAAAAAATCTCCATATACTAAAACAAATGAAACCTACCTTGCAGAGTGCTTGAGTCTGAGTTGAAAAATATGAAATAGACAATGGAAAACATGTAGATTATGGCTTCAACATTATGATTATGATAGACAAAAGTGAAGGAAAATGGGAATGCACCTTTCAAGAAAATTTGAAATTTGATATGCAGCTAGTACAAAGCCTACAATTTCAAATTGATACTTTTGGAGGACCAAAAGTTTTCTTTTTGGGGAGGATTGATCCACGAGGATCTCCACAAATGCAGAAGTCTACTTTGTGCACCATGAAGAAATTTTATGATAGGTGACAAAGTCAGGAATGAGATCAATGCATTATTTCATTTAGAATTGTAAAGTGGATAATGTTGAAAGTGAGTAGGAAAAGGACTCACAAAATATTCACTTATTTTCCATTTGAGAAATTAGTTTTATGTGAGAATTGAACTCACAAATAATTTGTTATTTCTCAATGAGAGGTTGAGGTCTCTTGGCATGGTTAAGATCCTTGAAGTTTGGATTTTACTATTTTTTGACTTGAGTAAATCTAGATCCTAGAATCATGGAGCTTGTTTTTCCTTAAAATGTCTTAAGATCATACTATTGTGGATCTGAGGAGTTATGTCCTTCTACTGGGGAAAAACTATATAAACTCATGATGTGAGCTTTTTCAGGGGGGAGTCTTTTGGAGAGTTTTTGGTGTGAGTTTTTGGAGGAGCTTTGTAAGTGTTTGAAGCCTTGTTCTGAGAGAAAATGTAGCCCTTCTGGTGTTGAGGAAATGTCTCTTATGTGAGTGCCTTTGGCCCATTTGTGGGAAGGAAACTCTTTAAGGAGTATGATCCACATATTTGTGAGATGTTTCAGCCCATTGTAAGAAGGTTAATGTCTTAGAATTAATAAAACGATTCATAGTTCCAAATGAATCCGGAGATGTAGCCCTTTACCCCAGGGTGAACTTCGTTATCATATCGGTGTTATGAGTGTTCAAGGTTGTTTATGCTGCTTTTTTCTTAGATGTTTGAATTTCTTTAAATAATGTTGACGTGATGGTAAATCATTATTAAAGAATGTGTCATTCATGTTTGCATGAAAAATCACATCAGTAAAAGGTCCTGTAATGAGTATTTTTTTGTTTAAGTAAGTGTTAGCAAAAATTTCTCAGATCATGGGGGCATAGCCCAGAAAAAAAAAGGCCAACCTGGTCTTGCATAGAGAGAAGGGTCAAATAGGCTGAGAAACTGTACATTACTATGGTTCGAACATAAAAAGACCTGACATGAGTGAAAAGAAACCTGGAAACGTCATAGGATAGAGCAAGCCTTTATGCAGTGTCATCCCCCAGGTAATCATCGAGGCCGATGGGGTGCTCTAGGAAATTTCCTTCATGAGTGACGTGATGGGCTTTCACAGTCGTGGAGGGGCCTGATACCCCCCTTTGATCTATGGTATTCCATGCCAGCTAGTTTTTCTGTGTTTGACCATGGTGTAATGGGGAGAATTACTGTCAACAAAACGATGGTGATGAACCAACCCACATATATCATAAACTTTTTCGTGAGGGCACAAATTTTATTTTCCACCACGTTCCTATCGTCTTATTGCTCCTGCAAATCTAGAGCCAACATGGTCTTAATATTCTAGTGGATCTCAATAGCTCTGCTGAAGATGTTTTCCCTCACCCTGGTCAGTTTGTGATCTGGGATTCAATTGATGGAGGCGTCTACCTCTTCCATGGAGACCTAGTGGCAGAGATTTTTGGCTCTGTCTTCAAGCTTAAGGATGTGGTCCTTAGATTCCTGAGAGATGGTGTTCTCATAGATAATGGCTGCATTTATCACGATTGTGGCCACTCTGGTTGTTGGAGGTCTATTAGGGGAAGACCATCGCGAGCCGTGACTGTGACCTCACCTCCCAAGGGCAGGAGAGTCAGAGCTGCGAGGATGCATGATGATGGAGGGCTTGGAAAACAAAAGGCTGCGGGGAAGATTATGCTGAGAGTTGGGCTTAATGGGTGTGGAGAGCGGAATGTTGCGAGGCTGAGATGCAGGGCATAACCTTGGCAAGCAGAGGGAGGGGGGGCGCTTGGGAGAAAACTCGTAGGGGAATGAGGTGATGAGCCTGGACATTGGGTTTACATAGGCCGTGAGCGAGGTGGGATGATTGGAAATCAAGAGGAGGGGAATGATGAGAAGGCACACGCAAAGGAAAGGGTAGTTAATGCGGCAAGGTTGCATGAAGATGGATAGGCCCAAAGGGCGGCACATAGTAGAGTACGTGGAAGTCGTAGTACCTCCGCTGGTGCAAAGGAGGTTGAGGGATGTCGGGATCATGATGCGATCAAGGGAGGACCAACACACAGTTGATCCGTGTTGTACCTGTCCATCATTTCCTTCCTCATTATGATGGTGCAATTGTCTTTAACCTTGGATTGCTCGAGATCATCCCATGCTTGGGAAAGGAGGCGAAGATTTCCTTCCACCCCAGCATTGGCCAATCGGTCCGCCAACTGGTTCGCTCTACGTTGGACTGCGTGGAAGGAGACCCCCTTGGCATGGTTGATATGGATTTCTATTTGATGAGCCAACTGTCCAAAACCTGTGTAGCGCTTTGGGATTGTTGGATTTTTCGACAAACTTGGGTAGCGATAGAAATTTTAATATTTAAATAAGCCTATGATTAATAGTTTTATTGTAAAAAAAATAATATTGTACTCATTTTTTTTTCGTGCTTACCTACAAGTATGATAAAGTGAGCACAAAAAATCTATTTATACATTTAACTTTAGTATAGATATGTTTTTGGGTTTTAATTGTATTTGTATTTTCTATCCTTTTTTAATATGTTATAAGTTTGAATTTTTATAAGAAGAGATAGATTTATTAATATAGTTATTATCCTTCTTTAATGAAATGATATTGTTTTTTATGGAGGAATTATTTATCACTTAATTAATTATCTAAGAATCTTCCAAGACTTTGTTTTGATATGGATATGATTATAAACACTAACAAATGAAATTTATCATAACTAAATTTAAAAGAGAAACTTTTAGAACTTTAGTATATCACAATTATACTTTGGAGGAAGTGTCTTCATACAAGTAACTTGGAACTAATATTCATCACGAGGTAAAAATGATTGATGGAGGGTGGAAAACTTATATGGACTTAAAAATACGTGTAAATTATTGGATCTTCCTTATGATATTAAAAAATAAAATAAATAAAAGCATTTTTGAGACTTTTATAATCCTTTTATTTAAGGATTTGAAGTTTGGGGAGGCAATAGTCAAAATTAACAGAAAGATACAATATCTTATCCTTTTCATAAAAGGTATTTCCCCCCATTGAGAGTATAACTACATGATTAGGTACTTACAATTAAAAAAACACAATATGGAGAATAATAGTTTTCCTAAAATTCATTCAAAATCCAACAAAAAGCACTAGTGACACAATTGGGGATGGAAATGAAAGTAAAATTTTACAAGTAGGTGTTTGAAACAATACTCTAGAATATAAAAAATATCTCTTGGTTTTGACTAATGTAAAGGGATATGAACAAAATGTCACAAGCCACAACGAAACTAGACATAGAAAATTGTCCCAGTATCATGGGACAAGAGAATATTCCATCTTTACGCCCTAAGGCATTCCCATTTGAGAACAACTCCCCTGCTTCCCTCTTGTCCCCTGTATGCGTCGATCAATATTTTTTTAGACGATTGGATTCTAATCACCCGGTGATTTGAATTGTGTATTGCCATGGTGAGGTGGCAAGAGATCCGAACTTGGTTACCATGACATGGATCCAACAACCCTCATTGACTAAGGTTGTTTATGGGCGTAAGAAATCCTTCCTTAGTTCCACTCACCCTCCCCACTCGCATTCGCCAGAAATCCAACAGAGCTCAGATCTAGTGATTTGATACTTCATTGATTTGTTATGGAATGCTTGCAACTGGCCCTGGGATGTTGATTTGACAAGTAATTTCTCCTTAATTTTTTCTCTCTTACATTCATAAAGAAACCAATTTTTTTATAGTTTAGCAGGATAATTTATTTATGAAATTTCTTAATAAGTGTCAACGAGTAGCTGTAACCTTGACTCTCACATATTTCACTTCCACAGGTAAGCCCCTCCATTTATTATTCCCTTTATCTACAAAATTTTGTATATACATAGTCTCTCTTACCAACATTCATGTGTTCTAGGTTGTTTTGATTCATGTGGCCATGGGTTTGGCTCTGAACACCTATGTCAAACCTTTTGTAAAATTCACTCATCCATTCATGTCATTGATGGCCATGGTATACACATCACTCTGCATTGGAATTCCAATTGCACTAAATTAGAGTCAGATTATATCCATGGAAGGCCTCCAACTAATGCTTCTAGTACTGTCATTCCATACTTTTGCATTCGTGATCGGCTATTGGGCGGCCAAATAGACCCATGCTAAGGTGATTTCCGATTCATTTGAATTTAATTTTATTTATTTCATTCATATTTTTTCTTTGCGACATGTCGACTTCTTTGAATAGATTGATGCACTATTCTTTCATTTGCTTCTTTTAGGCATTTTCATATGATAGGCACATGATCTACTAGAGAAACCATGGATAAGGGTTGTATGTATGCCATACACCGTATTTTTATTGTTTAATACTCATAACATTGAATCTTTCATTT
This sequence comes from Pinus albicaulis, assembly GCA_034641835.2. NCBI lineage: Eukaryota > Viridiplantae > Streptophyta > Pinopsida > Pinales > Pinaceae > Pinus > Pinus albicaulis. The sequence continues at coordinate 674,061,871 of CM076579.1, forward strand.
CTTAGAGAGATCAATACAGTTTGAGACGAAAATTTAATAGGATTTGTATTGTCTTTGTGGAACAAAACTGTCTGACTGTTTCTTATTTTTCATCAGAAAAGAAGAGAATATTTGCAAAACTATTTCACTTTGTACTGGAATACAGAGCTCTACACTTACTGGGTTATTATCCACACAGTTCCTTGGTAGTACTAATGTAGTTATGGCAGCTTGTTCTGTTGTGGCTAAGGCTATCATGGGTTTCAATCTTGCATCATTTTGGGGAAGAGGATGCAAAATCAGAGACACACCCACCAAAGTTTTGTCACAGCTAGGCACTTATTTTAATGTAGAAAGTAGAAATGCATACTCCTAAATAATAGATAGTGAAAATGATTGTACCTTCCACCACACAACTTATACCTACCAACACAACTTATTCATACTGTAAAAGTGATCCAATCAATCTCCATGTATGCATACATTAAAAGTAATCGATTCAATCTTTGTGAATTAAGCATGTTGTATTAGTAATTTTATCATGTGTATATATTTGTGCCATTCCGATCCAAACATGAAAACATAATAGAATAATGGGTTTAATCTTCACTTGTATGATATAAAACGAGAAATTAGAAAAAAATTTGTTGGTCCAGTTTAAGAGTAAATGCAGTTTGTCAGGAATAGCTTCTCTCACTGAAAAATCCCTTTTAATACTATAGTAAAATCAACAAGGGAATATTATGCCATTTAAATATTACCACCGTGGTTTTGGCTGATACAAATATATAACATGAACAGGGAGAAATTCCTTTAACATGTGTATGCAATTTGAAAATTTTAAATGCTTTGATTGTTAAATATTTTTCACAATATGGTTTTCCTAGAAAATGTTGTCCTAAATACTCTCAGTTTCTGATCTCTATGCAAGCCGAGGTTGAGAAAATTTAAAATGGATTGCGCCGTATAAAATAGCAATGCTTTATAATTTGTAGAATCTTCCGAAGAATACTCATTCTGCTATCAATCTTCTTCTCCCAAAACTAGAGGTAACTTCCTGTTGTTTTTCCACATACGGTTATTTCTCTTTTTCCATCCTTGTGCTTTAACACTAATCCATTATTTTTTTGGGGGGTTTAGATAGGCACATATGGAGAACAACGTACATGTTTGCAACTCCAAAGGTAATTTTAAAAGTTTCATATTTATCCTACTATTATGTGGGTTTTCCTTCCTTACTCTAAGCAGCACAAATCTAAACATGTTTCAATTATGGTTTCTAGGTTGTCTTGTTGTTCTCATCGATTTGGATTTTCGACATATTACAATTCTCTGGCTCGACTATGGTTCTAGGTTCCGTCTAAATCTTTTCTTATTATTTCCTATAGGTCAAAACCGAGTTTCCATAGTTGGCTTGAACTTGGGTCCCATGTTTGTTATGTCATTTTTGAGGGCCTTCAAAGTAATCGATAAGGAGTTGAGGTTGAATCCTTCAATTGATTGATTTTCAGTGGAACTACTTTAGTAACTTCGTGAAGCAGGACATAAATTAAAAAATACAAAGAAGTGTATTTGTGGGCTAGTTTATTACCTTTTCTCCCATGATCGAGCAGGGACAAGACTTAGTAATTGGTAATCTTGGAGACTCAAGAGAAGTTCTGGGTACGAGAGTTCAAGAAAATTCATTATTTTTAGTGCATTTGACTGTGGATTTGAAACACAATATCCCAAATAAGTGTTCCTATAAATGGTGAGGGTGATTTAGTCATAAGATTTGTTTAGTTGTATCCTAGGATGTCTCCTGGTTAAGCCATACAAGTAGCTGATGTAGACAAGCAAGTAGTTGCTCGAATAATGTAGCTCCTTGAATATGTTTCAACAAAACAAAAACTGGAAAATATAGAAACAATGGAAATTGATAATGGAACTGGTTTTCACAGTGAAAATATGATTAAGAATGTAGTGTGAAAATTTCTTCCATATAAATAGCTACAAGATCTCTAAAATCATAAAAATTGAATCATGTCTGATGATCTAATTGTTTCTTTTGATTCAACTATAAATTTCCAAGTTCATGATTAAAGTCATAATATTTTCCATTTTCAAAACTAATGGGAAACAATATATATATTTGCTTCTGCTAAAATGAAACTTCGAAAGAAAGATGCCGAAATGGAAAAATCTGGGGTAAACTATGATATTTTAAAGCTTCAATCTTGATTTCAAAGTCATTGACCAACTCTTCTAAAAAATAAATTTTATCTTTCGAGCTACATTTGCATGACCTTAAATAAGAAGACAAAAATGAGGAAAAAATTTCATCCACTTCATCATCAGTGTACATATAATTCCATTCTTTAAAACCTTGAATGGAAACAGGGACTTCCACAAACTCTTCTTTCTCCGTCCATGTTTCCAAAAATATGAGCCAAAAATATGAAAAAGATCTTATATATTCTGCACCTAAACCTTCAACCCAACTTCTGCACTTTCCTTGGAATGAATCATAAAAAAATTTTGGTAAAGACATCTTCATATTTGACTCTAAGAAGATCAGTAAAGTCATGAAAATTTGAAATATATTTCAAATTCAAGCTCAAATCCTCTCCAATAAATTTTGGATCATTCCTAAAAAAGTATTCATCCTTAGGTAAAGGATTAGGGAAACCATGAGTTCTTGAAAAGTCCAAACATGAATTTCTTGAAAATATTGCAGCAACATCTAAGTCCTTCATTAGTGTAGTGGAGTCACCAATGATTTCTTTGAGTTACATATCCTTTTAATAGTGGAGTTTCCATTAATGTTTTGAACCTATGGATTCCTTTGAAAATGGAGTCTCCAGAGAAAAAATATTGCAGCCAAATGATATTCAAATCCCTTTTTTATCTCAGAGATCTTATCTTATCAATAAAATCATTTGGGGAGAATGTATCCTACGTTCCCCAACAATGAACCCAAAATGTTATATCTTAGAGAAACCTTGGCCGTTAGGGAAGATCTCTAAGGTAACCTCAAACCTCTTTGTGGTTTAAATCTAGCCCTCCAACTTGGAGAGGGATCTCTCCTTAAACTCAACTACTCTAGGTCACTGTAGTACAAGGTTTACCAATTTAATTTCTATGTCCAAATTTGTTTGAGAAATGATGAAATTTTGTTGGGATATGTGGAAATACACCATTGGGCATGGATTCTAAACCCTATCAGGTGATTTTACCGATTTAATGAGAAAATACAAAAGCAGGGTAACAATATTTCCTTTGATAGTTTAAGGAAATGAGAAGGAAAATGAAAATAAATTAGTATTGCAATTGACAAAAAAAAAAAGTAATAATGACTCAGAAACAACGAGAAAGGAGCATGAATGAATCCCAATTTTAGATACTAAAGTGTCAGAAGATGAAGAAGAATTTATAAAGAGAGAAATAACAGACAAGGAACTACAACACAAGAATTTTCTACAAATGCTCATTAAAAACTGCAATATATATCATATTTTCTCAAATACGCCAGAATGCTATGTTTTTTAGTAAAAAAAAACCCTGTTTCATCTTACATAACTTGTATTTATAGAAAATATCATAACTTACAACATTTTTCCAGAAAAACTTAGTTACAAAATCTAAAAATAATAATGTACTTTATCAAATACATGCATATAGAAAACTTACTAATCATATATGCATCCAAAGATAATGTTGTTGTTGAAGTCATGATTGGAGATAAAAATCACCAAGTCAAATTTGATGAGGTGGCATCCAAGTCAACAATTTTCCATGAAATTTTCCCTCATGACTTCTAGAAAAATATGGTCCAGTGATCCCTTTGAAAATCCAAAACCGTGATAGCTGTTAGAAAACTTATAGAGTTTTTTGTTAATGGGTATGTTTTCAACAAAAAAATCTTTCTGTTTTCAAGAATTCATCCTTAGTTGTTCAGAAACACATTTTTAAAACAATGGCTAAAACATGAAAAGACTAATTTGCAAAATCCTGAAAACTAGGTTTCAAATATTCCTTTGAATATCTCAAACCATTACACCTATGTAAAAAATGAAAGATGCTTTTTTAATGAGCTTGTTACAAACTAAAACCTCCTTTGGTTTTTTAAATTTCATTTCCAACTGTTCAGAATATGTGCCCGAAATTACTGTGTTCTACAGGAAAAATTTGAGTTTTAAACTAACCATTTTTACAAAAATGCGTTGCTACTCTGGTTGTCAGCGCAATTTTTTTTTTTTTTTTTCAAACACTCGATCACCTTGACACTCCCGTTGTCAGCGCATTTTTTAAATGTTCAAAACTTCAATAACGCTAGCACTCCCGTTGTGAGCGTTTTAAACCTTTTTATTACAAATTTGAGCTGACACTCTCATTGTCAATGCTTTTTAAAAAAATACAGACTAACAATGTGATAACATATTTGAACTCATACTGTTTCTGAATTCAGTGACTCTCATGTCTTATCTACCATGATACCTTTTCTGAGTCTGACAAGATTGTCATTGGTGGAAATGAGGAGGAAGTTGCAACCTTGAGGCTGAAAATGGAGTAGGATAGGGCTAAGGTAAAGGAAAAGAGAAAGAAAAAAGACCAAGAACGAGGATGCGTTTGTAGATGGGATTCCTCTTAACCAAATTGGGCAGAAGGATGATGCGATGGGGTCGTCTGTAGATAAGTTCTCTGCAATCCATGCTAAGCAAAAGGGCGAAGAAAGTAGGGACTAAGATGGAAATGATGAAGACAAGGACAAAGATGTAGTGAAGAAATTTAGTGCAATAGATAATGCACTTGCCCATGCATTGAAGGAAGTATATGCTTCTATTTTCACACCCTCAAAGAAATCATATTGCAAATAGACTTATTCTTGGAGATGTCTTCCTCTTGGTAGAAACTCATTGTAAGAACAAATATTTTTGGAAACCCCCGTGCACAATTGATCTCTTGGGGAACGTTTTCAACAAGGAGTCTTTGGCTAGGGCTTTATTGAACAAGACTTTGCCTAGCCAGTTTATCCATATCATGGATTTGAAGGACATGATCACCATTCATCTTGACCTAATTCCAGGTGTCAATGTTGACCATGATGGTTAGGAAACCAAATTTCAGTGACCCATCACTAGTCTTGAATTCAATGGAAAATACATTTTTTTGTGCTTGAGTGATGTGGACATGTTCTTAGTGCAAAGGCCTTGAAGGAGTTGTAACCCACATCTTGTCTTGTTTTTCATGCTGTCTTTTATGAGTTCGAGAAGATTGTCATTAGTGGAAATGAGGAGGAAGTTGCAACCCCAAGGTTGGAAATGGAGTAGGATAGGGCTAAGGTAAAGGAAAATAAATATAAAAAGACTAAGAACGAGGATGCATTTGCAGATGGGATTCCTCTTGAAAAAATTAGGCAGAAGGATGATGTGATGGGGCTGACTATAGATAAGGTATCTGAAATTCATGCTAAGCAAAAGGGAAAACTAGGGACTGAAGATGGAAATGATGAAGACAAGGCTAAAACTGCATTGAAGAAATTCAGAGCAATAGATCATGCATCTGCCCAAGCATTGAAGGTAGTATATACTTCTATTTTCACATCTTCAATGAAATCAGATTTCAAAGAGACTTATTCTTGTAGAGCTCTTCCTCTTGGCAGAAACTGATTACAAGAACAAATATTTGTGGAAGGATTTGAAGTTTGTTTTGGGCCATTTGTATGGATTCGAACTCTTTTTGAGGCAAGTTGCAAAGTATTTGTAAAATATAAGTTTTATTTTCGATGGCTATAGATTGTTAAATAGGAATTTTGCACTTATAAATGTAATGGAATGTTTGTCTCCTTCTTATGGATGGTTTATTCAATAGTTTCAATAGTTCATGGAACTTTCCTTAAAACGAGTTCTCTGTTGTTTCTGAATTCAATAACTCTCTTGTGTGTTGTCTTCCATGTTTCCTTTTTTGAGTCCGAGAATATTGTCATCAATGGAAATGAGGAGGAAGTTGTAGCCCTCGGGATGAAAATAGAGCAGAATAGAGCTAAGGTAAAGCAAAATAAAAAGAAAAATACAAAGAATGGGGATGTGTTTGCAAATGGGATTCCTCTTGAAAAAATTGGGTAGAAGGATGATGCGATGGGGAATTTTGTGGATAAGGTCTCTGGAATTCATGCTAAGCAAAAGGGCGAACTAGGGACTGAAGATGAAAACAGTGAAGACAAGGCCAAAATTTCTACATTGAAGAAATTCAAAGCAATAGATCATGCATCTTCCATGCATCAAAAGAAGTATATGATTCTATTTTCACATCCTCAAATAAATAAAATTTCAAAGAGACTTGTTCTTGCAGAGCTCTTCCTCTTGGAAAAAAATGATTGCAAGAACATATATTTGTGGAAGGATTTGAATTTTGTTTTGAACCATTGTCATGGATTTGAACTAATTTTGAGGCAAGTTGCAAACTTTTTGTATAATGCAAGTTGGATGTTCTTGTAACATAGTCAATTTAATCTATACAATTTTTTATTTGATGGCTATAGACTATTAAATCGGAATTTTACACTTATAAATTTAATGGTGAGTTTGGATCCTTCTTATGGTTGGCTTATTCAATAGTTTCAACATTTCATATAAATTTCCTTAAAACGAGTTCTCCGTTGTTTCTGAATTCATTGACTCTTTCATGTTTTTCCAGTTGGAAAAATTTATAATTTCATTGAGGTTTCTCTTTTCTTGAGAACAAAAAAGAGCAAAATTTATTCCAAAATAGAATGAAATGCACATTCTGGAGGTGCACATGCCACATAACACAACAAACATGGTTTCCAACTACCCATACACATTTATATATTTCCATAGACTATGCGACCAACCTAAGCCGGACAAACGAATTTGAGTCCTATTGGTTGGCTCCCGAATTCAATGCAGGAAACTAGTATGTTAGTTTTGGATCTAATGAAACAACTACTCCTGCTACTGATGATGGTTTTCCTCAGTAAATTGGCTCTGTATCTCGATCTAGAAGGGATGTTTTGGACTCTCGAATTATATCTTCTACTAGTGGATCAATAAGATCACTATTCGTGAAATAAGGGCCATTAAAATAATTTCTTAGGGCCTTTGATGGAGTTATGTTTTTTTCTTATCTATCTAGATATCAGAGAGGGAGGTTACATTGATTTCTCTCGGCTGAGGGTGCTATTTTCATTAATAAATCTCTTACTTACTTTTCAATCTCTTGTTTAGATATAATATACTATCTATAGGAAGGAAGGATTGATTCCCTCACTCAACCGACGTAGGAAGGAAGGATTAATTCCCTCACTCGATCGATAGGAGATAATACATATTTAATGTGTCAACAAAGTTTTCATTGGCAAGTTTATTTTTGAGGTCTTCATAATTATTCCATTTGTCTTTTACTAATTCCAGAATAAGCTACTCTTTTAGCCATACATTTCTTACAAACATGTTTATCATAGTTATACAATAAAAATATTTATATTTTGTTGGAAATATTTTCCATCATTTATGGGAGAAAAATGAATCACAAAATGAATAATTTATTATTTGTGAGATTGGAAAAATAAACTTCACATATAGAGTTAAAGCAACGTAATGCAGAATTAACCAACATTGCTACCATAAAATATGATCCATATACTCCCATTTCAAAATCCTCCATACCGAACAAGATGTCATTGATGAGGACATAAACAAGAAGTGATGACAATGTTTTGAGGTAAAAAAATCCAAGATACAACTCTCAATGTTTTGAGTTCAGAAAAACCATAAACCCCAAGATACAACTCTCGAAGTTTTGAGTTCAGGAAAACCAAGATACAACTCTTGTGACAATATAGAAGGTACATCTTCAATAAGAGATGATGAAAGGATTATGAGCTCTCCTAGAATTCCCAACTACATGGCATCTACAGAGTCTACTAAAGCAAAGGTCAGATCACTCAGTACTCCAAAATAAATACTTGGAACATACATATTTTATGAGAGATAATGAAAGGCTTATGAGCTCTCTTAGAATTCCCATGTACATGGCATCTACAAAGTCTTCCAAAGCAAATCTCAGATCACTGAGTACTCCAAAAAAATTTCCTAGAACTCCTGACACAAAGCATGTTTCATATAGAAATAAAAGGCTATATTTTCCTTTTTTAGAGGCAAGTTTAGGCCCATACAAGTCCACTAAAAAATCCATGTTTCCTCGTACAAGACCCATTTTGAAAGGGCTTTCAGGACCATCGAAATGAAAGAAGTCTATCAGTTCTTTGAAAGATCGTAGTATTGAACCAAATGATTCCTCTCTGACCTGGGGTCACAGAAAAAATTTTAGATAAGTATTTTTCTAGATACATGCCTCAACTACTATAATATGGATTGACATGTTGGTATGGTAGAGGAGATATATTTTTCTCAAAATTACAAAAGGTTGCACATGTGGGATGAGCTTGGATTTTGGGAGTACTAGCCTCTTATGGATTCCAATGATATCTATTTATATTTATATTTTAGCTAAAGTAATTTGCTTATTTAAGCTAAATTAATTTGCTTGCAAAAAGAGATTTATAGACACCTTGGAAAATCTCATTTAATTGAGACTGCATGATTTGGGAGGGTTGGGAATCCATAGAAGGGTATCTTACTGGTTTTTAAGTATGTTATAATATGTATGGGTATCTTACTGGTTTTCAAGTATGTTATAATAGGTTTGGCAAGGGTTCAGAGTGAATTCACAAAGAGATGCAAAAATGTTGTTAGTAATTTGTAATTAGAAGAGTGTATTAAGGAATGTTACATATTTCTAAGATTTGTTCTTAGAAGAGCTTATTAAGGATTGTTACATATTCACGAGAAATAGTTAATTTAAATGGATTTGGTGATTGCATGAGGTCAAATGCCTAAATTGTGAAGGCATTTCTTCTTGTCATTGGTTGAAAACTATCAAGTTCTTTGACTGTGTTGGATTTTACCCACATTTTACCATCAACAATCAATCACATTATTCACCTTTTGAAACTCCCTTTATTGTTAGTTATAATATTTGCTTTTCTTTGACTAGATGTACTAGATTCAAAGTGATGTTAATAATTTTTCTTATAATTGTAGACGTTTCTATATGCAATTCTTTCATCATTCGCGAGATTTGAGCTAAGGCAATAATGGGATTTTGGCTTGTTGCATTAGCATTTATTTCTCTATCTCGACTTTTTGCTTATTTGTGAATTTTAAATAGAGAACTACAAGAATTGTACATGTACTATCATACTATATAATACAAAATATGAAATGCAAAAGGGAATTGGTTTTCACTCTTGGTCTTGAGCAATGGTTTTCAAGTAGTGTGGAACTGATGATTTATGTTTTGATATTGGTTGGAATTTTTTTCCTGATGGAGAGTGTGTTGGTACTCATAGCACGTTACCTTCTAAAACATATCAAATTTCATAACTTCTAGCCTTGAGTTTGTAGGGGATAGTAGCACATTTGTTCGCGTGGAAAATGGAACCAAATTAGTTACTGCCTTAATGAAAGGCCATAGATTTTTCTCTTCTTCCAATGCAAATTCCATCATGTAACTATATAATGTTGTGCCTATTTTCTAAACATTTCTTCCAGGCAGATAAATTGAACAATGCATTGGAATTTCTTATAAACAATTTGGTAATACATACCAGAAAAATTGTAGAGAGGGCAATATAATATATTAATTAACTGCTGAAAAATACAATAGTTTACGCAATGCTACAATGTCATATGCTTTCTCCATAACAAAAACACAAGCATGAGAAAAAATCTACACATGTTTTGCATAATCCTAACCTATTATTCTAGGATTCTCGTATGTTGTGCTTAGTTGTCCTGCATCCCCACTGAATTCCTTCATTATCTATAGCTTGTTGCATTCTTATAAACAAAGAAAAAGGAGTTTTCGAGAACCAGTTACAAAAATTCCTCTTATTTGCAACTGTACATAAATGTTACAGGCAATTGCATGTTTGTCTGACCTAACCAAAAAAGACAAGACAAGGAAGATAAATATTAAATATGGAAAACATATAGAACACAGATAATTAGGTTCTTTACTTCAACACTCCTACTGTAATATTTGTTATATTTTTGTACTCACTACACTTCAATAATTTCGTGCAAAATATTTTTTTATGTTTTAACATTACTTTGCTAAGTGTATCCACTGTCATCATTGTTTTTAAAGGGGGAAAGTTGGACACTTTTATTCTAACATTTGAGTATAGTTGGACATGTTCTTGTCTTCTAACATTTTTTGAAATGAAATAGTATTGAATTTTATGGAATGGTATTGAATTTTGGTATTTAGTTATTGTATTACATGTATTCAAGGAGGATTGAAATATATTTAAGGTCGTTGAAGACATGAAATTTGAAAATATGGCACCGAAAACATTTTAGATTGGTTTTATCTGAATTTTCTGAAAGGTTTTTGATATGTTCTATGAATTTGAAAAATGGTTTTGAAAATTCTTCTAAATATCTTCTAAAGCTTTGTAGTTTAATATTTGCAAGTTGTTTCATGCAACCCTTGTAACATCTAACCATAAACTATTTAAATTTAATAATAATAAAAAATTACTTCTAGCAATAATCCTAAATCAATACTCATATAGTAAAGAATATTTATTTGCCTCATAATTCATTTTCACACACACACACACACACATATATATACAAAACAATATGACTGATCATTTCATTAAGATAATGATGTCTTAATCATAGCCCTAAATAATCATTTCTCACATGAATCTTTATCATCTGACTTCTATCTACAATCCTTATTCAGTGCAAAATCATGAATGGTGCAGATGTATAAATTTTATACCTAGGCTCAAGCGATGCGGGTTAAGTATTCTCTTAGCCATAGGAATGAATTCGATTTAATTATATTGTATATTCAAATTTGATGACAACGGAACTATATTAATGTCTCTTCCAAAACTTAGAATTTGTTTTGTGATTAATACTGTAGTACATGTCATGTGGTTACACATTACTCCTAGTTTTGTTTTAATTTATAAACCTAGATCTTCTGTAGTCTCAAATATCATATAAATTTCAATGGATGGACACTTGGATTATTTGAGCACCATCGATCACCTTCCTTCTTGATTAACGAATGAAAAGAGTTTTGGGGTGGTTAGGGTATTACCCTACCCCCTCAAACCCTAATTGAATCGCATTTGGCACCGTAACTAGGCAGCCTCCATCTCTGCAACTTTTCCTATGTACAGTCTTTCTCCACATCGTTCTGCCTCACCTGGTAAGTGGTGACACCTTCAAAACTCACAATGCTCTACTCTAGCATGGTATTATGTTTCATGGTTTGCTTATAACGCTTGCTGGTTTCTTCTTTTGTTTTAACAATATGTTTCAGTTTGTCATCTCTACCCACTTAACTCTAATGAGTAACCTCTATTGCGAGGGCTCTACTTCCAACCAACTGCACCTATGCCACCAGGAAGCTCGTCACAAAATTGGGTTTTACTCAATGGAGTTATCGAGCACGTGACCAAAATAGGTAATAATTTTTATTTTCGGTTCTGTACATTCTACTAGTTTCTTTCTTTGTTGATTGGGACTAATTTAGTATTGTTTTTCATTTTCTTAAGATACAGTCACCAAGTTCAGGATATACATCTTCCTGGGTCTCGGAAGGTAAGCTGTAGTCTCCACCTGTTATTAAAATTTCATTCTCTGGTATGGGTTAATAAGAATTTCCCCAAGATTGATTTGGGTTGCTCTTATTTTACAGGTATTGTTGAAAACCGCTCCCAATTTTGCAGCATTTCATTTTCACGGTTATGCTCCCAGTCTAAAGCCCTTCACCTCTTCTCTACAGGTATTTTGAAGCTCTTTCTGGGAAACTAGACTCCCCGTTTCGTGTAGGAATTTTCTTAAGGTTTTCGAATATTTTTTTTTATGATTTGCTTATAAAGAGCTTGAAGCTCTAAGTTCATCTTTCTGTTCTTATAACAAACCCTTCAAGGGCTTAATGTATAATTGCACAATTATTTATCCCTTCTCACTTAGTATGAACTGTGTGCTAGTTAATTATCAGCACCACAGTAAACATAGTTTTCTCGAAATGGTAAATTGACTTTGTGGGTTTTAATGGAATATCCACTTTATTCATTTTTTTAATTTTTCTACATCATTGTGTACTCATTGTCAAAATTGCAAATCTTGTTAAATTATAAACAATATGGAAAAATTCTTTTACGAACTCTATGTTTTTATCATTCTGACATTTTCTTTGGAATATATGTTATAATGGGCATGCGGGTTTGTCTTGAAACTTAATTCAGATTACCGTCCGTTAATATACATGAATAGCCCTTATCAATTTAAGTGATTTATTAATTTTTCTTTACAGTTCTATGCTTGATCACTCCTCGCTCAGTTCACTTATGTGTGGAGGTTATTGCTCTCTGTTTATAATTATATGTATATTTTCACAAATATTTGATTCTTCCCACATGGGATTTCAATTGTAACTGTAATTGTTTGTCCATCCCTTGTTTTTCAATAGTATATATTCTCTATTTACTTCTTAATTATTGAATAGAGAATATTATACTTGCAATTTAAATAAATCTGACAAATAGCTCTACAATATTATATTTTTCCGTTGATTCTCTGTTTCTGGATTTTTACTTGAGTTATAATTTTTTCATAATGGGAGGGTTTAAATAGGTGACTGGACCACCTCTAGAGGGTTAATGCCAAGCCCTCACTCCGAGTATTTACTCTTGTTTTCTTCTTTATGGGACAAACTGTCCCATTTGAGGAGGTTCCTCCCTGAATGGGCTAACTGTCCATCATGTCATACATTTTTTTATTAAATTCCCACTACAGTGCTCCAAATTTCTATTAAACAACTATTCTATAAAAAAAAATCTTGTTTCATACAACATTCAAATTACTAAGCATTTATAACTATCTTTTTCCTGTAACTAAGCTTTCTCAGTTGCAAAAAAGAAACTAATTACAGAGAATGACATACTTTTTAAATACACTTGTGAGAACTTACTAATCCTTTTCGTTCCAGTCTTGTAATACTTACCTCAGATAAGTAAAGCTTATGACATCCTTCCAACTGTGAGAGAGGAAATAACGTCCTCATCTCCCCCCATGCTCCTCACTAGAGTAGGATTATGTAGCAGTTCTCCAAGAGGTAGACCTCAAGACCCATGTCCAATCTCTCCTCCAATGTCAGGTTGCAGAGTTCCACTGGCTTCTACCAGCTCTGGACACCCTCACCTTTAAGCTCTCTAGATGTTTCTTTTTCCTTGAACATAACCCATTTCCTTCTCTAGGATTTCCATTTTATCCTCAAAGGAAAGGTAATTGTCGAAAGAAAAAGTAACTGCCGATAACTGCTTAATCCAACTACTCTGGAATCTTGGATAACTTTTACTATTAATTTATGGAAACATACCATAATTAAATCTTTTATTCAAAAGAAAATAAATTTAGTTCATAATTTGATTAACATGCTTGTTAATCCTATTTAATTTAAAAATAAAATCCATTGTCTAAATTGAAATTTATTTTAAGGAAATTAAATGCGGGTGTTACAACCCTTTACTTTACCAATTCCTTCCCATTCCCCCACTCATGGCCCCATGATTCTTCATATCAAATACCATATTTATAAAAGAAGTATGGTAAATAAATACATATAAAAGAGGTGTAAATATGTATGGTAAATAAATAAATATAAAAGAAGTATAAAGAGTGATGGTAAATAAATAAAAATATATCAAATAGGATTAGAAATCAACATCTGATTATATAACAAGCATATGAGCCAAATACCATGGTAAATAAAAGAGATATGATAAATAAATAAAAATATAAATAAACCATAGCTATGGTAAATAAATAAAACCTCTTTTCATATATATTTACAAGATTCAAAAAAGAGATTTTATTTAAGTGAAGCATATGAACCAAATACCATGGGCCTAATTATTATTAATACCATAAAAAAACATTATTAACCCTAATATTATATTAAAAGATTAATACTATTATTATTATTAGTAAATCTAATATTCATATTAATATATTATAATATCAATATTACTAAATTTAATAACTTTAGATTAATACAATATTAAATTTGTTATATTATAATATATATTAATATACCATGATATATATTAGCTTTAGATATATATGGATGGGAGGGAAGAACAAAAACATAGAGTGATAGAGGTGGAGAGAGAGGGGGATTGACAAGGGAGAGATGGAGATAAACTAAGGGAGAGGGGAGGGGAGGAATGACGAAGGAGAGAGGGAGATGAGTGAGAGAGGTAGAGAAGAATAAGAGAGAGAGAGGGAGACACCAATATGGAGGGCGGGGAGAGAGAAGGAGAGCAGGAGGGAGATAGTGATAGGATTGGAGGGAAAAGAGAGAGAGAGATGCCAGAAGAGAGAGGGAGGTAAGAGAGAAAGGGAGAGAGAGGATGAGAGAGAGAGGGATAGAGAGAAAGGGGGAGAGAGGAAGAATGAGAGAGAGGACGAGAGAAGGAGAGATAGAGAGATGGAGTTGGAGGGGGAGAGAGGGAGGGAAGAAGAAAGACATAGAGTGTGAGAAGTGGAGAGAGAGGGGGAGTGACAAGGGATAGATGGAGAGAGAGTGTGTATGTTTAGGGGTGAGATAAAGAGACAAAGAAGGAGAGATGGAGAGAAGGGGGAACAAAATGAGAGAGAAGGAGAGGGAGGGATAATCCTATTTTATTGCTTGAACTAAATGCATTTATTTCAGTGTAGATGGTGATTTATAATCATATTTGACTAAATGCATTTATTTCACTGTAGATGGTGTTTTTTAATCCTAATTAATTTCTTGCACTCAATGCACTGATTTCAATGTAGATGTTGATTTCTAATTATATTTGATTGTTTTCACTATATGCATTGATTTCATTTTAGCTGGTGATTTATAATCCTATTTGATTGCTTTCACTAAATGCATTGGTTTCAGTGTAGATGGTGATTTCTAATCCTATTTGATTGCTGACACTAAATACATTGATTTCAGTGTAGATGTTGGTTTCTAATCTTATTTGATTGCTTGCACTAGATGCAGTGATTTTAGTGTAGAAGTTGTTTTCTAATCTTATTTGGTTGCTTGCATTAGATGGATTGATTTCAGTGTAGCTATTGATTTATGATTTAATGTAATTGGACGTATGATGGTACATTAATTTTAAACTGATCGGATTAACAATATGGATTGATTTCAGTATAATCACAAAATGTTATTGACAATGTACATTGATTTTTGTCTTATAGTAATTTAACCTATTAATATTGGAGAGCAAGAGAGACAAGGTATTATGTTTACTACAACAACTCGAAGTGAAGATTTAAATGGTTTACGATTTCAATTGTCCTTTTCATATAATTGATATGATAATGTGACAAAACTGACAAGGGTGACAATAAGAACAGTAGAAGAAAATAGTTTGAGTTTGATCACAATGAAGGCTATTTGTAACTCACTACATTCTTATTATTCACATTTTCTATCATTCAACACTATTATTGTCACTTTGCATTCAAAAAATGTATTTCATCATTTTTCATCCTGAGGATGAATCACATTATTTGGTTCGAAAGGTCGAAAAAATCCTAATGATGTGATTAATCCAAAAGACATTTAAAATTTAAAATTAAAATGAACAGGTTAATCTAAGACATCTTTAACATATTTAAAATGATTATATTGATAAATTTAATCATATCTTCGATAGATTTTCTTGGTTGCACATGAGTGAAACCAGCCTAGATCCATCTTAACTCCAAATCTATCAAGCGTCAAGAGGGACCAAATTTGTTGAAGTGCAAACCTTTCCTCAAGTTTTGCACTAAAAAACGAGATTTGCACACGTCTTTAACATATTTAAAATGATTATATTAATATTTGATATATTTACATATTACTGATAAATTTAATCATATCTTCCATAGAATTTTTTGGTTGCACACGACTGAAACTAGCCTAGATCTATCTTAACTCCAGATCTATGAAACCTCTAGAGGGACCAAATCTCTAGAGGTGCAAACCTTTCCTCAAATGTTACACTAAAAAACAATATTTACACCTAGAGAAATGGGAGTGCAGTGTTATGAACACGATTGATGAAGTCACTCTCAAGGTACTCAGCCAGATAGGTAATGATCAGAGTGAGCCACAAAGTTCGTGCCAGGTGCAGCACTTGGTGCCTGTAGTGGTGTTCTCAACTAGAGGGTACACAAGAAACGTTTACCATGAGTTCAACGATGGTTTACTACCTCTCTACATAACTTCACATCATTTGCAGGGGGAAGTTATGTTCATCATTCTTGAATACCATGAGTGGTGGATGATCAAATACCAAGATATTGTGAAATAATTGAGCAAGTACCCAATTATTGATTTTAGGGAGGATAAAAGAGTTCATTGTTTTCCAGAGATGATAGTGGGGATGAAGATGACGAGTTAACTGTGGATTCATCGCTCATGAAAGATGGTAAGAACACAGGGGAATTTCAATCGCTCCTTGCCAAGGCATATGCTCCCCCTAAATTAAGCCCTATGGTTGGATTTACAAACTTGATTAATGAATCCTCTACTATTCCTTTTTATGGATTAAATAGTACTTCTACGTCTATGAACTTTAGCAACGTTTTAGTGCCGAGAGACTTCAAGCCCAAACTAGTAATAATTTCTCGACCAAAATCCAGAGTAATGTTGAACCAGAATGGAATTGTGCTATTAGCTGAGAAAATTGGGTTCCAAGTGGAGATTTTGAATCCTAAACCAACCACAAAAATGGTAGAGATGTTCAAGATTTTGAATTCATGTGATGTTATGGTGGGTGTGCATGACGCTGCCATGACACACTTTTTGTTGATGAGACCTGGTTCTGTGTTTATACAGATAGTACCTTTGGGTACACACTGGTTTGCTGCTACTTATTACGGAGATCCAACCATGAAATTGGGACTGAAATATATAGAGTACAAAATCGTTCCAGAGGAGAGCTCTCTGTATGAGAGCTATGAGAGGAATGATCCTGTTCTTAGAGACCCAGATTCCATAAACAGGGAGGGATGGTGGGAGACAAAGAAGGTTTATTTGGATGGACAAAACATAAGACCTTCATTGAAGTGTCTGAAGAAGCGGCTTGTCAGTGCGTATGCCTATTCCCTCTCCACTACACACGCAAGAACATACATGGGAAATTTGCAAAAAGATTGAAGATATTGGTTTACTGTATTAGAACAAGCGGGGAAATTGAGGTAGGGATACGTTGGCATTATTAATCTAGCGGTGGTTAGTCTTCTTAGCATTAAAAAAACCACAGAATAACCCAGAAATTTTGGTAAGATTTTGAAAAATTCTGGCAAAAATTTATCAAAATCTTTTTTACAGTTGTTAAACTCAGTGTTTTGGGTGCCCTAAGGGTTTTTGATAGTGCTGAATCCATTTCCACTATAAAAAATGCAATTCAAACACTCCAACTACCTGATTTTTTGAATTTTTTTTACCAAATTCCGGCAAAAAACTACTGTCCAGGCTATTCTGTTGTGTCGGTAGACAACTCCATTCCTACATACAGAAGTCGGAGTGGCATGGGCGTTGTGGGAAATCGACAGACTGAGGAGCAAAAAGAAGAGAATGATATGGTTGATAAAATTTATGAATACCCAATTTTGTATGTGATGTCAACGATTGTAACATGAAACTACTCTATTTTTCTTTTATTAATTTTTTTGTAAAATGCTTGCGTGTAGCAATAATCGACAAAATAGTTTCGTAGTCATGAAGGTAATGTATTGATGATTTTTGGCCCGCTGAAAATGGGTTTTCAGGTATACTTGGAAAACCGGGATGTCACACAATATTGAACAAACTCCAATCAGAGAAGGAACATGTCAGCGATATTGAACAAAACCCGCCCAGAGAAAAAACACATGCCTTATGACCACAAACAAATTAATAATTTATTAATTTATGCCTCATGCCCTCTTCATGCGCTGCGCGTTAAAGCAAACAATTTGAATCTATAAAACTTCCAGGGATTGCACGTGGTGTAACTTTTAATTTATTTGTTGCCACATCCGGAATGTATAGAGCACAGCCACGTTTTTATATTAAGCAAAATGAACATGTACGTTACACTCATTTTCACGAGAATGTCAAAAACACGGTTTCTATCTAATTACTTAATTTATTTAATTTTGGTTAAAATGTATATTAAATTAGTTGATTTGTGCGAAGCTGACATTCAAATTTTAAAATGTATATTAGATTAGTTGAGTTGAGATTCAAATTTTAAAATGTATATTAGATTAATTGATTTGTGTGAAGTTGAGGTTAAAGTTCATGGAGAAAAATAAATATCGCTGTTATATTATATATATATATAATTAGTGTAGGTTTTATATTATATAAATGAATAAATTGTAAATTAATTAGTTTTTGTGAGGTTTAATTTTTATAAAAAAATTAATAAAAGTATTAATAGTTTTTTTATAGAAAAAGATGGTAAGTGAAGACTATCTAGAAATTAAAAACAAATATGTCTCATATCATGTTTATAAAATATTATTAAATAAATCATCATTTTATCTAACATATATACAATTTAGTTGAAAAAAAAATTAGTATAATTTACTTATTATTTATGTATAATTATTCAAAAACTAAAAAAAAATCACTCAAAATTTAAATTTTATTTTATATTTTCCAAAATGCAATCAAGTGGAAAGAAAAACAAAATTCATTTTTTTTCTTTTTCACATATTCATATTAATTCAAGTGATAAAGATTACATTCAGTGATTTCCAAGTTTGTTCCACATGTCTAAAACAAGCATCTAAAAGTGAAAACCAATTGCCATACCCATATACAACAGACATCACTAATCCTGTGTGGCAGATATACAAAAAGAAATACATTGTTAAAACTGTAGGAAACATTATCCATCTTGGTATCAGGTGTTCCAACCAAAAACAAAAATTTCTTGAAATTGTTCCATCGCCAATAAGAAAAAATGGGGGACTGTCAAAACAAGTAACTGCATCACCCCGATGTCCCCTAGTAGCGCATGTGTAGTAAATAATTCTTCTCCATGTTCAAAAAAAATTTATAGTGTCCTTTGCTCCACTTCCTGAGGCGCCCATTAGTTCGTAGTGCATTTCTCCGAAGGTACCTTGCAGTCTTTTTTTGGATAATCTATCTGCAGTGTCATTTTTCTCCCTGTATATATGGTTGAAGGATATATGTGAGAAAGTCCTGCACAGTTCATGTATTCTGTCCACCCAAGTGAATAGATGTCCAGGAGCCAGGATGTTTAAATTATTCATGTGATATCAAAGTTTTTGAGTCTCCGAAAACTCATATTTTGTCACTATATAGCTGCTTTGTGAACCACAAGAGACCCCAAAGGGCCAATAGTTACACCTTGGTATTGGTGCCTTGCCCCCCATACCAATGGATTTTGTAGTGACATAAAGGACTGATCATTAACCATGCACCTGGGTCGCCCCGTTAAAGAAACCCGCCAGATAATGAATGTCAAAGGGTCTAACTCTATGGGATAGATCTCTGGGCGGTTTGTCAATGTTCTTCAGTCCACCCGAGCTCTTAATGACCTTCTCTGCCACCCGTGCAAGTGTGCACCACATCTCCTCGAATAACCACGAGTTTCTGCAGCACCATAGACACCAATGAAAGTGTAGAGGAATAGTCCTGTATTATTTCCCTTTGGCATGCCACCAACTAATGCAATCCTGTACCGAAATGAAGATCTTCTGTTGAAATTTCAGGTTTGTAAAAAGTATATTCTAGGTTTGCCTCGCAAAGTCACAGTTGTAGAAAAGATGGGTGTTATCTTCATCTTGTTGCATACACAGTTTGCATATCCCTGGCCCAATCCTACCTTTCTTCATGAGGTTCTTCTAGGTAAGATTTTTATCTTTCCATATGAGCCATAAGAAGACGATGATTTTTATCTGAACTTTTTCCTTCCATATGCACAAGAACCAGCAAACCTGATTATGGCCTCACTGTTGTTTGATGAGTTCCATATATGTTTCGGAGGTATTGACATTACCTTTTCTAGTATTTCCACCCCAGTTATGGAGTCTCTCGACTGTTTTTTTTATTAGGCCTATGTGTCTCAATCCTTCCAAAAATTTATCCCACGCAATCGCATCATTGCCCTGTAATCCCAGTACATGTGCCTCACGCCACCATGGATATCCCTCCTTCCAGCTGTGAATGATCTGTCCCACATAAAATATGCCCAATCCATGTATTTTGTTACTCAGTCCTGGTTCCATGATATTGTGTTCGGGATGTCCCCTCATGCCTCCCTCCCCAATCATAATTGTCATGCCATCCCCGAAGTTCCACCTTAATAGAGATGTGAACAGTGGCCAGATACTCTTGAAACCGTTCCAGGTTGCAGAACCCCGAGCCCGTGCCTCCCATCCAAATATGTACATTGTCTCTAGAGTTTGATTATTAAGGTGCTTATGCCTCATGATGTCACTCCATAGGCCCGATGTCTGTAAGCATCTCCACATTGACTTTAAAAGTAAAGCCCTCCCGAAAGTGTCTATGTCCAGCAGTCCCAACCCCCATCGCTTGGGTATTGTAATGCAATCCCATCTAGCCAAGTGATATTTGCCTCCACCCCTTCCCCCATCCCATATGAAATTAGAGATGGTGGACTTTATCTTAGAAATGACAGCCCTTGGTATGGAGAATAGGTGTGCCTAATATACAAATAGTAGTTGTTGTAGAACAACTTGTGCGAGGATTAGTTTCCCTCCTTTCGATAACCATTTTAGTAACCATCGATTAATTCTCTTACGATATTTATCAATTAGCCATTTGGTTTTAGGTGGAATCACAAGTATGTAAGGCCTTATTTGAGTCCAGAACTTCTATAATTAAAAAAGTGGCTGACTTAATATTTAGATAAATGTTATTTGTAACTTTAAGAATACGTAATTCCAAAATAAAAATAAAAATAGGAAATCTTTTTGAAAACTCTAAATTTCAGAAAAAAAAATCTCAACTTATTAAATCAAACAATCTCTACTTTTTTTTTTAAATAAAATTTTTAAAAACGACACATAATCTACAACCATTTATGCCATTTGTATACCAGTTAGGTGATGATAACATTTATGATACGGCGGGTAAGAAGGCTTTCTATTAAAGGGTCATGTATTGACCTTTTCTCATGTGGTGTGTGTTTCAATTCTAGGTACCGCCCCCTCAATTACAACTAGAGTTAATCCGACTATGTATTGGAAAATTGTCGTATTTTTACTTTTTCACAAAAAACATAGGCCTATTATGACGGTTCTTCCGAAATTTACTATACAAACATTTGAATTGGAAATGTATATAAATAATCTAAATGGATATAAATTTATTTTAATTTAAATAGGGATAAATATTATAATATTAACAAATTAATATAAATAGTTTGACATTAATATTTGAAAAAGTTGAAATGCTTTTAAATATTTTAAAATTAAAAATTAATTTTAATTTAAAATTATTATAAGTAGTTTTAATGATGATTACAAGAAATACTTAATTTTTTGCAAAATTGATATGGGTTGAAATTTTTTAATTTATTTTGGGTTGAGTTTTAACACTCATATCACTGCATGTGCGAAGGGCTGGGAATGAGGCAACATATTATCTAGCTAACTAGGGATGCAGCCATGAAGGACGCTAGTTGGACATCAATGCATCTGACAAGGCTTGGGATATTGAATTACACCCATTACAAATCATTCTCAATAGAGATAAGGAAAGTTCTCAAGATCGAGATCAAGACCCTCGATCAGGGTGCCACGAGGAGGTTTAGAGTCGAGGTTCGGTGGTGGCACGCGTCGTCATGCACACACCGCATGACTGACATAGTACACCGCATGATGGAAAGGGGCATGACCACATGCCAGATAATAAAACCTGTCGTAGGCATAGTTGGCAACCACCAGGAATTGTCAGAGAATTTTAGGAAACAATGCCGTCAAGATCGTGCGTTAAAGTATGAGGCATGCCAGAGAGGAAGCCCTGATCTCGAACGATAGTTGGAAGAAAGCGCAGCAACAAAGACAAAAGGTTGGCATCGGCAGCTGGTCATCTGGTATGTTTTGCGTCTCCTAACCTTGATAATCACCATGAATGTAAATTTAAATTGGATGACTCCCTTTAGAAATTCCTCCGCTAGTGGTTATTCTTCTGGTCCAGACCCCTATACAAACCCGGAAGTAGGCTCTAGAATGCTTCAATATGTGAATGTGGTTCTTCCTTGTAGTTACATGGCCTTTTTAGATTATGCGGATAGTCTTCAATCTGTTTTATTCAATTGCAAGGTTAAGGGTTTCAGGATTTTACAACATGTAGTATTTTTCTATTGGTCGAAGAATGTAATGGTCGTTCAGATTATCCAGGCCACTGTGGTCATCCCTTGCTTTCGAACCCCCTGTAATGTCTCTTCTCCTACCGGTTCTGTGTTTGCGTTGGGGAAAGAAGTTCATCTCGTTACGCTAGGAAGGGTATTGGGTAGGTCTGTTGTTCAAATGGTTTCAGTCTCTCAATCGTATGAGCTAGCAAGTATGGCTAGGCATGATCGTCCTGGTAACAATGCAGGAGGTGGCAATAGGTTGTGCTCTCGGGTTCATTTCACTATTAGGCATTTAGGCTGCATGCAGCTCTGTAGGGTTTACAAGGCAAAGTCTTGTTGTTGCTTTTTATGGGGGGGTAGCGAAACCATCCATCTGGGGTTCTAGTTCACGCACTCTACTCTGCATTTTAGTTTGGTTATGCTGAGCTTGAGTCGGTTATGATGCATTTGAGTCTATCCGGGTTTATGGACTTACGTCATTTTTGGAATACCTTGTATGACATATTCCAAATGAACATCAATGTTGTGGGTCCTACCTGCAGTAACATCCATACTGTCACTGAATTTATTATGCCTTACACAAGCTCTGCAACAATAAACACACGTCCCTCCAACTCTCTGTCTGATAATCCATGGCCAATTCGAATCCTGCTTATACGAGGATATACAACAATGGAAAAAGGATAGACTTCAAAGAAGCAGGGTAGGGAAAAAGGAAAACAGAAACAGGTCAAACCCATTGCAAACTCCAGCAAGCGAGGAAGTAAATCCAAGAAAGATGTTATAGAGAACCTTCTCGAAGCCTACACTACAGGTAACCCCCCTCAAGTCCGCAATCTAATTAAGGGATGGGAGAGAGAATGTGGGTAAAAAGAGGAAGATATAGAAATACAGGAAGATGAAATGGATTTAATCATTGATCTAGGGAATAATAGAGGTTGATTATCCCTTTTCCACCAGTCTATTTGGACTTACTGGACTTTTAAGTGTGTTCTAGCAATGGCTGTCATGAGCCTTCAAGAAGTGGGAGGAGACCCACATGTGGTTTCACAGGTGATTTCAGTTTTGCAAGATATTAAAAAGGAACTTCAAGACATGTGAGTATCTCAGCATCATGCAACAAAATGACTGGGAAGAATTGAGAGGCAACTTCAAACGATGCACCAAGTAGACATGTCGGGATCCAGTGTCAAAGACCCTGCACTAGTTGAGTCCTCAGGCGACTGAATTATTGTTTCTCATTTTTGTTGTTTCATGTTTTTAGCGGATTGCATTTATATTTACAGTTTGTTGGCAGACTTTGGTAGATATAATAGTATGGAGGTAATAGTCTATAGGAGAAAAAAACAATTTCAATACTGGATGGCTTATAACTCGTTAAGATGGCCAACAAACTTGGTTTCCTTCAGGAAGGTTGAGGCAATCGCATTTTTATATGTAAACCTACTTATTTTTTGATAAATAGAAAAATGGAAAGGCACTGCTAAACTTACAATTTTTTTTTTTTTTAATTAGCTTTGATCCTATTTTCTTTAAATATAAATAAAGTTATTAACTACCCAAAATTAAAGGTACCTAGTAAGAAAGAAAATATTCATCATAGACTATTGGTGAGTCATTTTAAGTGACATGGTATACTTTGAATAAAGATAATAAATCAAAATAAATTTAGATATAATAGTGAATAACAACTATCCTCAGTATTAGTTTACAACTAATTTATGGTAAATTTTGCTACTTTACAAAAAAAAAATAAAAAAAAAATTGACTACTACTAATGAATTAACTTAAATCTAAGTAGAACATCAACTTTTAACTAAAATAAAACACCAATTTCAAAATAAAAGGAAACACATACTTGTCAATTTTTATTTTTATTTTATTTTTTTATTTTATATAGATGGCGCTCCAAACAACCTATACTCTACAAAATGTCATAGAAATGGACATAGGGTTTTCAAATCTTAGTATAAACCTGACTTTGTCATATTTTTTTTTTTAAATTTTTGCATTCTAATATGGATAGCAGAGTGAACACGATATTTCTTTGAAAGACCTAATCACAAAAGAATTTAAATGATAAATATGAAATCATAATCAGAAAACTAGGTCCAACTAATAATGTAATGAAACAAGTTTTAAAAAATGAGAATGAAATAATGAACCAAAAAATAAAATTTCATTATTAAAATGAATTTAATAAAAACCCAAATGCTTTGTTTATAAAAAATCCATTTTTAATAAGGTAAAAAAACATTATATACTCTAAACACAACTTACGATATGGTTCTTAAAGTCCCAATGTTTGCAAATAAAACAAAAATGCAATACTAAAGAAAATCATTTTTATGAGAGTGTACATACTCAATCATGCTTATTGAAAATATATCTTAGTTTATATAAAAAGTCAATTATTGAGATGATAACCCTAAGGAATAAACTTCATGCAAAAATTTCATGGGAAAGATAAAAGGTGAAATTAACCCCTAGAACACTTGGAAATTTGGTTTTACATCTAAAGATGAAGAATTCAACAATGCCTAAGTTCATAGAAAATGCTGAAAACTAAGCATTATTTATTTCCTTTCCCTCTTTGATGTTAATTTTTTGAATTCCCAATATCAACCTAATATTACCCAATAGTAAACTTGTTTCTAAGTTGATTGGTAAATCAACCAAATTTAAGAGAGATGAATTGTTGTGGTATAATATCTCAAATTAACTGATGTGGAATATTGACATGTTTGCTCTTACTATGGGATATTGAATTCTTTGTCAAGGAAATTATGTTTTAATTGTCACAATAAACTTTAATGGTTTTATAGACTTCCATTCTAAGTTTTCAAACAATCTTTCCATCCAAATAACTTTTATACTTGGTGATTCTACAATATATTCTACTTAAGTTGTAAGTAGAGCAATAGCGAGTTTCTTTTTACTACTCCAAGACATAATATTTTCTCCAAATAGAAAAGCATATGGGAAAGTACTCTTTTAATCATCCAAGATACTTGTCCAACTTGCATCTATGTATTCTACAATATTAGAATCATTAGTAGCATTATAAAACAATTCCAAAATATTGATATCACTTACATATTTAAGAATTCTTTTCACATCTTTCCAATAATACTCATGAGGTTGATGCATGAACCTAGTAAAAAAAAAAAACATGTTTTCTATTCCAATGTTTGTCAAATATATAAGATTTCCAATTAGATATCTATAATGAGTGGCATTGCAAAGTGGAATTTAAACTTACTTCATTAATTTAGTGGCAAAAAATATGAAAGTGCTCACACATTTACAACCTTGCATGTTAAAACTACTTCAACAAGTCTTCAACATTTTTAATTGACAAATGAACATACCTGAAATTGTTTGATTGCAATGCATATTCAGGACCAAAAATATTGCACTTCACGCAAATCAAATGCAACACCCCAACTTCTCTCGTTCTGTAATCATAATTATGACCTAATGTTGTTGTAGATTGCACCATAAATATTTTTGTGTTTTTTTACCTATGATGGACCAATTTTTAAGTTATGTAAATGTATTTCTTTAATGAGAGAAAAACATTGTCGACCAACTGATTGAAGGGAAGAGCATTGGTACTAGTCACAATACCATGGATGGGAATCAATGAGGCGGTTTCAAAATCAACTTGCATGTTAAGGAAACAACCATAGTAAAAAAATCCCATATTTCCAAAATGCCAAATTTTGAATTTGAAATTAATTTCCTCCTTCCCATTTCCCCAAAATCAGTTATTGAAGAAAGTTAGGTAGTTAGGAAGCCAACCACCCATAATTGTGGAAGCATGAAGATGGTGTGGGAAGTTGAAAGTGTTAAGAGATGGGTAGAGCAAGTACCCCTTATGATATGACCCATGAAATCCCCTATTAAAGGGAAGAAAATTGTAGGTCTTCCTTGTATGGAGCAGGGAAATACATATGAGGGTCAAGTGGGAAATTTCAATGAGTGTATAGAGGGTAATGAAGGCTTGGGAAGTAAAAAAGAAGAGTTTTCAGAGAGTAGAGTAAACCCATGAGTGATTCAAAATGGGATGATTAGCAAGTGAGTCATCTGTTAGAAATTTCTAACAGATATAACTTCTTATGGAAGCTGAAATTCATGACCAAATGATGTTGAATCCATTTGGAGACCATTCATGAGTGTTTTGGCATGTTATATCTTAAATTTGACTGCCAATTCAGGATAGGGAAACCCAAATATGAGATGTGAGTGAGCACTGAGAGTAGAGGCCACAAAGTGTAATATTCCCAATTAGCAGTCAGCTAATTGGAATATTAATTTTTGACAATTTTTCCTTTTCTATAGTTAGCAGGAAAATAAAGTGGGTAGAGGTGACCCACAAATAAATCAGCGATTAAAACACTTTCCTAAAGTCACTAAGGCAAAGATTAAAGTTGAAGTAGGACCCATGGGGGCCAGCATCACGCAATAGGGAGAAGCCTAGTGGTAGTGCAGGAGAGGGGGCAACAGAGACAATGTGGGGACAATAGCTACACAGTGGAAGAGCAGGGATTGGCAGGCAGAGGTGGCAGCGTAGTCTAGTGGAGCCCAAGGGGAACATTGGGGGCTCGATTAGGTAAAAGAGGATGAGAGTAGCTCATTCCTCATTCATCACTCATTTAGCTAATTTTCTGTCTAGTAAACCAGGAGCACGCTTGAACTATTAGCCACGTCTGCAAGTGTTGTTTAGCACATAGATTTCCAAGCGGGAATCTCAACCTCATCCTTAGGGGACTTCGAGTGCATGCTAAGGAGAGGAGTTTTGTTTTGTTTTGGAGGAGAGTCACACAGCTTCCGTCCATAGTTACGCAATCCTTTCTAGGGTAGTGTAGTGAGCCAGAGAAACACACAGTCCAATAGTAGAGAAACTTCAGAGAGGGAGAAAGGCCAAGGGATTTAAACAAATATTTTTGTGAGGGGATCATCCCTTCCATAACCGTATTTTTGGGCAGTTTCCTGTAGCTATTTATAGCATATCAGTTTAGAGCCCAGTCTACCCAACAAATTTGTGCACCCAGCTCAAGAGGGTGATTTCCCAGGGTTAGAATTTCAGAAAACCCTTCGTGGTTTGTTTTTGGTTTTTTGTGGAGAGTTCGGTGTCCAATTCCCAAAATTTTATGTGCAGTTGAACAACCCCATCACATAGTCCATTTCCAGCCAGCAGCAACACCTTCCAAACTGGGTAGGGTAGAGAAGGAGCCATGCAGAGCAGCTAGCAACCACAGTTTCTGAGCAGGGATTAAGGAGTATTTCAGTTTTCCTTGTGCAGGCCAAGGTGCCATCTTCCTAGCACCATTTGTACATTTCCCCATTTAGAAAATATTAATAAAATGGCTCAGCAATTTGGCTCTATTTCATGGTTTTTTGATGTATTTTTATGTTTGCTGTAGATTTAGTCTTTTTTTCTTTGTATTACTGTTTGTTCCCAATTGGGATATTACAGTGATATCAGATCCATAGACTTGGCTCAACCTATGGAGAAATTGGTCTATGAAACCGGAAGATAGATAATACATTACATACCGGAAGCAACAGTATAGAAGTAGAGAGCATAGGCTCGAAATACCACCTGATCAAGAAGACAATATTCTGGTGGAGGAAGGCGAGGGGAAGGCACCAATGGCAGAAGAATGAGATGAGAGGAAGGAATTTGGTAACCTCCTCCTAAATTCAGTGCAAGAGCTCTCCAAGAAAATAGAAGAGATGGGACAAAATATTGCCGGAGAGAACAAACGACGGGAAATTCCAAGGGAATTTCACAATGGAGAAGGATCTAGTACTTCTCACCATATATTGGAGCATAACGCTACGCAACAAGTAGTTCCACACACTCCACCACACTCTACCATGCTCACATTCCTAACTTCAGGAGCGGGAATGGGAGGACCCAGGAGCTGAAGGTGGCTCACTACGGAGAGTATTTTGCATAATATCTGCCGTATGGGCTAGAATTCAGAGATACCCTCACCTTCAATGAATTCTTCCAGTTGAAAATAATAGAAGACCACGCAGCTAGAATAGAGGAGGAGGGTACATGCAGGGTAGTGACCTGCAGCGTACCATGGGAAATTTTTTCTTGCCTACCTACGCTGGGTCATCAGTGTTCTGCAAAGGCTTGGGTGGAGAAGCTAGACATTTACTTTCAGCTAAACCAAATGGTGAAGGTGGAGGCCATCAAGGTGGCAACGCTTCACCTTGAGGGAGAATCCCATGATTGGTGGTTCCATGGGATGTCTACGCTGGGTCACGCAGGAGTGAAAATGTATGCAAAGTTCACCCAGAGGTTGGTTGAGATATTTTATCGGAAGGACCCAGAGGAAAATGTTGTTGAGTTGACCAAGCTAAAACAGACGGGGAACCCGAAAACTTACATTTCCGAGTTCTTGAAATTCTCAGTGATGGTTCCAGATCTATCCGTGCCCAGGAGAGTGTATATGTTTATTGATGGACTGGCGGAACCTTTGTGTGGGCTAGTCAAATCCACCAAGACCACTACGCTACAAGATGCAGTAGGGAGGACTAGGGACTTGCGGGATTCCATGCCAAGGACGAGGGCTCCTTTCCCCCATAGACCAGCATTCCAGTAGAAGGGGAAAGACATGAGAGCTACACCCCCGAGAGGGAACCAAGGATGGGGGCCTTTGGTTGATGATATCGGAGAGACTTGAGATGGAGGAGGATTTGCTTCACTTTCCGGGAGCCATGGGCACCCGGTCATCGTTGTGCTGGAGGGAAGGAAAATTATAGTGAGATCTTCTCCAACAGTGAGGGAGAAGAAGAGGCATATGAGGAGTTGGAGGGGGATGCCAAAACTGGTGCAACAGGAGGAGACCATCCACCACCACCTCCCCCAGTAATAGGAGGAGCAACGTTTGCACCTACTGGAGGAGTCCTTGCATCCTTGCGAGAATTTTGCAAGTACTGAATGCTGAGAGTTTGAGGCATAGTCTAGGGGCAGCATGTCTCAGTGTGGGTGGACAACGGGGCCACGCACTACTTTATTGATGCCCAACTAGTGCAAAGGAGGGGCATATAGATAGAAATATTTGATGGTTTCTCTGTGTTGGATTCAAGTTCCAAGACCATTCAGTGCATGCGGTATGTTTCAGAATTAATAGTGACCATGGGGACATACACGGTGATCGATCATTTTTTTTGTGGTCGATATTCTAGATACCAACGTGGTGTTGGGTGTACAATGGATTATCACACTTGGGAGAGTCACTATTTCTCCATAAACCCAATGTGAAAAATTAATATGACAAATAATTCGACCCCCATAGGTTAGGATATGGCCCACCAGAGAGCACGTGTGGCGCCCTCTGGTTGGGTTATACTCCAACCCTTAAAAAAAATTTCAAATTCCAACTTAGGAAGAATTGGAGGTCATTGGACAATTTCTCTCTTCACTTAACCCATTTGGCGAATCTAAAGATGACACTTGTCATAGTGTCACTGGCTACAATCTGGAGAATATTCCCTGCAATGCTAATTATACCTGCCACATCATCACTGTACCTGTTCTTCTCCTTTTTTGCTTGTTTTGGAAAACGAATAGCAGATGGTAACTCAGTCATACAAACTCGGATTTTGATGAAATGAGTTGTGCCGGAATACCAGCAACGAACTCTATCTGTTCATTCAGGTTCGAAGCAATTTTGAGCGCTTTGAAATTTTAGCTAAGTTTAGGCCCTGATCCAAATTCTGATCAGAGATTGTACCCCATATATGACAAGGAGATGCTAGCCATCATGCATGCATTGGATAAGTTCTGGCATCACCTAATGGGTAACATATTTTGGGTTAGCAAGATCTAGGGCTATGATTTTGACATTGAGTATGTCAAAGGGAAGAACAATGTGGTGGTTGATGCTCTATCACGAATACTGACAAAGTTGTCCTTAATGAGTCTTGACGCAGATTGGAGAGCCCAAATTTTGATAGAATACTCCAAGGACCGTTTTACATGTGAGGTGTTAGATGGGCCAGTGATAGATGACCTATACCGGGTGATGAAAGAGGTCATCTATTATCAGGATCAAATCTTCTTGACAGGAAACTCCCAACACAGGGAGAATTGTTTGCATGCAACTCATGATTCACCACTTTCAGGCCATCAGGGGTTCACTAAGACATATAGGGCCATCAAGGAGAGGTTCTCATGGAAGGGCCTTGAGGAGGATGTACTTTGGCATGTCAGGGAGTGCGTGGTTTTACAGAGGAATAAGGGAGAGCATAACCATCCTGCATGTTTGTTACAACCACTTCCCATTTTGGAAGGGAAATGGGAAAGCATCTCCATGGATTTCATCAGCCTATGGTGCAGGGCAAGGATTGCATCTTCATAGTTGTTGATCAACTAACGAAGTATGTGAATTTCTTTGCCATCTCAGCCTAGTACAATAATTCATAGGTGGATGAGTTATTTTTACGGGATGTTTCCAAATTCCATGGTCTCCCAAAGATCATAGTCAGTGACAGAGATAGCCAGTTCATGGGCGGATTTTATCATGAATTATTCTGTCTAGTGGGTACATATTTGACACTGTGCACCAGCTATCACCCACAGACAGATGGATAGACTGAGATAGTGAACAAGTGGTTGGAAGGCTACTTAAGAAAATATTTCACGGGGCAGCAGAAGGCTTGGTTGCACTGGCTTCACTTGGGGGAGTACTGCTACAACACGACATTCCACATGTCGATTGGTATGTCTCCATTTTACGCTTTGTATGGTTATAATGATCTAACTTTTGTTAATGTGATGTTTGGAGATATCAAGGTCCCAAGGGCAAAAGACTGGATCCAAGAGAGCCAAGACATACTTCGGGCAAGGAAAACATAACTACAATGCAAAATCATCATAATATTTACGCAGATAGAGGCCATGTGGAGGGACAGTTTGAGGTAGATCATCTGGTTTACCTTTGTATTCAGTCGTACAAGCAGTTCACGCTGAAGCAGAAGGGAGCTGAGAAGCTCAAGCCCCACTTCTACGGACCATACATGGTGATCAGGTGTGTTGGGGAGGTAGCATATGAGCTGGAGCTTCCAGCCGAGAGCAGGATCCACAATATTTTCATGTCTCATGCCTGAAAAAGGCCTTGGGACAACATGTGACAGTCACTATGGAGCTCCCTCTCACTGATGATGAGGGGCATTCGGTGCTACAGTTGGAGGCCATCTTGGACACCCGGGAGAGCTAGTTGAGGAGTAGGACCATGAAAGAATATATGATTCGATGGAGGAACCTTCCAGATGAGGATGCCACTTGGGAGGGGGAGAAAATCATGCAACATCCATCCTTGCAGTTTCTTGAGGATAAGTAACATTCTGGTGGGGAGGACTGTAATATTCCCAATTAGCAGTGAGCTAATTGGAATATTAATTTTTGAAAATTTTGCGTTTTCTATAGTTAGTAGGAAAATAAAGTTGGTAGAGACCCACAAATAAATCAGAGATTAAAACACTTTTGTAAAGTCACTATGGCAAACATTAAAGTTGAATTGTGACCCATGGGGGCCAAAATCATGCAGTAGGGAGCAACCTAGTGGCAACGCAGGAGAGGGGGAAATAGAGGTAGCACAGGGACATTGTAGAGACAACGTGGGTACAGTAACTGCGCAATGGTAGTGTAGGGATTGGCAGGAAGAGGTGGTAGTGCAGTCTAGTGGGGCCCTAGGGGAACGTTGGGGGATCAACTAGGTAAAAGAGGATGAGAGAATCTCATTCCTCATTCATTCAATCATTTAGCTAATTTTATATCTGGTAAACCAGAAGCACACTGCAGTTGTTTAGCCGAGTCTACAAGTGTTGTTTAGCACAAATATTTCCAAGTGGGAATCTCAACCTCATCCTAAAGGGGCTTCGAGTGCATGCTCAGGAGAGGATTTCAGTTTCGTTTTGGAGGAGATTCACACAGCTTCAGTCCATAGTTACACAGTCCCTTCCAGGGTAGCGCAGTGAGCCAGAGAAACACGCAGTCCAGCAGTAGAGAAGCTCTGGAGAGGGAGAAAGGCCAAGGGATTTCAACCGAGAGTTTTTTGAGGGGATCAACCCTTCCATAGCAGATTTTTTGGGAAATTTCTAGTATATCAGTTTAGAGCCTTGTCTACCCAGCATATTTTCGTACCCAGCTCAAGAGGGTGATTTTCCGAGGTCAACATTTTGGAAAACCCTTCGCAAGTTTTTCTGGGTTTGTTGTGGAGATTCTGATGTCCAATTCCCAGAATTTTTTATGTAGTAGAAAATACCCATTACTCAGTCCATTTCCAGCTAGTAGCAACATCTTCCAGACTGGGCAGCGTAGAGGAGGAGCCATGCAGAGAAGCCAACAACCATAGTTTCTTAGCAGGGATTGAGGAGTATTTAAGCCTGCCTTGTGCAACCCAAGGTGCCATCTTCCTAACACCATTTTTACCTTTCTATTTCATGGTGTTTTGATGTATTTTCATATTTGCTGTAGATTTAGTCTTTGTTTGCTTTATATTACTGTTTGTTCCCAATTTGGGATATTACAAAAAGGGACTTCATTGGAAAATAAGGGACTCCCTTTTATAGAAAAAAATAGCTAGGAAGGCATTCAGGAATATCATGGAATTCTTGGCCTAGTGGGTAGATGGTATCCACCATTGTTTGCTTGTGAAGGAGAGAGGCCTTCACAACTCAAATTGTCTTTGAGAACGTACATTTTCCCCTAGTGGTATCATGGCTTAGATAGGGTGTGTCCGACTATAGGTAAGACTAGGTTAGTTGAGCCTATGGTTAGATGGAAACATGTAAACCCTTCTTCAATTGCAAGCAAAACATTTCATATAAGTCTTTGCATGATCTTTTTATTGATTTTCTCCAGCCATTTATGCATATTGGGTGACACACAAACACACACACACACATGAGTAAACTGGAAGAGTGAATTTATGATACACAAATGTCATAATAAATATTTATGAATAAACTCAATAATCCGAAGTATTTATAAGACATATGATGATATGATGAAAAATTTTCACCAACATCCTCATTTTCTTGTAATTTTTTCTCTTAGGTATCAACCTAGGCACCATATGATTATGCACATAAGTGCTATGGTGACATACTATAAATTTAAAACTAATGAGCTGTAGTTCCCTTTATATTAATGGAAATGATAATGAAAATTATCCAAATTTGTTAGAAAGGAAATACAAGTCATAAGCCTCCTAGTTCACCTTGCAAGGAGACATCAAACTCTTGCATGATGCTCAACGATCTCTTCTTACAATTTGAGTGCAAAAATTTTAAGTATGAGATTAGCATATATGCAATCTCATCTTCCAAGGTCATTGGGGTAATTCGAAATCAGTGCATGTCCAATCAATGACCAAACAAATAGAAGTTTATTATCATTTATGTGGCTAATTAGAATTCCATTGGAACATCTAGATAAATAAATTCCTTAGTAATTTGGCCATTCAAGCATTGATCAAAGAGTAGATGTAATTAAAATCCTCATAGTAGTATTGTTTGTAAGTTTTAGAATCGATAATAATAAGGCCAATAACGTGTCAAATGGAAAGCCTAGTTTCCTATGATATAGAGAGTGTTCAAATCCTAGATCATGTCGAAATTCTCTATGCTCATGATAAGGAAAAAGTCAACATCCATATTTCACAAGAAGGAGCTTTTTCCAATGAGATAAGGAAAACTCAATCTTATCCTTGTCCTTGGTAAACATCATTATGAAGTGTTATAACTCAAATTTCCAACTAATAACTTTACTGCACAAGATTGAAATTCTCGCAACATAGAAATCATTTTCGAGTGTGACACAAGGTTATATATCACCAAAAAAAGTTACTTTAGGTGTAATAGATAATTTTGTGTTGGTGAGAAAGTGATATTTTGAGTGATACAACCAAATATTATACTTGGGAACCATGTGATACATAATCTCTACCATAGGCTTGATAATGCTTGACCCCACACTACATGTAGATATGTACATATTTCATTTTACAGTTGAAAACATTTGGATCCACGTGATACATGGCCCAAATCGTAAAGGTTGAAATATGGTGCCCTATCACCATGGTAGTTTGGGGTACATGATTCAAAACTAACATTTGTGTTGAGTGAAGCACCCCTCGATAATTTTTACATTGCACACAGGATTGGTAGAATTACACAATTGAAAACACTTGAACATAACTACTACCAAGCCAAGCCTTAATGCGTGGTGATCTCTCATATTTAATAAACTCTCTTCTAGATGTGATACAACTGTATATTATAGGCATGAGGATGAATTGGACATAAACTCATGCAACTTGGTTGATTTCCTTAAGTATATATGTTTACATTGTTGATACTTAAATATCATTGATTTTATAAAAATAAAATAAAAATATAGAAAGCAATGTAAAGTGGGTTATTGGTGAAATTCACCATGTGAGGTTCCAACACAATATGAAGACTGAATGAGTAGTTATGATAGGTGTGAATTCCACCACATCCCAATAAAAACCATAGATTATATGAATGGCATGTGGGAGGGGGAGAATGCCCTTCAAACTTGTGTATTTATGAGCTCTTTTCCTCTTTACAAAACCCTATAAGCCACCATGTATTAGATGGTTTGGTGTAGAATAAATTAATTTGGGGCTTGATAAATGGTTTTGGGCTATCAGGGTGTGGTATTTCAAATTCTTACAAGATATAATGTATTCACTCCATAAAATATTTGGATGTGACACCTTATATCACATTAGTGTATGCAACAATAAGACTTAAGGGTGTTTTCAAAGCATATGGTATTGGGATAGAAGAATGACACCCTAAGAAATATCTAATAGTGGGCCATAATTTGGTGCTATAAGGTAAAAACTCATCAATTCATAGACAGTGGAAGGATCTTGATAAGGAAATATGACCAATTAATTAGAAAAACCTTCTTGCATGCAAGACCCCATTTTCTTAAAGACACTAAAATATTGGGTATGTTATAGGTGGTATTAGAGTAGAGTTATAATGTTGGCTTGTTATGGATCAAAATTACATATAAGGTTAAAGATATTCTCTTTATTTTATTATGAGGATGATGTGTAACAAACAATTGAACCACTTTACTTACAACAATGAAGAGAATATATAAGTTAGTGGTAGCAAAGGAATCATTGCAATCAAATATAAGATGGTACAACATCCTCTAGAGGAAAACTCACATGTCAGATATGGGGAGTCTAAAGAAGAATGAATGTGGAATCATATACAAATCTAGTAGAAAGGATTAGGATCTTGAAGGAAAGACTTCAAATTTGTATGGAAGACAATAAGAGAATAATTTAGGAATAGGAAGGGAATTTTTTTTTGAATTTCAAGTTACTACAAGCCTTGTCTGAAATTTAAGGAAAATTAACCCTCATAGCATAGATTTTAGATTTTCAATATATTTTATGAGATCTATTACAATGATGAAATGTCTAGTGGAATATCCATGGTATTTTATAGATGATATTGGTATCAAAGTGAGTTTCCTTAGGCATATTATGGGGAGTTGAAGGGGATCCAGA
Source organism: Pinus albicaulis (assembly GCA_034641835.2). Lineage (NCBI taxonomy): Eukaryota > Viridiplantae > Streptophyta > Pinopsida > Pinales > Pinaceae > Pinus > Pinus albicaulis. The sequence goes on from CM076579.1 coordinate 674,097,910, forward strand.
TCTGTTAAGATAAAATTCAGAAAACCCCATCCATGGATGATGAAAGTATTAATAAACCTCAAGATCTTACGAAGGTGAGATTCACAAGGCTAGAGGAGAAGATCACAGATATCGAACATAATATGAACCTTATCATGGAAAATCTATAAAAAAAGCTTGGAGTTGGATAAGGTGGAAGTTCCAACTTGAAGGTTAGATCACAAGGAAAATTGGGAAATCGAGAAGAGCCAGAGTAGGAGGATAAGAGAGGTCTCCAAAAAGAACAACTAAGTTTGAGTTCCATGAACCATTCATAGTCCATTTTCAAGGTGGAAGTGAAGGTTGACATTAAGCCATATGATGAGTCCCAATATCACAACAAGATTTTTGGGACTCCCAAGGCTACTAGCTTTAATTATCAACATGAGGTTCATACAAACTTAAGAGGTGACAATGTTATATGGAAAATAGGTCAAGCTATACGCATGCCACCTTTAGTCAATGAATCATATTAGGGCATACATATACCACTCCTTTTACTAGCTTTCAAAAAGAACTTGCATGAAAAGACAAGAGTCTACTTTGATTGCAGGAAGGTAAACATGATCCTATTTGCAGAAATGAAAGTGTCCTTCATTAAATGTAAAGACTGAGTACAATTAAATGAAGGTAAAGGACTAAAATAATTGTAAAGATGAAAATATACGAGTAGAGTAGTGATTTACATTCCTCAAGTAGAATCTTGATTTGCATCTGCAAGTAGACTAACATATTTGTGAAAATTTTCTTGAAAAAGGAAACTTGATCTAAAGCGCATGACTAGAAAATATAAGAACATAAATTCAAAAAATAGATCTAATTTACTTACATTGAAGAGTTTCCATTCTTATCACTGAGTTAAATATAATTTAGCTTTAGTAATATAGTCCTTACACATTACATAAGGGAAAAAAATGTGTGATTCAAATGTGGAAATATGTCTACTAATTCTAATTATTGTTTTGTACTTGCAGTGAAGGAAGGATGGGTCTAAAGTCATCCTTGGTTTTCCCCAACCATGGATTCAAAGAATGAAGGTCACGATTCAATCCCAAGATATAAAAATAAAGCTTTAAAAGTAAATTTGGCCAATTTTAGACAATGCTACATGATGTTATTGGATTTCTACAAGATTGCTACTTGATGTTATAGGATTGCCATGTTTTGCTACAGGATTGGATCTGAGAACATCCTAAGTATAGGAAAGGTGTTCTGAAGGTGGGAAAAGGTAGATGAGGGTGTATGAAGGATATATGAGGAAGTTTTCAAAGCTTATCACCCCTCAGAGATCTATCTTTCACAAAATTACATGCTTATGGTGTCCCCCAATGATCTTGAAAAGATGATCTCGGTGGGAGAATTTGAGAGCAGTATGAGGTGTCAAGGAGGAGGATGGTAATAAAAAAATGGATGTAGGATGAGTGTGTTAATCCCTGAAAGTCACTGGTAGTACCTGTATACTAAGAATCAACCCCTTCCTACTCTTGGAAAGAACATAAATGTAGTGATCAAATTGCAACAAAACAAATCAAGATGGAAAGGATGAGTTGGATTTTATTTCATCAATAGATACTCTATCCTACAACATGCATTTAATCCATGTGCAAAGGCATGATATTAACTTCTAGGATGCAAAAATAGAGTATGCAAGATAACTATAAACCAAATTCTAGCAACTTTCAAAGGAAAACAAACACATATTTTTGGATTTTTGTTGTAGACTCCTCAATCGCACTTCCCACAACAGAGGTGGTAATCAGGCCCGCAACCACAATTTCGTACTATAAATTTTTCCTAAACAAGGAAACAAATACCACTACTCAAACAATGAAAAAATAAAATACATAAGAGGGACTAGAGCCTTTGGGTTGGGCCCTAACCCAAGGGTCTCAACCCTCTAAAGTTAACTCAAATGTAGAACAACAGTGAACCTTTCATTAACATGAAATGGAGTTCAAATACATCATATGAAAATTGAAATAACAATCTCAAGAACTTGGATCTCAATAGATCTTATTAGATCCAAAATTTGAAATCCTAGTGAGCTCTTGGGCTTGTTTATTTATACAAAGGATGACTAAGGTGCAGCTCCCTTAGAAGGAGGTCTTCTTCCCTCCAAAACAATGAAAATAGTGGATATAGCTCCCTTATATCCTCGCATGCACTTGAGGTCATTAACTGCAAATGGACCTCGATATTTTGATGAGTGATTCTAGGAATCAAGTCGAGTTGGAGAAGATTAAATGTAGTGGAAAATCCTCCTACATCTCCTCTAGATGCCTCCAATGTGCCTTTGCATAATAAATGTACTAAAAAATTCTATTTTTCTTGCACATGAACCACATTAGGCCATAAAGTATGAAAAACACCCTTTAGTCTTCCAACTAAGCACATTATAGAAAAAAAATGTAAATTGATGTGAGGAAATAAGATTTTTATAGGCTGGAGGATAGACAAACGGGCCTTAAAATATACCTATTGATGGGACCCATCATCACCCCCCTAATGAAAATGTTTGTCATTCTTTGAGCAACGTACTCACTAATGTGTAGTTCATGCATAGCCTTGGTGGCCTCTCTAACATCCCAAGGCATATCAAATGGTGTTCCCTCCTATGGATAGAATCCTTCATTTTCCTCTATGGTTTCCCACTCCCTTTGTTCCTATGGTTGATATCTTCTCTCTTGTAGTCCCAATAACAAGGGAGGACTGAGTTTTAATGCTATCTAATTTATTTTCAACCTTTGAATGATTTTTTTGTAGAGTGGGGTCCTTTCCAAGGCATTCCTCAAACTTTCATGGGAATGATATTATCTGATTTGCATACTATGGGGAAGATCATGCCATCTCCTTTGGAAAGCTTACAATCTCTTAGTCCCCAACAACCTAAAGATATTCTAGGAATGGAGGATTGCTTGTTCTTGTGTTCCCATGTAGTGAGGGGCCAATTAGGGATCAAAAAATATGATGTTGTGGTTACTGATGATAGCCTTGGGGATTATTAACTTTGATATTATGTATAGGGGCTCACTTTCTTCTTTAGCCATCACCTTCTTTACTTCACGAACCCTTGTTTCTTCATTGGTCAGCCAAGAGGCCAATGATATCAGTTGTACATCCCTCATTCTTGAGTTGGGGTCCCAAAACTTCATGATTGTTAGGAGCATGTTATGAATATAAAATTAAGCCAATTTGGTTCTATCCTCAATGCTCACCTACTGGCAGAAGTCAATGAACCTCCTATAATATTGAAATGGTAGAGAGCCATATTGTGTCAATGTTTTGATTTGGAATTGAAACCATTTTTATTTGCGGAAGATAACATAGGATTTGGATGGTTTCCTGCACTGGATGGCTTCCATGGACAAACTTGCCATGGTGGAAAGTTGTGCCTTCATTTCCTGTAGTTTCTCTCTCAACCTCTTGTTTTCTAACTGCAACTGCTCCTTCATGACTGATTCCTTTAGCCTCAAGTCAACAAAATATTTAACCATTTGTTGCACCTTTACCTCCATGAGGCCCACATCCTCTACTTTATTGGATTTTGAAATTTTCATCCACCACTGAGTTCTTCCTCTCTCTTTTTCTAACTCAAAGAAGAGGGAAATTCAAATTTTGTAGGTATAATTCATCCTCCCTCAATAAATTTTTAATATAATCAAAGATATCTTGGAGTCCTTTTTTACCTTCTCCCTCCTCTTGAGTTGTTGTTGTCCCTTCTGTAACACTTTTTCTTCATCCTATAACAACCTTTTTCTTTCTTGTAGCAGCTCTATTTTCTACGGTAGTAGCTTTGTTTTCTCTTGTAGAAGCTATGTTTGTGCCTTGAGTTTATTGGCTATGGATTCCATAGTGGTTGGCCTTCTCATGGCTTTCAAAGGTTGTTTACCCTTGGCTTTAGGGGAGGTGACCTCCTCAATTTTCCATTTTCCTTTCCCAAATCCTTGCTCTTGGTGGCTAGTTGATTCATCAATTGTTATTCAGACTGTTGAGGGATGTTGAGGCTCCCCTTGCTTGATTTTGGTGATCAGTATCCTTTTGGAGTATAAGGGGCCTTTCTTGGGCTGCCATCTCTTGGGCTTGACATGTGTGCTAAGCACTGCCAAGGTAGCAAGCACCTCTTGTTCCGTGTTTCTTGGTGAGAGGCTTAGCTGTTGGTTTTTATTCCTCTTCTTTCTAGGCCTAGAATATTCTCCATGGGTTTCCTCTTCTGCCTTTTTCTTCTTTCCTCTCTTCTCCAACTCTTCCTCCATCATCTTCTGTCTTTTTCTCAACTTCCTCCTCCTCCTCTTCTACTTATTCTTCTTCTTCTTCTTATTTCCTACCTCCAACACAAGATTTTGGTGTCTCCCCTTATTGTGTTATGGCGAGGGCTTGTGTTTCAATGAAGGCCTCCCTATCCATGTCCAAAAAGTCAGTCCAAAAAATAGGGCTCCTAAGCTGGCTTAAGGCATTCATGACGATGAGACTAATGAGGCCATGATGGAAAATGTACTAGTGATTTCCTTCACTCTATGACTCATTTCGATTATGGAATGAAGAAGGAAATGTGGAACACCGATCCTGCTTGTAATGGGTTACTCTAGAGCCTGTAACCTCAGATCATATAGTAGCCTAAATTGATAGGTATAACCAACACTCAACCTACCTTCACAAGATATGTACTTAAGGATGTTATAGGCCACTTCATCCCAAGAGTAGGGGAGGATTTCCATTCTTACCCCATTTTTGTCTTCAAAAAGCTTCTCTTTAGGGAGGAAGAAGTTTTTATTGGTCGTGATGAATATTCTCCTATCTTCCTTGCCCCATCGAACTCCTAAGGGTATGGCGATCACTTTGCTTATGAGCTACGAATTCAAATGAATGGAAAGTACCCTAGTAATAGTGATGGCATTGTCCTCTCCTAGAGAATGGAGGGCCATGGAAAATTCATGGGTCACCTCATCATCATACCCCTTCAATTTTTCAAAGAACCCAATCCAATGGTTGCTTAGGAAGATGCATCTAACAAGAGGATGTTGATGGATTCTATTGGTGTCTGTGGGCTCTCTTCAATTGAAAACTCCCCCCGTAGCTCCTACTATTTCATTTTTAAGTTATTCCAAAGATAATTTTTTGAAGGATATTTCCCTGACCAGTTTAGGGTGTCAGTTAGGGTAAGTGTATTGATTCCTATTTTTAGTTATATGGATAGAAGAATTATATCCCCATGCTTCAAGAAAATACCTCTACTTCCACTTTTCCATTCTTATGTAAGAAAAAAAATTCCAAATAAATTTAATTCTACAAGGGTTTTCTACAAGATGCGTGTAGCAGGCAGAATCCACTCAACAATTTCATGGAGAATGAGGAGAAAATATGCCAGTTACCCATCTTGGGATGATTTATTTATGTTTTTTTGGGTTTGGAGGAAGGTTCTCATTGGTTTGGACCCTTTTTCACCTCTCAGCCTGATCCTATGGGACCTCCTCTGCAATTCTATAGCAATTATGGTCTTCATGTAGCAACTGGGCCTAATCCTGTAGCACCTTGAAATAAAATTTGTAGCTCATTTGTAGCACCCTAGGTAACCCCTGGTAGTAGCTAAATCGAACTTCGATGCCTTAATGAGCCTCTCTAACTGTTTTGGGAATGAGCATTGGTACAACTAATGTCAAGCCTCATCCTTTTATTTCTTTTTGTGGTAGAGGGGTCGACGTGCTTGGTGATCTGGCCCCCACACATATTTCCATTTTTAGCCACTGTCCCCACTCCTTGTAATTATCATCCTCCCCTCTCTGACTTTTCCATGTTGCCTTGGTGTCTAAGTAAGCTACACTTTTACTATTTGAGGGTGGCTAAGTTTATTATAAGCCACCTACAACCCATAAAAACTCTATCCTCGCTCATTAAAAACATTTTTTTAAGCACTATGAGCATAGGGGAAGAGACGATTGGTGTCATACATGTGCCTACTTATGATGTCAAGTTACTGTAGATGAATGCATGTTGTTGCTGAACCAGTGGTCGATCAACTGCTCCCTGAAGGTGTTATCTTCCATGCTTTTATCTCGTGCATAGGTTCTCATTTGAACAAAACAATTTGATGATGCATTTTGATAGGTGCTTGACTGATGACGTATCTCTTTAATGCAAGTTCTTCTAGTGTTTGATCTGTTGTTGTTGGAGTGGGTTAGTGACCTTGCAGCTACCTCTCAAGGATGGCCTCTTTATGCTTAAGGGTGGCCAAATCTTCATTCTATAACATCAAAAGTTAATTTTTTATGATTTTATAGGGTTTGTGCAGGATGCTACAAGATTGGTATCTTTCTTGTAGAAATCAGATAGCTCCTTCCAAAATTTCAACTTTCCTCATGAAATGTATTCAATGACTTGGATAATTCATGGTGAACCTATGGATAGGAATGGGAGCTCTGATGGTGGTAAAAACTTGTGAATAATGTCCTGGAGAACTGCAGGATCAAGGAAGAAACGAGTGTAGTTACTTGCTTGGTGATGAAGGTATGTAGGGAGATGGGTGACATGATGGAAGAAATGCAGGGGCTAGGTTGGGATATGGACCCTTTTCCTTTAACTACTATCAATTTGACTGTCTAGAATCCTATAAAAGTAAACTGTTAGCAAAAATGATGTAAGGACTCCTTGACCTTTGTGTGCTCCCCACTCTCTTCTCTTTTTATTTATCTTTTCTTCTATTTTTTTTTTTTTGAGACATGCAGATTGCCTCTGAAGAGGTTTTCAATCTGTAGGCCTACCCCAGGTGTCTCAAAGGAGGTTTTCACCTAGGGATATTTTCATCTTTTTTTTTCTCTCTTGGGCTGCATCATGGGGTTTTTTAACCCTATAGTTGGCCTTAGATGCCTCATGGAGGTTTTCACCTAGGAAATTTATTTTATTTATTTTTATTCATCTTTTGTTGATCAGAGGTTGGATTAACTGAGGGATATTAGACCCCCAATTACATTCCATTTCTTGCTTATTTAACTAGTAAATTCCTCTTTTGAAAAAGGTCTTTTGTATAACTCTAACCCGTAACCATTAACCATAAAGGGAATTCCTTCCTCATAAATTTTTCTTAGTTGGATAGATCCATTCTCATAACATTTTTCCATTAGATAGGGGCCCAACCACCTTGTCATTAACTTCCCTATGAAATCATTGAACCTTGAATCATACAGGAGGGCCCAATCACCCTCTTGAAAAGATCTCTCCCTAACGTGTTTATCATCTTGGATCTTCCTCTGTAGCTATAATACCTCAGTGTGTAGGAGAACCTATAATTTGAACTCATCCAAGCCATTGAGCTGAATCAACCTTTCTTATTGTGTTGTAGTAAGATCAAAATCCAAATGTGTTTCCATCCTCAAGGTATTCTAATCGAATTCAATGGAAAACAAGGCCATCTTTCCATAAAACAACTCGAATGGGGTGAATCCAGTAGTGGTTTTCTAGGTGGTATTGTAGGCCCAAGTGGCCTCTACAAGTCAATAAGCCCAATCCCTTATGCTATTGTTGATAGCCTTGGTAAAAATGTTCTCCAAGGCTCTGTTTGTGACCTCTACTTGCCCATTTTCTTGAGGGTGATAGGAAGTGGATTTCTTGGGCTTGATATGGTTTTCTCCATGATGTCCTCAATAATATTTGAGGTGAAATGTGTCCCTTTATCAATGGCCAAATCCCTTGGAAAACCAAACTAGTATAATATGTTAACCTTAAGAAATTCAACCACTTTTTTCTCAAATTATGCCTTCACTACCATTTCTTCAACCTATTTATTCAATTAATCAGTGCACAAAATGACGTAATTATTATCTCCTCATGGTGGATCAATAGGCCCAATGAAGTCCATTCCCAATTTCTCAAATGTCTCCAAAGTCAGTTGAGGTTGTAGGGGCATTTCATCCTTGGGTGTGGGCTTTCCCATCCTTTGGCACTCATCACATCTGGTAGTGTACCTCTTTGCATATTGATGTAGGGTGGGAGAGTAGTATCCAACTTGTAAAACCTTGAAGGTTTTCCTTCTAGCATCAAAATTTCCCCCACAAGTTCCATCATGGCAGGCCGAGAGGATGACAAAGACCTCCTCCTCTCTTACACCTGTCCTCAAAATATGGTGTAGCCCCAACTTGAAGAGATTTCTCCCAATCCAAGTGAAAGGGGCACTCTTAATGATTATCTTTCTCTTCTCCTTGGAGGATAGATTAGGAGGGAATATCCTAGTAACCAAGTAGTTGGCTATATCAGAAAACCAAGGAGATAGCACTGATATGGAAAATAGGTGCTCATTTGGAAGTTGATCATCTACCATATCCTCATTTCCTGTAGGAAAGGTTAGCCTTGACAAATAATACGCAAACCACATTATCTTTCGCTGGTTTATCAATAATATTTAAATCAAATTGTTGCAATAGTAAAAGCCATCTAATGATTCTAACATTGACATCACGTTTGTTCGCTAACTACTTAATTGTTGCATTATCAGTGTGAACAAAAGTGTCATATCCAGTGATATAGTGCCTAAAGTTATTCAAAGAGTGAACCACAACCAAGAGTTCTTTTTTAGTGACTATATAGTTAAGTTCAACCTTAGAAAGGTTCTTACTGATGAAATATATAACATAGGGAAGTTTGTATTCCACTTGTCCTAAGGACGCTCCTACATGTTTATTTGATGCATATATGTGGATATGCAAAGGAAATTCCCAATTTGGATCCCTATGGATCCCTATGGATGGGTGTAGTGGTCAAATTATCCTTCAATACTTCAAAGGCCTCTTGAAATTTGGCTTTCCAACAGAAGTCTGAATCCTTAGCTAGTAATCCAAACAAAGGTGGAGTCAATTTACTAAAGTCCTCAATGAACCTTCTATAATACCAAACCAATCCAAGGAAGCTTATGGCATCCCTTTGTTTTTGAGGGGTAGGGACCCTTTTAATGATAACAAATTTTTTAGAGTCAACTTGTATCCCTTCCTTAGATATGGAATGGCCTAAGATAGTCCTCGCATTCATCAAAAACTCACATTTATTGGGAATTAATGAAATATTAATCTCAATGCATTTATTTAAGACTTTACATATATTACACTACAAGGAAAAGGCCCTCTAGCGGATGTTTTTGAGAAACCCCTTATAAAAATACCCCAGACATCCGTTTCTAGCGAAGGTTACTAGAGGAGGTTGGTGAGCGGAGGTTTTTGCAGATGTTTTTCATCCAGTGCGCTAATCATCCTACACTGCACCGGTGCGTTCAACAAGAGAAAGCACCGGTGTGCACAAAACATTGGCACATTGGACACCGTGCGCTCCGTACACACCCTCCCAGTGCGTCTTATTAATGTAGCGCCTCGGTGCTTTACAAAGCTTCTGCACTGGTGCGTCATAAAACCCCACGCCAAAACAAAAACCGCACCAGTGCACCTATAAAACCCTGCACACAAGAACATGGTTAAAAAAAAATTAAGGCCAAAAAACTACATTTTTCACTTTTCTCAGTGCTCCAGAGCTCTCAAGCACCCATGGAATTTATCCTTGTCTGAGTTGCCCTAACATCGGTGCTCCCATTGAACCCATTTCATGCACTGCTGCTATGCATTGCCCACCAATCTCCAGCTTGAATTTTGCAAAATGGTGGGAAAATTTTCTTTTGCAAATTATACAGCCAATATGCCTCCTCGATGGCCAAATGTACATGTATTTTTGTTTTTTTTCCATAATTAAGCCTTTTAGCGGATTATAATTTCAAATTACCTTAAAATTAACAATTTAAAAGAAAAAAAAAATTTGTCGCACGGTGCGCTCGAGCCGTTTGGCTTTCACCAGTTCGCGGTGTTGCCTGTAAATTTACAAGCCACACCGCAACTAGTGCTAATGGTATCCGCACCGGTTCCGGGGCGGTACCGAAGGTGCACTGTGTTATTTTAAAATTTTTAAAAAAGTGCGATGCGGTCAGTTACATGACCGTACCGTTGACCAAGTGGAATAGCGGAAACCTGGTGTGTTGATTTAAATATCCGCCCCGGGGTGGGTATTTTTGTTAGCACACTGCATTCTGCATTTCAACAGGGTCAATGGTGCGGCCTGGTAAATTGGTGCTAATGGTATCCGCACCAGTTCTGGGGTGGTGCCGAAGGTGCACCGTGTTATTTTAAATTTAAAAAAAAAGTGCAGTGCGGTCGGTCACCCAGCCGCACTGTTGACCAAGTGGAATAGCAAAAAAATGGTGCGTTGACTTAAATATCTATCCCGGGGCAGGTATTTTTGTCAGCGCACCACATTTCACATTTCCACAGGGTCAACTGCGCGGCTTGGTAAAATACCGCACCGTTGACTATGTAATGATGTCAGGAGGTCGTTGCGCTTAGCGAACTATACGCCCCGGGGCGTAGAATTTAGTCAACGCACAGCACTCCTGACATCGTACATAGTCAATGATGCACTGAAAATTTTTAGGAGCATCGCCGCCGGTGCGTTGAATATTATATGGTGCACCGCTGCTAGTGCACTCCATAAAAAGATGCACTGGGACCGATGCATGCCTGTTTTTTGTGGCACACTGACTGTTTTTTTTGTTTTTCTAGAAAAAATTATATATGTATATTCCTAAATACATGTCTTATTTAATAAAAAAATTGTATTTAATATGTCAATCATTCAGAGACATGAAAGGAGAGAAGAGGGGGAATAACAACAAAAACAGGCGGACTAGTATAACATGGTTCGCCTGTGGGAGGCACGAGAGAGGGCGAGAGATGCGTACCCTCACCCTATTACAGTAGCTACCCAAGGGGGGCTCCTAAGGCAGGCAGGCCTCTTCAAGTTCTATGAGGAGGCTACTTCCCTAAAGGACCATGGTTTGTTTTTGACACATCTTATCTACAGGTGGAATTCCCACTGACAGGCTTTCCGGGTTGGTTGTAACCAGTGGTACACTCCCACTGAGGAGGACATATATTTCATGACAGGGCTATAGGGGAGAGGGGTGGATTTTCCCTCGTTCCCAGAGGTTCCAGTTGGATATGCAGCAGGGATTCAGTTAGTGTACTCCTAGAGATACATTAGCGCAGATATACTGTCTTCTTCAGATTTTCAGGTCTCTAGAGGTCAGCTACGTATTGGTGCATTTGGTAGTTAGGAGGTGAGGTGCCTCTCACTTCTTATTTCGACCATTTCACATGACACCAGTAACGAGCAATGAATTAGTTGCTCACTTCTATATTATGTTGATTTTTTAGTATAGGAGCCATGACTTGTGAGGTGGTCTGCCATTTTTTTGCGGCAGTTCTGTACAACCTTAGATAGATGTTGTGCTCATGCACAAGGGAGGGTCAACTTCCCTTTTGCTTTAGATATTTTTTGTTTATTTTTTGAGGGGTTTCTAGAGACGAGGTCTACTTTTGTTCAGCATCCTTGTAGGCTGATGTTCAAGGCACGGATGTGCATGTGGGGGCAGATGATGCCCAAGAGGGGTGAGACTGTGTTTCCAGTGAGGATATCGCATGATGCACTAGAGTTGCTAGCCAATGTTGACGAGCATACCTTCATTATGGTCCCATGTCCTTATGCTGGTTTGGATTGGCGAGGGTGTGACAACATCCTCTTCACAGATGATGAGCCACCGGATGATAGAGGTAATATTATTGTTTTATTTAAATTTATTCTAACATGTTATTTAACTTATTTTTATTAAATTGTGTAATGAAATTGTCTAATTATTGTTGTGTACTTGAATATATTTTGCAGACATTGGTCTTTTGATGGCGAGGACATGCCGACACCACCACATAATCCATGTGTGGATCCTAATGACGATCAGGGTATGCCAGATGTCGAGGATCATTAGGAGGTCGGTGTAGTGAGACCTGCTCCTACTAGTGCGTCGGTACCGCCATTTTCTAGGCGCGGTCGGCTTTATAGAAGATATAGGATGGAGTTGGGTGGCCAACTAACTGCATTGATTGTTGAGGCAGGCATCAGGCCCGCTACTATGAGAGACATACAAGCCGATGGTAGGTTGTTACATATGTGGAGAGGCATGCTGCGTGACATGTACAGCCTGATGCAGCATGTCGTAGGAGATACGACCTTAGTTACGCTGCTGAGGAGGACCGTTGCACGTTATAGGTGTGGTCGAGATGCAACACGTGATTGACAGTCTGCGAGTAGTGACACATAATCTTATGATCATTCACCTCGTGCCACGCCAGATGAGTAGCCTCCACTAGCATCGAGAAGCAGTCATCATGGAGAGCAGGCTGGACCATTGACCACGTCTAGTCAACAACATGCAACATCCAGTAGTACTCATGATCATGAGCAGGCTGGACTGTCAACCATCAAGGCTACACCATTGACTGAGCATGCCTCTACTAGTACTGCTATTGATGATGTACCACCAGCTGATCCATGAAATTTATATTATAGTTGTATATTTCTGACATTATATATATATATAGATATATATATATATATATATATATATTATATATATATATATATATATATATATATATATATATATGATCCATGTATTCTATGTTCATGTTGCAGTTGTACTTAATTTACATGTTGATGATCATCATGATGTGTATATTGTTAGGTCATGTATGATATGTACTTCATTTAATTTGCAGCTTGTAGATAGATGTGTATGTGATAGAATTTATTTCACATGGGATGTATATTTGATGTTTGTGTTGTGATGATGTTAATATATAATGTAAATTGTGTTTTGTTAGATGATCATGATCACGATGATGTTAGCGATTTTGAATTTTTATTCTAGTCAAATATGATGTTTGTACGATGGTTATCATGAACGTGATGTTTATTAATTAGTTTAATATTAAATGATCATGATATTGTAAAATTGTAATATTTTTAATTCTAATTATATGTAAAATTCTAAAATTGTAATTGTAATGGTATATATGTAAATTTTTAAAATTGTACTTGTACTTGTAATTTTAAAATTTTTAAAATTGTAAATTTATATATGTAAAATTCTAAAATTGTAATTGTAATTGTAATTGTACATGAAATTGTAAAGTTGTAATTGTAATTGTAATTCTATGTAAAATATTTGTAAAATTTTAATTGTATTACTATGAATTGATTATAATTGTATGTAAGAATTTAAAATTATAATTATGTAGTTTTTAATTGTAATTGTAATTGTAATTGTAATTGTAATTTTAATTGTAGTTGTATGTAAAATATTTGTAAAATTTTAATTTTATTAATGTGGAAATTTTAACTGTATTAATGTGAAATTATTTTATTAAAATTTTTAAATTTTTAAATTTGTAAAATTTTAAATAATTGTAAAATAATAAATCTAGAATAATATGAAGTATTGTAACATAATAAAGTTTAGAAAATAATGCAAATAAATTCATGTACTTTAGAATTATCATTATTTTAATATGATCTTACATATAAAAAAAACTTTATACAATACACCATTTGTTTTTGGGATCAACATAATTGCAAATTATCAAGTGAAATATTGATTTTAACATTAGCACAATTCAAATTACCAATTAATTCAAAATACATATTATAATGTTTAGAAAAACCCATATTAAAAAGTATAAATATTGATGAAATAACACATGTACCATATCACTCTCAGTTCTCATGATCAACCTCATTATCTTCCAGCTCGCATGGCATGATAACACTATTTTTCTCAAAAATATATTTTTATCTAGGGTCATGTGTCAATACGAACCACCAATCTCTATCCAACACATCTGGGTAAAAAAACACTTGGTTGCAGTGTTTGGGGAAAACATAGGGCTCCTTAGCTTCATCCCACGTCTTTCTAGAGTTGATACATATCAGCCTACTATCACTATCTTCCTTTACATTATTCCGATCAAAGGTGTCCCACCACTTGCACCTAAAAATAACACATTGGAAAGAAGAGAAATCCACTTCAATGATCTCTTGTATCTTTCCAACGTAACCTAACATCCCTCGTACAGGTTTTGATCACAGTGGCTAGATCAACTAGATTGATCGAACTCTACTTCCACTCCAGAGTCTTGTGTGATGTTTCCAGCATTGACATTTTCTGTGTGAAAATGGTGTCCATATGCCCACATAGATGGGAACAAATGTATCTATTACAAAAAAAGTTAAAAAAAATCATAGTGTCATGTGTCTTATAATAACCCAACATTTAAAGTATGAAATATGGATGTCTTATAAGTTTCAAATTTACATATAAATTAAAAATATTATTACCGAGTTGCTGCACCCAATCCCTACGTTTAGCGCATCTTCTTCAGCACGCAGGTAACAACGAGTTGCACCGTATTTCTCTCTGACATGGTCAACAACCCAATTGTTGAGGCATGTTTTTGGCATATTTAATTTTAAATGATTGGGATAAGGCACACTTCTACCATTCAACCGTTTGAATTCTTTCACTATCCCATTTCATCCTCTTTTTTTCATACAATGCGACCCACAGTTGTGTCGCTTCAGAATTGTAAAGAAAAAATTTATTGATTGCTTCAATTTTTGCATTCGCTGATGAAATCAAACCAACATTATATAGTACTTAGAGATCAAAATATAAATTATATCGAAGTTCAACATGAATATTAAATTTGTGTAAATTTGAAAAATTATAAGTCGCTTACTCTTTATCAAGTGCTTTTTTCCACTCGTTTGGAGAAACTCCCCTTCTCTTTTGTCTTCATCCCTTTCATCGTCCCAAATCACCGCACCTGGTCTGTTGTTGATCTTATTGATGTACTCACTGGCATAATAAATACTCATACGATATGTACCCCTCTGACATAGACCCCTCGGGTTTTTCCCTTTGTCGAACAAAACCTTTCAATTTCTTCATGTACCTCTCTAAGAAGAACATCCAATGACAAGAAGCACCCCAACTAATTCAACCTCATCTACTAGGTGGATTAGAAGATGAAATTGTAAGTCCATGAAACTTGTCAGCTGTTCCTTCTCAAACATACAAAAAATCTCAACTATCTCTTGACGCCATCGTGGAATGCTAGCCACATGAATATCCTTTTACGTAATCCAACGTACAAATACAGATAATTTAGATATGGCACATCCTATGTCTTGAGGGAATTCATGTTTCACACATGCACACACGAACAAAGGATAATGACACTGCAAAGTTATAAACACGTGCAATAATATCCAAAATTAGTTATGTTTTATGATCCCCTCATGGGATAAAATTTATTAATATAAAAAATAATAAAATCATGCTTTTGACATTATATGTACTCCTAGAAGATTCAAATGGTCATGCGATTTCATCCCCGAAAAATGGTCATCCACGGTGAAGCAACGCCGTAGTGAAGACTAGTATGAAGTTTGCACCCTCACACCCATTATAACTTCCTTTGCCAAAGAAATGTCATCTTTTTTTTTAAATACATGGGATATCACCTTCTTTGAAAAACCATGAATTAGAGGGACCAATGGATGCCTCTGATCCTGTACTTTCTAATCATCTTAGCCAATGTTTATTTTTAGTTTTTGAAGTTATAAGATATTTCCTAACAACCAATGTGTCACTTTGTTTTGATAATATATGCCTCCATAAAGAAGATGAAATTTTTTAAATATATGCATGGGATCTAATAAGTGGGTAATCTTAAGATGCTCCCAATATGGGAGGTTATAGAAGATATATTTCCTTTTCATCCCAATGGGAAATTTCTCGACATAGGTATCGAAGAATTCTGGATCATCGAACATAGGCTCCCCATTTGAATCGAACATTTCTATGAACTCCTTCTCCTTCTCTCTCTCATATGCTCTAATCCATTCAGTTGGTGTCGTTATTGGAGGCCTTTGGATTCTCTCTCGTTTACCATTGAAAGCGGATGTTTCTCTTATGTAAGGATGTTCTTCTAGGAGGAATACCCTGGAGCAATCATACACTAGATTTCATAGGTCCTTGGACCATCTAGCTTTCAGAGAAGGTCCACAACATTTACATCCAAAATACCCTTTTGTTACAAGACCTATGAGATTATTGTATACAATTAATATGCATGGCATGTTAAAGAATATCATGAAGATCAGAACAGTTACAACGAATTAAATAACTAATATGTGAAAGAATATTGTTACGTATATAAACAAATCAATAAATTAAACATGTAATTTACCAGAGCAAACTCCTAAGCCTGGATAATCATGTGTCGTGTAAGAACATATGCCATACAACATAAAACTCCTCTCTGCTACAATGGGTCTTGATACATCGTATGCATTTATCCCATCCCACAATTCCTTCAATTCATCTACCAGTGGTTGTAAGTAGACATCCATATTCTTCACTTGCCTTATACCAGGGACTATGAGAGCCAACATAAGATGTTCATTCTTCACGGAAAAACATGGGGGGATATTTTTATTGATCACTAATACAGGCCAAACAGAATAGTTGGTGTTCTGGAGGGAATGTTGGTTGACGCCATCCATGGCTATGCTGATTTTTAGACTTCGTACTTCATCCTTGAATTTTTCGGGCCATCTATCCTCTATATGCTTCATGGCTATTGAATCAGTTGGGATTCGCATAACTCCCAACTCACTTCTGTGTGAGGCATGCCATCCCTGCAACATAGCTAATTCTTTGCAATGAAAGAGCCTTTGAATCCTTGGGATTATAGGCATGTGACTAACTATCGTAAAAGGAGGACCAGTACGTGATTTACCCTTATTTTTTGATTTATCATACCTTTCATGCCCACATTTCGGACACATCTCTTTGTCTTTATATTCTCCTCTGTATAGAATACAATCATTTGGACATGCATGATATGATATGTACTCAACACCCAACATTTTAAACAAGTTATTTACCTCTTCGCACCTATCGGACAAGACATTATCACTCGGAAGAACCTTATCTTTGAATAACTTGTAGTTGGTTATCATGGAAAAATATATTAATAAGTGTACATTAATGCCGATATAATTATTAACATTCATAAAATTTACCATTTGTAATGTTCATTGCAGTGTACTCATTATATTTTAAATATATATATGTGAGTACTTTATGGTAACTTACCTCAAAATTTATGAGAAACATGCATTCAATAAGCCAAAATTTTATTTCAAGTTGTACAGTAACATCGTTGTCCCCAACTAGGTAGACTTTGACTGACTACTAGATCCAAAGCGAGGGGTGGTGGAAGAAAATTTAAGGCTTTCGAAAAAGGTGTTAGAGATATGAGCATCATCCCCTAGCTGATCATCGTTTTGGAATGCATCTAACAACATTCTCTCCATGGCAGTCGTATCCCTTAAGTAATCATCCATACAAACCTCTATTTGATTGCCTCCATTTCCAGCTTGTGAAGAACTACTATTGCTATAGTCATTCCTAATTGGTGAATTTGGACGTAGCGGGAATTGAATCGATGGTTGATTCAACCATTCTTGGTATCATTCCTCTCCGATTTTTTCTCTTAATTCAGTCTTCTCTCGATTTGAAATTGTCATTGGGTGCAACAGAAGATGGTAGGTAGGTCGCTCATCATCACTATAATCCTAATAATTAAAAAAAAAAATATTTGAACATGATTAGTACAAAATATATGATATCAATTAGTAACCACGTTGACAATATTGCATGATTAATTGGTTTGACGTTGAAATAATTACATTAATCAATAAACCAAACAATTATAATTATTACCATCATTATCCCAGGATTGCGGCTAGAAGATGAGATATTGTTACAATTGGCAGGGTGAAGCGGCTGTCCATTTTCATCTACCAAATGCGCCTTGTGATATGCTACTCCTGATAAGAGCTTCCGACGTTTTGGAGTTGTTTTAATATTTTGTGCATCTGAACTCGATGATGAATCTGCATGAACCTGCAAATTTGTATACATTTATAAATTTAATTAAGTTGTGCATGATTGACATGGATAAAAAACATAAATTCATTTAGATAATGAAAATATAAATAAAATATGAAGTAAATATTACGTCTCAAAATGGATAGGGAGAAATCCACGATGGACTTTGAGAAATATTATGGAACGAGCTGGATTTTGAAGAATTTTCCATTCGATATAATTATGGTATTTTATCCCCGCATTTGAGAAAAGTCAACAATAAATTTTGGTGCACACACCTAAAAGTAATTTTGGTGCCTTAAAAATGAACTTCATGTTATCGGTGCTAATGTACAGATCACCGCACCGGTGCGTATTTGTTACTGCACACCGGTGCTGTTTTATAAACGAACGCACTGGTGTGGTGCTATTAAGTGACGCACCGGTGACGAATAACCACAAATAGAAAAAGCGCAACTGTATTTTCTTTAAGTGAAAAGAAAAGTGGTAAATTGAAAAATGGGCGGAAAAATATTTTCAAAAACCTAATCTCATAAAACAATTCTTTAAATACTAAACACTTTTCATTATTTCACTATTTTTGCAAAAACATTCTACCAGAGATTTGCAGGAGACATACCTAGAGCAAACAGAGCATGGGAGCACTGTGGAGTAGTGAAATAAGTTCGAACAGAAGTATTCAGGCAATCAAAATTCCAAAGATCTAGTGATTCAAACCCTGTAGCATAGAATTTCAAACGATCTCGTGATTAAAGTTTATTGTTTTTTTTTACTTTTTCTATAGTTTTTGTTACGCAGTAAGAAAAAAAGTTCAATGTTTATTGTTTTTTTTACTTTTTGTGTAGATTTTTTTACGTAGTAAGAAAAAAATTTCAATTTCATTTTCAGTTTCAGAAAAAAATAAAAAATAAAAATCCATTTTTAGAAACAAACCCTAAATTCTTTTTGTTTCTGCCCTTTCTTCTCCCTCTTTCTATGATTTCAGAATTAGGGCTTTTCATTTTAGATTTATAGGGTTTGTATTGCTATATATAGGCCTAAGACATCCAACCAATGCGAAGACTTGCATAGTCGGATCCCAATCCATGTCGGCCCTTGCGTGAATTTAAAAAAAATAGATTTTTTTTTCATCGGTGCGCCCAGCGTAACCTAGCACACCGGTGCATTGTATTATCCCAGCGCACCGCAAATGTACTGTGTGATAAAAAAATAAATTAAATCAATGTGCCATATGTAAAATATGGGACCGATGCACTATTTTATTATGGCACACCGTGAACGTGCTGTTTCGCAAAAAAATGTTTTACTGTGTTAATCAGTGCACCATGTAACATATAATGCACCGCACTGGGTCTCCTAGTAGATAGAGAGCACCGTATTGTGGTCCCTTGTTTGCACAAGGCGTTTATGCTACAAAAAATAACATTGGACGATTTTTATTATTTTCTCTGTGTTAATCGGTGCGGTGGTTAACATGTAACACACCGGTGCTCCTTGTTGACATAGAGCACCATACGGTCTATTATACTGTTTGTGCGGTGCGTTTATAATACCCCCATGCATTGACGTCGGTGCGTACATCATGAATGGCACACTAGTTTCTTGAGATTTATTTTTTACCTAAAAAGTTGACAATTTATTTATAAATGTATTAATGAGTGATATGGTACAAGTTTCAGATTGATAAAGAAATGACTGACATGAGATCAAGTAACAAAAATACTGATAACACATCAAGAAAAGTAAAAAAGGCAAGTTATTTGTAAATTCTTTACAAAAAATATTATTTTTGAACTATATGTAAGTTTAAATAATATGTATTAATTACTGTGTATCATGCAGAGCCACAAAATGACGAAGCTCGATAAGATTATTTCTGATCTAGGGCCAGAAGAGTGTAAAATCTTGATGGGAAAATTGAAAAAGGATGAATCAGGTGAATGAAAAAATACTATCGATCCAATATGAGTTTTTTTTTTTTTTTTTTTTTTTTTTTTTTTTAATAATATACTTAAAATTATTAGATAGAATGTGTCAAACAATCTATTAATTCACATCTGTTTAGTGTTCTACAGGGACCAACAACTCAGAAAAGGAATGTTGTTCTAAGAAAAGAAAAAAAATAGAACATGCAAATGAAAATGAATTTCTCCTTAGCTCATCTGGAGTGGTGCTGGAGGTTAACGAAAGGGGGAAAAATTTTACAAAAGTTTGAGGAATCTAGTGGAACGAATGTATAGACGTTCTTTCCACTTAAAATACAAAAATCAATCCAATGATTCCAAGAACCAGATTTTATCGAAACTATAAGAAGAGTTTCCAGAGTATTGGTCAATGGGACATGTCAGAATTTTAATAGCAAAAACGTACAACAACAAAAAAGAAGGAATGAAAAAGTAATATTCCTTTAAATGTTTGTCTAGAATTATTTAAATATATCACTTTTGTTATATTTACTTTTCATATATCAATATAAAAATTAAATAGTTTATTGTCATGTTACATTTTCAGGAAGATTATGAAAATCTCAAAAGATGAACAAGCTAATATCAGAAATATGCCAATAGGAATGTCCAAAAAGGTGTACAAGGAGATGGTCAAAGAAATGGACAAAATTGCATTGTAGGAGGAGCCATCTCAACAACAACGTGCTTCAAATGTAATATGTAATCATTGAATTTTTCGATCATTAGGTACAATAAATAAACGATTTAGCATTAAATATTAGTTTTCAAGTATTTTCTTGCAGAGTAGAAAAGAAAAGAAAATGGAACCCATTCAGCACATAAAACAGGATGAAAAGGAAGAAAATGGTTGATATCTAAGTTTGTGAGTACTTGTTACTTCCTTATAACAACAAAGCTAGATTTCATTTTTATATTTCTAAGTTGTTTACAAAAATCATCATTGAATGTCTTCAAACAGGTGCTAACATACAAAGAAGAACCAACAAACGAATTGATTGAAATTGGGTTAAATATGGGTTGTGGAATTTGTAAGCATCTATCGATCTTGTTTTACTTAGCTCCGTCTATAATTAATAGAACAAAAAAATATTTTATATTAAATATATGATTTTTTATGGGGTATAAAACTTGCAGGAAACAAAGTATGGAACTACGTCAATAGATGCAATCTTGAAAGATAGCATGGTACATGGTTTTGAAAGAATGTGTATAGTTTATGAGTCAATTGTTGCTATATTACATAATTTATTTTCGATTTTCATTGGTGTATATTATTTAATATTGCAATTTTCATTATTCTCACCAATGTATATACACTCATAACAATTTATTTTTATGTTTGTAGATGGAAGGTGAAGAAGAAGAAAACAATCAACACCGTGAACAAAAAATTCTTGAAAATAACCCAACTCATGGAAGCAGCTCTAGCAGTGACAACAGTTCAAGCGAAGAATGATGATCACTATGTTTGGATATCAAAGCAAGGCATTGTATTTTTTGAAATATTATCTTGTGAAACCAGACATTTTGTTTAATGTAATGGAAATAGTGTCCCAATTGAAAGACAAAGGGATACCAATAACTGTCCCATTTTGTACGAAAAATACTGGCTTATTCATATATATATATATATATATATATATATATATATATATATATATAATGTTTTAATTTATTCTATTGCATTCTCCATTATCATTGTGAAATGTAACACCACTGATTAAATTTATGAATGATTAAATATTATAATGAAGAGATGTGAAATTTAATGATATGATATAACAAATTAATCCAAACATAACATTAAAATGCACTAAAAAAAAATTAATTCATATGAATACCGTTATAAGATATATATGTGTCGATTTTTTATGAATAATGAATTTTAAAAAATCACAATAATTATGAGATGATATAACAAATTAATCCAAACATCACATTAAAATGCATTAATAAAAATTTAATTAATATGAATACTGTTTTAAGATGTGTCGACTTTTGATGAATAATGAATTTTAAAAAATCACAATAATTACACTATCATAGGTTGATGTTTCTAAAAAATACAAAATGCACACTGGTGCGTGTCAGTTACTGTACATCGGTGCGTTTGTATGCTGAAGCGCACCGGTGCATTTCTACAACCTATGGGCTCCGCACAAATACCAAAACCAATTAAAAATATTGGTATGTTTGTGCGATACTGCTCACCGGTGTGTTTATGTGGCACTATGCACCGGTGCATTTGTACAACCTATGGGCACCGCACAAATACCGATAACAATTATAAATCTCGGTGCGTTTGTGTGATACTGTGCACCGATGCGTTTCTATAAGTCTACGTACCAGTGCATTGAGACAACCTATGGGCACCGCACAAATCCCAAGACCAATTAGAATGGCCCCATGCATTGTATCACAAACACTACACCTGATGTGGTTTTATACCTTGATGGCCCAGTGCATGCACCTTCGACCACCCCGGGCCACCTTCTAGATGACACGCACCGGTGCGTTGAAACCTTAGTAGCGCATCGATGAAAAAAACATCCGTAATAACCTCCGGTCGCCCATTTTTTTTAGTTGTGTTGAATTTCCGTTAAAAGCTCCGTCAAAACCTCCGTAACCATAAACGGATGTTGTAGCAAATGTTTTTTTGATAATTTTGGCCAATTTTATAACACTAAAAACCTTCTTTATAACCTCCGCTAGAGGGTATTTTCCTTGTAGTGTTAGAAAGAGATTATTGGAAGTCACATCCATAAGGAGTGAAGTCATCCATGTATATCTCAATAGTTTCATGAACACAATTAGCAAATATACTAAGATCTGTCCTCTGGAAGGTAGCAACAACATTACACAAACCGAATGGAAGGAATCTACAGGAAAATTTACCCCAAGGACATGTGAATGTGGTCTTATCTTAGTGCTCAAGGCTTATCTGTATTTTGTTGTACCCACTAAATCCATATAGGAAGGATAATAATCTCTTCCCTATGAGGCCATCTAGGACTTGGTAAGTGAAAGGCAGAGGGAAATGGTCCTTCTTTGTAGCCTTGTTAAGCTATCTATAATCAACACAAATCCTCCACTTCCAATTCTTATTGGGGACTATGACAAGAGGGGACACCCGCTCACTGTCTGAAATGGGGTATATGAACCTTGCATCCAATAGTTTTTGTAGTTATTATTTTACAATGTCCTTAAGGGCGAGATTCATCCTCCTATGGGGTTGGCACACAAGTTTTCATCCTTCCTTAATGTGAATATGGTGAGTACAAATTGAGGGATGAACACCTTTAATTTTCTTATAGTCCCAAGAAAAAGCATCAAGATGTTAACTAAGAACATTGCATAATTATTCTTCTTGCTCGACTGATATGAAATTGGAGGAGGTGTTCTCTTTCCTCTTCCTAAGAATCACATAAAACAAAACTTAGGACCGTGTCAACGCTTTGCAAGTTTAAAAGTGGCTCTTAAACCAAAAAGCTATTTCAATTTATCTTCAACATGAAATAGTATTCATATGAAACTGAACATAATGAACATAACCCACATAATTCATGCAGGCATAAAGAAGAGCAAGGCAAAATATCTTTTGACAGATTTCACCCCTCTTGGGCTACATCTCCAATCCTGTCAACATGACTAGACCACTCACATATATTAAGTATCAATTAAGTACATAAACATGTTTTCTGCAAATAAACATGTGGCTATTACCTCTACTAGGTAATGTTCTACTACAGAGAACTCTCACAACAAAAAAAAACTTAAAACATCTCCTACAAAGATGACATAATTAAACTAAAATGAGTTAAAAAAATCATGTGCACCCTTCAATTCCACATTGAAGCACATAATGAAAACTTCATGATGAAAGAATTTAAACTTGAGCTGAACTCTACTGCTGCTGCAAATGAATTTGAAGGTGAGGAAACCCCTACAAGGTCTTCTTCATACTCAACACCCTCAGGAATTGCTACCAAATCCTACTTGATCCATAAAACCCTTAGCTTGATCCAAAAACCTCTATGCAACCTCTTTCTGAGCTCAATTTGGATAAAAGATAAAAAAATTATGCTCAAAAGCCTGATTGATCCATACACCTTTGGTCTTCAACCTGCAAAAATACTTTGTAGATGTGCCCAATTCAGAAAACATAGTTCACCATTGGATTCCTAGCATCCAAAACACCCTATGCAGCCTCATTATTAGCTCAATTTGGATGAAATATAAAAACGTTAAGCTCAAAAGCCCGATTGATCCATACACCCTTTGTATTAAACCTACAAAAGGACTCTGTAGATGTGTTCAATTCAGAAAACATAGGTCACCATTGGATTCATAACATCCAAAAATACCTAATCAACCTCTTTCTGATCTCAGTTTAGCCAAAAAAACTCCAAAAGTTATGAGCTACAAGATCTGTCATGAATTTTACAGATAATTGTCCCAAAAATTCGCCCTTCTTTCTAACTATCCTACAAATTTTCCCCAAAAATAGCTAACATAGCAACAATTTAGCTAACCCCCAGTGCATTATGTTGGATAGTTAATTCATCCATTAACGCCTATGGACCGAATTTTTGACCAAATATGGGGTTGGGGCTAAGCCCTGGCTCCTGATCGCACCCCTTAGTTCTAGTGGGCGTGATGAATAGGGTTAGGGCTTAGCCTTGACCCACCCCCCAAATGGTGCACCCATAAAACAAATAATTTTTTTGTCATATGTATCGATCCCTGCAATTGGTCAACCTCCGAACAATAAGAAAATAAAAAATTAGACCAATGAAAATATGTGGATTTCGACCAATGGAGGGAGGCCAAGTGGCCGCCTACCATTGGCCCTCCAAAAATCCAAAAACATAGTAAAAACCCAAAATTTTCCATTTTTTTGCATGTTTGGGAAAATGGTTAGCGGGATATAACTTTAGCTCTTGATGTCGGATTGAGGTGAAATGAACATCATTGGATTCAGAACGACGAGCACTTTGATTTGACGCTAGTTGCAACAAATTTTGGGCACTTTCATTTTTGAGTGAAAATTTGATCACCTGATCACACCTCCCCACTAGAAACTTTTCAACTCCAAAAGTTTACTTCCCTAGTCAATATAAAGAGGTTAGAACTCAAAAATACCCAAAAACTCAATCCAAATTGTAAAATTTTCAATTGGTGCCCTTCAATCCCCAATCAAGGCACTTCACTTATCATCCTCATGAAGGCTTGTTGTCTTGTCAAGAATTGAGCCAACATTCTTATTGCTGTTGCAGGAAAAAAATAATGATGAGTGGAATTTGAACATTCTCTTTACCCTCATCTTTGCATGGCTCCAAAACACTTCATCCCTGATGTTAAATTATTGAAGACAAACTTGACTCCATCTTGGAAATCAAAAACAACATAAATTTTCTTTAATGTCTTCAAGCTGAATTTGTACATGAGTAGTACACTTCTGCAAAATGTTTCATGATATTCTTGGCCTTGTCTACAAAACATATTCATCTTAACAAAAAGTCTCTATTCACACAAGTTTCAAATTGAATACTTGTATTAGTGAACATATGACAAACTTGTAGACAACTTGAATGGAAATCTTGTACATTCGTAAAAGTCCTTGAACACGTGGACTATAACAAGCCAATACATACATCAATGAAAATATCTACTTGTTGAACATAGTGACAATAAATGTTCACTTTAAAAAAGTACCTAAACATGTAGTGACAACAAGTATTTACAAAATTTACAAAACAATTTTACAATAAGTCTACCCAATCATGCCTCTCCTAGGCTTTTGGGTTCTCTTCTTTCACCATATTGTCTTGAAGGTTAGATTGCTACAAGTCCTCTTGGGCACCTCTTGCTTCCTGTTAGTGTAAATTATTAACACAAGTGTATGAAAATAGCTTACTTTTTCTGTGAGTGACAAACAACCCTAACAACAAAGATGGTTGTTTAACTTCTTTAAATCTGCAAGTGATAGTTAAAACAAATGCTACCAGAAAATCAATCTATGCAGTAAAAGTAGTTAAACAGTAAAAGGAAATAAGAAATTCTCTATACATCCAATGGACAAGACAAGCTATAAAGAATTTTATATGTATTATAACACCCGGGAAGGGAACACAAAATGATGTTACCAGTCCCCCTCAATGGGATGGGTTCTTGGTTGTCCTCAACGCTTCAGATCTAGAAGTCTCCCTCTCTCAATGGTGTAGAAAACCCGAAATGTGTTGAACTCTATGGGAGCTCAAGAAGCAAAGAAAATAGTAGCAACAATGAGAATGATCAAAGCGCGACAATGAAAGTGATCAAAGTGAATAATGAATGAGAAACTATCCTATTTATAACAAAATATTGAGTTATCCCCGATAATGGCGAATAATAAAATATTATTAACCAAGATCTAGATCTAATTGCTTGGAACATTTTATTATATTTTGTTGGAGGGAAAAGGTATTTAAATTGGTTAAATAACATTATTTATAAATAATAATAAAATAAATTATTTATTTATCATTTCAAGAATGAGGTTAAGGAATAATTAACAAATAATGATTTGTTTAATTATTTCTAGGTGATTTAGTCAAATTTAACAAGGAATAATAACTAAATAATGATTTAATTAATTATTCGGAGAGAAAAATAAGAGAAATAATGATTTATCTAATTATTTCTCATAATTGGGTTAAATATGACCAGGAATATTATTTGAATAGTGGTTTAATTAATTATTCCTAGAGGAAAATCAAATAAACAAGGATTTATTTAATTATTCCTCATGGGGTTTCCTATTTGAACCAAAAATAACTTAATATAATATGGTTTATTAAATTATTTATTATAGTGAAAGCAATTTTACTATGGTAAAATTGGTCTTACATGGTGTACTTTGGTCCATCTAATTGTAAATGGTTAGATGACCAAAAATTGGTGTAACACTTCCCTTGCATCATGTTGCATAATATCTTTACCTTTCTTTGAACGAAACTTCAGATGCAACTTCCAACATCATTCAGTGTCATGTCCATGCACTTTAGAAAGAGAACATAAAAACTTCTTCTTGTTTGCAGACATACAATTTATCTCATGTGAAAGAAATTCATTATGCTTGATGCACAAAATTTGGTTCATTCGTTTAACCATTACCATATGTTGCTCACACATAAACACGCTTTGGTCAAAAGCATCACAAAATGTACAAGGGTACCAATTCCATAAGTAATCAAAATCACCATGCCTTGAAAAACACTCTTGAGAGTTATACATGCCTTTAGAGTTGCAGCTTCGATGGTTGTCACAAGGTGGTGACATCTCTTTCTCGGATGCTTGATGTGCCTCAAGACATTTAGAGCACTCTCCATACTATTTGCGACCATATCCCAATCCCATACATTTCAATCTTTCCTCTATCAAAATTGGATTGGTAATACCTTGGTCATTTATGTCGAGGCCTCCACCTTCATAGCCCATATTGGAGAGAAAATTCATATCTATGCCTTTGGTATGTTTCTCGAATGTTGAAAAAGTGTTATTGTGCACATGTATGGAAGGAGTGGTACTGGAAATGCTAATTACCTCCTTAAATTTTCCAATCATATTCTCAGCCTATGATGATGATGATGATGGCCAACTTGTAGATGAATCTAGCCACCCACTTTTATCCACTGGAATATGGTGTGCTTCTTGAATATTCTTTCAAAAGTGACATGCATCATCTTCCACATATGGTCCAAAACCACTATTTTAACTGTGACAACATAACAACCTCATCTTTGAGGTTTCTCTTGTTGGTGCAAGATTTGAACTTTCTACAACTTGCTCATCAAGCACTTGCTGCAATACAAAGCGCATGTGCCTCTTCTCCTCTTCAACCATTTCCAAAATCCTTCACAACTCTATGTTCTCCATTCGAAGAGCCAAATTTCGCTCCTCAAGCTCTTAGAGACTCTTTTTGCTGCTCATCTTGCAACTTGATCAACTATCGCTCTAATACCAATGTAATATGAAATTGGAGGAGGTGTTCTCTTTCCTCTTCCTCAAAATCACATAAAACAAAACTCAGGACCATGTCAACACTTTGAAAGTTTAAAAAATGGGTCTTAAAATAGCATGTTATTTCAATGTCTCTTCAACATGAATTAGTCTTCATGTGCAACTGGACATAATGAACATAACACACATAATTCATGTAGGCATAAAGAAGAGAATAACAAAATGTTTGTTGACAAAGTTCACCCCTCCTGGGCTACATCTCCAGGCCTGTCAACATGACTAGACCACTCATATATATTCAGTATCAATGAAGTACATAAACAAGTTTGCTACAAATAAACATGTGGTTATTACCCCTACAAGGTAATGTTCTCCTATAGAGAACTCTCACAACAAAAACAACTCAAATCATCTCCTATTAAGATGAAATACTTCAACTGAAATGAGTCAAAACATCATGTGCACCCTTAAATTCCACATTGAAGCATTGATCAGAGGCTCAGTATTTAGCTCAAACATGAAAGCACTCAGAAATGCTCCAAACCAGAATGACCATGTAGAGCTCGTCGCCAGGATTTCGACGCAATTCGCTTTGTCAAAATCCGCTATGGATGAAGAAGTTATGACCTGCTGTTCATTTTCCCAAACAGGTAAAAAATGAGTAGAACAGTGACAGACTGATGACATGGCAGTCCAGTCAGCACTCCATGTATATCCAGGGAATATTCTGGCCTAGTGACACTGTGACAAGTGTCATAGTCAGATTTGTTAGTGAACTTTGGAAGTGAAATTTTTTTACATCTATTTCTAAAGTTGAATGAGAATTTTTTTCAGGTTGGAGTAGTCCAACTAGAGCTGGACACGTGGTGTAGCAATGGGCCGCCACGTGCCCCCTCTGGTGTGGACCCATCCAACCTTGGATAATTTCAAATTCATTCTATGTCCAAATTTCTAGATATATATATATGGTTGCATACATTTGTATTGACTTAAGGTTCAACTATCGAGCAAACAAACATATATTATGGCTTGAATATATTTCTATATCCCTAAGGTATAAATCTTATACACATATGGTAGATAGACTTTATATGTGGAGAGACTCTAAACTAAGCGGAATGAACAGACCCTACTAAACATGGCGGACAAGCTATTTGTATGGAAGCAGAGACATCTACATATAGCGAAGGCCTCTAACCTTGATGGGTAGGTGTATGGCAATGGAGGGAGGAATATATTAATGTTAAACAATAGTTTGTTAATCACATGGCGCAACAAAATAATGGTGTGGGGTTCAGGGTTGAACCCATGGCTGCCCCCACACTAATCCTCTGCCTTACCGTTCTTCCATCCGATGGGTCTTAACCCATATGGTTCACTGCTTCTATTTAAATTATATCGGCGCTGTCAACGGGGGTTCGGAGGGGGCCAATCCCCTCCCATGTGATCTTAACACTAAAACCATGGCACAAGGGCTCAAAAACTGGTGGAAAGTTATGATTTATAAACCTGTTTAATTAAATTCTAAACATACTTAACTCCTAAACTAATTCACCCATAACTCCAATGGATAATGCGTAGTTAATGACACACTTATCCAACTAAGTCGTCATTAATTGTGTGTTAATCTTCTCTTAACCTATATGAGCACTTGGCAGAGGCGCCTTTTTAGGCGGAAATTCTAAATTTAGCACGGTTAATTGTATATTTTCTATATTTGGAGGAGAGATAGTGGGGAAATTGGTTTTTTCCATAACTGAGCCAATTTTCAACCAATTTTGGCTCAGCAAGAGTCATTCTTGGTATATTTTGATGTTTTAGAGCCATTGGAGTAGGTTGCAGAGGCAATAGAAGACTGTAAACATCATTTTTTCACAATTGAATCTAATACAAAGGTCCATGCCATGGAAGCTGGACCAAGAAGATATAGCCCAGGAGGGGTGAACTCCTTCATCAAAAAAATGTGTTATTGATTCAATTTTCATGGTTTTCTATGTGTTTATATGTTTCTATTCAACATTTAGTTTCCATGCTTTTATGTTCACGAAATCAACTTAATCTCCACAAGTTTGTTTATTTATCAATCATAAGCACATCCATAAACTCTTGTACAAGAAGAAAACATTAGCATTTTTATTATAAATTTAAAATGATATTAGCACAACAATAACTAACAATAAAATTTAGATCAAGATGGTATCAGAGAAAAGGTAATTTTCTTGTTTTTTTTGAGAATGTGCAAGAAGGGTTTTAATAGTTGCAATTTTGTGATGCTTACAAGGTTGAAGTTGCAGAGAGGAGAAGGGAAAATATTGGTTGCTAGTCCTGAGGTTAAGACCAAAAGAAGGAGAGATGAGAGAGCATCATCTTCACCCAAAGTTCCACTCATAGCTACACTTGAAGCACCTCAAGTTCTATCTCCAAAAGTTGAGATTGAAGAGGTACAAATTGCATAAGAAGCTAAGTTGATTGAAAAGGTACAAGAATAAGAGGTTGAGCTTGAATCCTTAGCCATAATTTTAGGTGTTGGAGAGACTCAAGGACATTCAGAAGAGGAAGATGTCAAGAGAGGCTTCAATGAAATTAAGAGGATGGTTAAAATCATGTTTGATGCATTCACTGCAGAAAGGGCAGGAGAAGGTTCTAAGCATCCACATGGAGAAGGAAATTCAGAAGATAAGAAGGATGAAGAGAAGAGTTTGAAGGGATATGGAGGAAAGCCACCTCCATCTCCACCATCCTCATCCTCATCATATTCATCAGCTTCATCTTCCACTTCCACCACAAAAACCACCCACATTCATTCAAAAAACCCAAAATGAAAAACTCCATTACTCAAATTGGACATTAAGTTTGAACTTCCCTTGTACAATGGTGATGTAAATGCAGAGAAGTTGGACAATTGGATCCATCAATTGGAGGTATACTGCAGAATTCAGAATCTACAAGAGGACGACATAAATATCCAGTTGGCTTCATTGAGGCTAGAAGGAGCAACAATAGTCTGGTGGGAAGCAAAGAATTAAGAGGAAATGCGAATCCATTGTAAGATATCCATTTATTGGGTTGAATTTATTTATTCCATTAAAAGATAGTTTTATCCATTAGCCTATATGCAAAAATAAATTATGATTTGGAAAAACTTTAGGCAACTCAAGGGCCAAACAATTCAAGAGTATACACAGGAGTTTAGAAAGAGGGCTTTGTTGTTAGGAGTGAACTTGAATTCCCAATATGCACTCTTGAAATACATTGGGGGTTTACATTCCTATTTGAAACATACTATCCTTATGTTTAACCCAAGAAATTTAGATGAAGTATGTGTGCAAGCCACACATCTTGAAGCAAGGGGAAAGAACATTTAGGAAGAGGGTAGTAAGAAGAAGCCATTCAAGGGTAAGGGAAAAGAGAAGGGAAAGAATAATGCAAGCATTAAGAAAGAAGGGGAGAAGACTACATGAAAACATTGTTCCAAATAAGGGCATGATGAAGCCCATTGTTGGAAACTACATCCCAAACTAAGGCCTAAGAAACCAAACAACAAGGGGAAACAAAAGATGAATCCAACCACACAACATGATCTTGGATCCGATTCCGGTGATGAGACCAAGATCGTAGCCATGGTCAAAAAGGGAAAAGAAGCCATAGCAAGTACTAGTTCCTCAAATTGTCACAACAACACTCCAAATTAAGACAAAAGGATATAATTGTTCCATGTAAGAGTGATTTCAAATCATACAAAGATTGATGCATTGTTTGATAGTGGGTCACAAGGAAACCTAATTTCAGAAGACTTGGTCAAAAATCTTAACCTTGAAACTGTACCACATCATAATCCATACCCTTTGGGTTGGATAGTTAAGAATGCCAATTTACAGGTTACAAGGAAATGCATATTTCGATTTTCCATTACTGCAAACTTTGTTGATGAAGTCGAGTTAGATGTGGTTCCACTTGACATTTCTGGGATTATCTTGGAAGTCCATATTTGTATGACTAGAAAGTGGTATTTTATCGCCATGAGAAAAAATATCATTTTCTTAAGGATGGGGTGAAGTATATTGTGAGAGCTCATTGTAAAATGCTGAATATTTCTTTAGTTAATGCAGGGCAAATGAAGAGACTAGTTAATGCAAGTAAAGCTTTTGTGCTTCTCATGATCAAGAAAAATGATGATGTTGACTATGAATCTTTTGAAGGATGTGATGAAAAAATAAAATCTGATTTTTTTGATGTGGTAAGTCAACATGGCGAGATGTTTCAAGAACCAAGTGGGTTACTTCCCAAGAGGAGAATTCAACATCAGATTCAACTGCAGCAAGTTATTCCACTTCCAAACATTGGTATGTATTACATGTCAATTATGGAGAGTTTGAAAATCAAGAAGAAAATCCAAGAACTTTTGAACAAAGGTATCATACGCCCATCTAATTCACCATGTGGTTAACTGCTTGTTTTGGTACCAAATAAGGACGAGACTTGGTGCATGTGCATAGATTTCCATGCACTGAATAAAATCACGGTAAATAATCACTATCCACTCCCACACATTTATGATTTTCTTGATCAGTTGTGGTATGAAAAGTATTTCACTAAGCTAGACTTACGAAGCGGTTATCATCAAGTTAGAATAGCTGAGGAGTACATTTGGAAAACTGCATCTAAAACTAGACAAGGATTGTTTGAGTGGCTAGTTATGCCATTTGGTCTAACAAATCCTCCAACTAATTTCATGATAGTTATGAATGATGTTATAAGACCATTTCTAGATGAATTCGGCATTGTTTACTTATATGATATTTTGATATTCAGCAAATCAAGAGATGAACATGTCATGCATGTGAACAAGGTACTTGATGTCTTGAAAAAAGAGCGATTATTTTTAAGATGTCGAAGTGTGAGTTTGGCAAGACTTATTTAGTGTATTTGGGACACATTGTTGGAGGAGGTGAGTTGAAGATAGACCCTTCCAAGGTGGAGGTCATTTTTTTTGGCCCAAGCCCAATACAGTTACGGAGGTAAGAAGCTTTCTTGGGGCAGCACAGTATTGGAGGAAATTCATTGCTAATTTTTCTTCCATTGCAGCTTCGTTACATGCATTGAAAAGTGTCAAGAATGTATTCCATTGGGGATATATGTAGCAAAAATAATTTGATGCTTTAAAACAAAATATCATTTCAACAACGATATTGGCTCTTCCAGATCTTAGACAACCATTTGAGATCCAAATAAATGCAAGTGATTACACCATGGAAGCAATTCTCATGCAACATGGTAAGCCTATTTCGTTACATTATGAAATTTTTAATGGAGATGTGACTAATTGTCCCACCCATGAAAAAGAGCTATATGAATTGGTACAAAGTGTAAATAAATGGAAGCACTATTTGATGGGGAAAGATACCATTATCCATTCCGACCATCATTCATTGCAGTACTTACAATCACAGTCAAACTTTTAGCAATTGAGACATTTCAAATGGATGGGATTTCTACAAAAAATTTATTTGGTTTTCAGGTATAAAAATGGAATCTACAATAAGGTAGCTGATATTCTCTCCAGGCCTATTGTAAATTCATCTATTATACTCAAGCACAATTCAGTTATGCATGAAAGTTACATTGAATAGTATGCATATGATAGTGATTTTCAAGATGTGTATGAAAGCTTGAGTCAAGGAAACCAAATTGAAGAGTTAGATTATCATGTGCATAACAGTTTGTTGTATCACTTGGGCAAGATATGTATACCACAGGGAGTGTTGTTTAGTTTCCCCCATTTATCAAGAAAGAAGAGCGGTTAAAGCAAAAAAATACATAAAGGTGGCAAACTTTGTGTAATGAATGGGGCTTGAAAAGAAAGTGCCTAAAAGACAAGCGCAATGGCTAGGTTCTTTTATGGATCGAAATTCAGCGGAGGATAGCGTTCGAGACTTAGCGTCGTAATCATACAACATAAAATCATGGGTGTAGGATCTTTCCGTTGGGTCAAAAGGAGAGCGGCAAGATAGAAGTGCAAGCCCCCGGAGAAGGTGACGTCACATGATGGTGGACCAATTACAAGCTTTCCGTTAGGTGTTAGGATGGCGCATAGCACCCTTATGAACCCCACTGGAGATCAAAGCGAGCCCATCAAGAAGGACAATTGGCGTCAGTAAGTAAAGGTAAGGTAAGTTTAGGGAGGGCGATACGAAGACTGCTACACACCTTAACTCGGCACGTGGCTTTCACCTACCCGGCTGCTGTCAGACAATAATCTGTCACCATGTGTCTCACTATCGACGTCATTATGATGCCAGCCCTACAACTGTTACCCCCTATCTCGTATTCCGCAAAACGCGGCATATTATAATCTTGTTTTACTCCTAGACCATGTAAAATACTATTTTTTTACGGAACTATCATGCAAAGAAGGTTAAAACTCTAGTGCAAGGTTGTTTTCAACCCCATGTCGCTTTCCCTCGGGCTTCCTCACTGTTCTCAGGTATTTAGTCATTTCTCCAGCTCACCATTTTCCTTCTGTTTCATTTTTAAAATCGTCATGGGGAAGATGAAAATCAAGAAGTCTGAGCTTGAAACCCCACAAGCCTGTGAGTCTAGGGCTATTCCTAGACCTGAACCCCTCATCGACGCCCATGCACGAATTCACGACCCATTCTACCCTTTCAGTGTATCCCACATCAAACCTGAGTTATTCGAATGTCATTTAAAAGGTCAAGATAGGTTCAGAGTAATTAAGTTAGGTCTGTACTACCAAGTCGCCCTGACCACATACCTAGTTCCTGAGTTCATTAGTTGGCTCGGGGAAGTTTATGACGAGTGCAGAGACTTGTTCCTATCTTCTAAGGGAAACAATATCTTTCGCATATCGCCTGAACTCATAAAGAGAGATATCCGTTTCCCTCCCAGTCAAAACTATGTTGAGTTTTCTAAAGTGTCTCTTTCCTGTCAATTCTCAAAGTTACCCTGGGAACAACAAAGCGACTTCCTCAACCTTCTCTCAGATTCTCGCCTAACATCTCTCCTGCCTTCAGACGTTGTTCCCTTGTTCACTTTCCTCGATAATTTGCAGCCGGTCCTAGCTCTTATTTCAGGGTTGATAGGGCTTCAGGAGGTCGAGCATGTGTCAAAAGAGGGTATAACTCTTCTATGGATCATGATGCAAAAGGGTACGCTTTTAAATATTCCTGTTTTCCTAGCTTCGGCTATTCAAACCCAGTTTCAAGAGTTCCCTTTTACTAGGTCTTTCAGGTTTTGTTCCTTAGTGTTTTACCTGTTCTTATTCGAGCATGCTGATAAGTTTGAGAGTCTAGGCCTAGGGAAACTTTTGAGGAAAAATGCCCAGCCAAGAACTGTCTTTGAGTGGAATGTTTCAGTTTGCCGGCAGCCAAGGGGGAAGGGGTACACAAGGTTTCTTAATGAGTTTATGTCCATAGCCTATGCCATTATACATGACAACCCTCTACCTAGAATATTCCCTTAGTAGAAGGACTGGGTGTAGTTCGACGAGGAAGATAGCAAAGGGGACTGGTATTTGTATGATGATTACACTGAGATTAGGGGTCTATGGGGTGGAAGTACCTCCCTACCACTTGCCGATGTTTCCAGCTATGCGAATCTTTGCTCTCGAATTCATTCGACAAACCTTGAAGGCCGACTAGATCCACTTCGTGCCTGTGAAGAAAGGATACATTCTCAAACTTCCAACTTTAGTTGGTCCCTTCACCATAAATTTGAGGCACGCCCTCTCCACCGTGGAAAAATTGCTGCAAGGGATGGACCTTCTACAGGGAAAATTCTGGCCCTATGACCCGAAAGTAGTCCTTTCCAATACGAAGAGGAAAATAAAGTCAACTGCTTATGTAAATGAGAGTAGGCCCTTCATTGAATGGAGAGATAACCTTGATACATGGCATTTGGATGCACAGATGGAGGATGAGTCTTCAACCACAGAAGGGAAGGGAAACAATGCATCTGTTGGAACAGAGAAAAAGGGGCAGGCAGACGTCTCAGGAAGTCAAGAAGGTATGAACATTGATGAGGGAGCGCATCCTCATAAAAAACAGAGGACTGAAGGGCCGAAAGATATATGGGAGGAACCATATTTTTAGAAGGTTCCCCAATTTGGGGTCCTTGATAGAAACAAGGCGGGCTTTTTGGTTGCTTTCGACGATGCCTCTTCGTCGGGCCCCTTTGGGCTTTCGCAGGAAATTACAGTTGACAGAGCAGAAGTACGGGAAGAGATAAACACCAGAAACATGACCACACGAGAAAAACTAAGGGCTGAACTGATTAAGTTTATAAACAAATATCATACTCGGCTCACCTCTGTGCTAGACATGGATAAGGAGCAACTCATATTGGCTATTCAACAAGCAGTGCTACAACCCTCGGCTGAGGGAGGTCACGACCGAGCTTTAGAGATCACCCTAAACCTAACCAATATTCCCCTGTTGGATAAGCTTGGCTTACACAAATGTGTAGGAGATGTTACGGGACAAGGTGGTGAAACTTGCACTTGATTTGAGGAAACTTGAGCAAAATCATAGCTTGGTATTAGAGAACCAAAAGAGGGAGAAAGCTAGTGCCAGGGAAAACAATAACAAGTTAGAAACCCTCAAGAAAGCAATAAGGGAAAAGGGAGCTGACAGGGATGCAGTTCAGTAAAAGCTTATCACCGATCTAGAAGCAAAAAACTCAGAGTTGAAGTGGAGAATAAACATACCCAGCGGGGAGCATGTGCA
The DNA here is from genome assembly GCA_034641835.2 of Pinus albicaulis. Classification (NCBI taxonomy): domain Eukaryota; kingdom Viridiplantae; phylum Streptophyta; class Pinopsida; order Pinales; family Pinaceae; genus Pinus; species Pinus albicaulis. Next base: position 674,134,515 of record CM076579.1, read on the forward strand.
AACAGATGAATTGGTCCAAGTGGAAAAGGAAAAATCACATCTCGCCAATTCGCTTGCTAAAGAGCAAGAAGAAAATGCCCAAAAGGCCATGGAGATTATGGATCTCAAACATAGATTATCTGATTTGTAGGGAAAATGGGATCAACACATATATGTAGCCCCGGCGTCTGGAGAGTCTGAAACGACCCCAGAGCAACTTACTAAAGCCCTGTCCGACTTGAAGGTATCAAAAAGTGAAACTCGTACGGCCCGTCAGAAATTAAAAGAGATGGAAATTGCACTGGTGGAAAATTAGAAGGTGGTGGTGTCTATGCAGAGGGAGGTTGAAAAATTACAAGGAGAAAAGAAGACACAAGATAAATCTATCAAGGACTTAACTACCCGAATCAAAGGCAACATGACACTCTTGGAAGCCAGGCATCTAATTTTGACAGATATAATACCAGAGGTCCTGTTAGTCATCAGTAATATTCACTATCTGTAGATGACTAAATATTGGTTCTAGATTTCTAAAAGCAAAATTCCATGAACATTGTGAGTTTTAGAAATCTCGCTGCCTTCATTATCCTTAGAGAAACATTTTCACTATCCTACCCTTTTTCCATTTCGTGATCACCTTGTAACTCCTACAGACTCCAAATGGCTTGTGCCTCTCATTTTCATCCTTTTTCCTACCCATAATCTCATTACTCTGTTTTTCCCTTGCCTATGACTCCATTGTCCATCTAGGGTTTCCTATAAGCCTAACTCATTCCCATGATTCCCCAAAATTCCTCAAGCATTTATGGTCTCAAAACTATTTCTGTGGGCTCTTTAGATAAATCAAGTACATTAGATTTTGAATATTCATTACACCAGTTGTTCAATGCTTTGTTTTTCACTTAAATCTTCCAACCCAATTTTCAGTCAAAGAGAGGTCAAATAACCCCCCACTAGGTCAATTAAGGTTTCATGTATTTCAAGGTCATCATTTCCAAAGAAGACTATCATTCAGTTTCAGAGTTTGCATATGAGGTAATGGACAAACTTGTCACTTTTGTAGAAGTGTTAAAAGGTCATATCAGTAAGCATAAATACATACCAACTCATAAACATCATGCCTCCATCATTTTCCAAGGATTCTTTCCAAAGGACAAATCATTTGCCACACCTAGGGCCAGTTTTGCTTCAAACTATGTTTTTGACCAAACAGAGATGAATTTGACAAAAGTGAGAGAGGTTTTTGTCCATAATAGATCCAAGAAGAAAAATCTGATTAAGTGTTTACACATGTATCATGGTTTGGGAGCAATGTCAAAGATACAGGTGTCACGGGAGAATTGCTGCACTGCTGGAGTGACCTTGGGAAAATAAAATTTTCTCATAGCTGGGATGTCCAAATGACTTTCTTGATGAATCAAATGACAACTAGACTTGAAGATATTTCCAATGAGATATCATGAGATCAATTTGGAGTTGAGGAAGGCATCCAAAAGTGGTCTGCACCAGCACTCTGCATTTCTGCACCATCATTCATCACTTTTTGACCAGAATTTGGAGAATCAACATTTGACAGGTCAAATCAACTCCAATAAGAGAAAAAATGGTATATTTGGAAATTAGACTGGAATATGTTTCCAATTAGCTATCAGTAGCTCAATTAGGAGTTACGAAAGGCCTCCAAACGTTGTCTGCACCAACACTCTTCATTTATGCACTATCACTCTGCACTTTTTGACTAGTCTTGGGAGAATCAACTTTTTATAGGGAAAATAAACTCCAATCAGAGAGAAAAGCGTATATTTGGAAAGTAGATAGGATAATATTTCCAACAAGCTATCATGGGCCCAATTTGGACATTGTTAAGGTCTCCAAATTTTCTCTACAATAGGCGCTACACGTAGGGAGTTCAGGCGCTGCGCCTAGGGCAGAAGAGAACCGACAGGCCCATTTCTGCCTGGTGCTGCGCCCAGGGGACTGGCATGCCTGCATGAGGTGTGCAGCACTACGCGTAGGGGACCAATAGGCCTACACGAGGCAGGCACTGCGCTTAGGCCTGAAACCCTATTTCACCTACAAATTTTCAAAAGATCACAAAAGACACCTCCAAATTGCCTTCAAGAACCTGCAAAGGTGTGAAAAAAACTAGTAGGTGCATCTTATCCCTATCCTCCAAGTGGTTTTGATAATTTAATGGTTAAAGAAATTGACTAAACCCTAGTGGCTATAAACCCTAAATCCCTCATGGCGAACACCTTGTTTTGACCTCTAAGAAAAAAAATATCAATCAAGGAGAGTATGAGTTAGTGTAATTACAAATCAGTTTAAGTTAAGCCCTCATCAAGCTCAAGGAAAATCAATCAAAAATCCACCTCCATCTCACTCATTCACAAAAGATAGCCTCACCATCATTTCATTTCACTCCTCCTACCTAATTTTCACAAGCAAGCCCAAGTTTGTCCAAAAGCAGCCCTAAGAAGGAAGTATGAGCAGTAAAGGAGGCCAAGTGCCTATGAGGCCAAAGCATGCGGGTGAGAGTGACAATGAGTCAAATCAAAATGAGGATGAGGATGAGGATGAAGGAGATGATGAGTTAAGTCAACGAGATGCAGGAGACATGGAAACAGAGGAGGGTAACGATAGTGAATACAATGAAGAAGTTGACAGTGAGAATGGGTCAAGCAAAGATGAACAAGAAGTCAGAGATCAAGCAGAGGACATGGTGGTGGATAATGAAAAATAGGTAAGTGATGAAGAAAGAAGAAATCACACTGAGAATGATAAATATGAGGAAGAAGAAGACATCATGGGAACTAATAAGGCAAGTGACCAAGAAGCAGAAGATAATACAAAGGACAACAGTGAAACTAAGAGCCCTAGAGACAGTCAAAATAGTGAGGCTCTTATTCAAAAAAAAAATGAGGGAAAAGATGAAGAGGGCAGCCCAAATGAAGATGATGACTATGAAAAATAAGAAAAGAGACCTTGGCCTATAGAAAAATATGGCCAAACACTATGCCTTGAAAAACAAACTCACTAGTGCCAAGCTCAAAGAGGCCCTCATTGAAATTCAAGCACTAAAAGGAGGAAAGACCAAGTAAACCTTGGAATATTTCCTCAAGCTTTTGTAGAGGCTTCTCAAACCCTGTAAGGAAGGTTTCCACCAATTTTGGGAAAATTTTGAAAAATTTTGGTTTTTTGCAAATTTTTAGGCCTATAAGCGCACACCCCTGGCGCTACGCTTTTTCCTCAGACATCCTCAGAGGGAGAACTTTGCATTTTTTGAATCCTCGTGCCTATTACAGTATGCTCACCAAATTTTAGAGCATTTGGAGCATTTTTGACCCCTCAAAAGGCCAAAAAGTGCCTCATTTTTCACCTTTCTGCCTCATTTTCAGGCTTGGCGCTGTGCTTATAGCAGTTTTGGGAATTTGGATTTTTGGATAGGTTACAGGAGCTCAATCAGAGAACCAAAGGTATATTTGGAAATTAGACACAACAATATTTCCAGTGGGCCATCGCGGAGAAAATTCCAACATCAGGAAGGTCACCAAAACTTGGTTGCAAGTGGACCATCGTGGAGAAAATTCCAACATCAGGAAGGCCACCAAAACTTGGTTGCAAGTGGACCCATTTTCTGCCTGTGCTGGTGCTGCGCCTAAAGAAATTTTGGGAATTTTGTCTTTTGGATAGGTAAATGAAGCTCAATCAAGAAAAAAAAAGTATATTGGGAAAGTAGACTCAGCAAGAGTTCCAACGGGCCATCATGAAGAAAATTCTGACATTGGGAAGCTCACCAAAACTTGGCTGCAAGTGGACCCATTTTCTGCCTGTGCTGGCGTTGCGCTTATAGCAGTTTTGGGAATTTGGATTTTTGGGCAGGTTACAGGAGCTCAATCAGAAAACCAAAGGTATATTTGGCAAGTAGACTAGCAGGCTTTCCAACAGGCCATCATGGAGGAAACTCTAACATTGGGAAGGTCACTAAAACTTGGTTGCAAATGGACCCATTTTCTGCTTGTGAAAGCACTGCGCTTTTAGACCTCACTGTGTGTTTTTGGCCAAAAGTCAACAAAACACACTCATTAATTGCAAAATTATATTTTGATGTTTTTTGAGGCAAATCACTTGAAAATTAGGTGCTAAGAGTTATTTTGGAATTTATTTCATGGGATATTTTGTGCCTTGGGCCTTGCATGGTCTCTTGGGCATTTATGACATTTATGGTGATTTTGACATTTTCCAACCCTATCTATGTTTTTCCCTCCTTTGCTAAATAAATAGAGCATGAGGGCTTCATTGTAAAAGGTTGGCATTTGATGACTCTTTGGAGAAATACATAGTCTTTTGGAGGTTGAAAAGAAAATTGGTGTTGTGGAGCTTGTGAATGGTTGGTTTTGCTTGTTGATGGAGGAGGCTTGCTTGCAGGATCCCTGAGCTTGGTTAATGGTGAAGTGCTTCTATTTTGGTTATTGTTTTCTCATGTTTCATTATGTTTCCATCTTTCTATGTTGCAATAGAACAAAGGATTTAGACTAAGAAATGTTCTTCAAATGCACCTTAGCTCTGTTTGTTCTTCATTGCCTCTATGTTTTCTTCTGCTAGGACATTTTAGAGAATTCTTAATTTCTCTCTAGACCCCCTAATCTTTTTTATTTCATGAATGGTTTAATACAGTAGGTATCAAATATTATTTATGGCTAGCCCTACTTGTTTGATGTCACTAAACACTGTTCTTGAGGTCTCTCTCCAAAGTACCATTAATTGTAGTCATCAGTAGGCTGGTGTTTTGATCAGCAATTCTCAGTCTGCATGCTTGAAAAATTGTTTTGGAGATCTTCATAACTATGATCAACGATGTTTAGGCATTCCCTCTTCTTTGATTAAAGTTATATGTGTATCTTGAATGTTTTCTAACCTTGAAGGTGAAATCACTAGAAGTTAAATGAGTTTCTCGCCTTCTATATTTCATTGGAATGTTTGTCTTGAATGCTTATTTGCTTAAGTTGAATCAAAGAGTTACTAGTTTGCCCTGTCTATTAATTGCTTATTTATGCTTATGTATTTAAGTCCCTTCTTGTTAAAAAGGTACATGATAAAGGATTCTTGATTGCCCTTTGCCCTACCTTTGTTCCCAAACTTGATGTCCATTTCATTTCCCATAAACCTTGAAAATCCATTGACCAATGCTAGATTTTCCCTGTGATGCTCCCCGATCCATTGTTTAAATTTCCATGACTTTAATAGAATCCATAGCCCAATGACTTGAAGATTTCCTCATTCCATCTATTCTACTTGACCATCCTACCCAACCAAAACAATCAAACAAACCCTACACTTAACAACTAGCCTAAAATAAAACCCTAAAAGCAAACAAGTTCAAATCCTTTGCATACAATAGAGAGAGCCCTCTCTGAGTCTAGGAAGGCTAGGTCCTAGGACTCCAAATACAATTTTGATGTTACCTTGTGCATTTGATCTCACCAATCTAACAAATCACGAGAACCTAACAAGTCCGACAATATTGGAACTACCTCACCCTGATGGACGATAAGAAGATTGTTGTTTGCTTGTTCGGAGTACAGAAACAAGGCAGGATTTCTGGTTGCTTTCGACGACGCCTCCTCGTTGAGCCCCTCTGGGATTTCCCAGGCAATTACGGTGGACAGAGCAGAAGTAAGGGAAGATATAAACACCAGAAACAAGACCACATGAGAAAAACTAAGGGTTGAACTGATTGGGTTTATAAACAAATATCATACTCGGCTCACCTCTATGTTGGAGATGGATAAGGAGCAACTCATATTGGCTATTCAACAAGCAGTGCTACAACCCTCAGCTAAGGGAGGTCACTACCGAGCTTTAGAGATTTCCCTAAACCTAACCAATATTCCCCTATTGGATAAGCTTGGCTTACACAAATGTGTAGGAGATATGTTACGGGACGAGGTAGTGAAACTCACACTTGCTTTGAGGAAACTTGAGCAAAAGCATAGCTCGGTATTAGAGAACTAAAAGAGGGAGAAAGCTAGTGCCAGGGAAAAAAATAACAAATTAGAAACCCTCAAGAAATTAATAAGGGATAAGGGAGCTGACAGGGATGCAGTTCGGAAAAATCTTATCATCAATCTAAAAGCAGAAAACTCAGAGCTGAAGAGGAGACTAAACATACCCAGCAGGGATCATGTGAAAATAAATGAATTGGACCAAGTGGAAAAGGAAAAATCATCTCTCACTGATTCGCTTGCTAAAGAGCAGGAAGAAAAGGCCCAAAAGATCACGGAGATTGTGGATCTCAAACAGAGATTGTTTGATTTGCAGGGAAAATGGGATCAGCACATATGTGTAGCCCCGACGTTTGGCGAGTCCAGAACGACCCCAGAACAACTTACTAAAGCCGTGTCCAACTTGAAGGTATCAGAAAGTGAAACTCATACAACCCATTAGAAATTAAAAGAGATGGAAACTGCACTGGTTGCAAATCAGAAGGTGGTGGCGTCCATGCAGAGGGAGGTCGAAAAATTACAAGGAGAAAATCAGGCACAAGATAAATCTATCAAGGAATTAACTGCTCGAATCAAAGGCAACATGACACCCTTGGAAGCCAAGCATCTAATTTGGACAGATATAATAGCAGAGGTCCAACAACATTGGAACTACCTCACCCTGATGGACAATAAGAAGATTGTTGTTCGCTTGTTCAGAGTAAAGCTGCAAGAAGGGCGCGCGGATGGAGAAGCAAAGGCTTCAGTGGCTAAGAGGTATATTTAGTACCTGAATGAGCTAGGCCCCGAGGAATTGTGCACGCAAGGAATCACTGATCGTTTTAGAAGGGTAATGGAGGTTAGAAGAGTAATCAAGAAGGAGACCGCTTGCGTGAATGCGTTGGGCTGTCTAAAATTAGTTTCAAGAGGAGTTGAACAGTTCAACCAAGAGTGGAATAAGTTAGTGGAAGTAGGTATCCCATCATGCTGGCATCCAGAAACATCTACATTCTTTAAGCTAACGGCTTACAAGAAAAAAATAACAGACATCATGAATAATACCGATATATCTCTGGAAAAGACTGTCCGGCTGAAGGTAGATGCAATAATAGCCGCTTTGAGTAAAGAGTTCTTCCTCCTTTACTAGGTTAGGCAATTCCTAGCCATCTACGTAGATTATACTGAGCTCACAGATATCCAGACCCTCGTTGAAACCTTCGCCACAATTCCATATCCAAGGGAAAACACGTGGAAAAAGTGCGTCGAATATGCTAATACTCCAGTATCCTCCTCTTCTCATCAACTGCGGCCCCCTTCTGGTCGCAAAGTGGGATCATCCTCGTCATTAGCTCGTCCACATCCGCAGCCATCAAGCACTCCTCGTCAGAACACCAACAAATGAAACTCATGTTTTGGCCCACACGACCTGTTTAACTTTTGTTTTCCATGAATTGTAAAATCGGGTGAAATCTTGATTTCACCCTATGCACTCTTTATTTTTTACTTACTGTTATATTTTAGTTAGAGCCTGTGTCAGGCCATTATGTATGAGATGAGAGGTTGTTTTGCCTCATCATCATTTTTTGGGTTTTGATTAAGACTAGGACCAGAAAATATAAGGAATATTTTGTTTCAGAAAATATCTTCTCTCAAAGCTCATGTGAAAAGCTATAAAAGATGAAATCAGAGACCGAGAACAAGTTCTAGATTTTCTAGAGAAGAAGTGTTAGTTTGTGAATTGCCTCCTTTGTGTAAATTTTGAGTTTCACTCAAAGTGCATATCTGAAGAGTCTTTTGGGAGAAGTAATACAAAGAAGTTTGTTGTTTCGATGGATTCCTATTGAGATATTTGAACAATATGTATTTCTTTTGGAAGTGACTCAATTTATTGTTCATCGTTTTTGCATCATCTCTGTGTTATCATTGCTTTCAGAATGCGAATGTTCTGTACGTTAGATGTGAATTTATCTTAAATGGTACTCATATCTTATCTTCCTGTAACATTTTAAATACAGCTCGAGGCTCGATTCCCGTTTCAAATTTCTTCTTACAAATCGTTATTCTTCTTATGTCATTTAAAGGGTAGATTCTTGTGTTGATATAAGCCTACCTTGCTTCGACATTATTCCTGAATTTCTTACATTTTATCTCATCTCTATTTACCTTTATAATTGTTCACCTGTTTCACATTCGGCCCTGCTAACAACAGAGTTTTCTCATGGCTACTTCGAGCCCACTCTGAGAAATATTTTCTCTATACAGCTAGAGTTTATCCCTATTAATGTTTTATTTTTGATATCTTGGACCAATACCAAAAAATTTAACTACCATTCTATAAAAAGAGGTTCGCTCCTATCAACATGTGAAATACCTTTTAAAGCCTCTTGTCTTAAGATGTCCAAGGCACTGGTATTTAGCAACTCAAGGTTGTCTCTAGTAGTTACAGCATATTTTTGGCGTCGTTGTCGGAGAACGAAGTTGAAAATATTTTCCCTAGAATACGACAATCAAATTCACCTTCAATTTAGGTGAGCATGAAGGGTTGAGAGTTGTATATCCCTCACCTTGGCGACTTCACTGTTCTTTAAGGTGAAAATTCATTTGCAATCCTGGCTTATCACAAGCCAAATATAAGGTCAGATACCTCCCAATTGAGAACACCCTCAGTTTCTCACCCCGAAAAAATCTTATTCAAGAGGATTTGGAAAGAGAAATAGCCAACTCAGACTGATATACACAAATTCTCACTAGAAGACTCCTCGTCCTCTTCTCAGCAAGCTCAAGTCCAAGGCCCCATTTCTACCACCCGAGTACTTGAATACCCCCTAGATAACCTTGTTCTGGATCATTCTAAGATAAAATATGAAGCAGAGTCAGTAAATACATCTGGGGTCCCCTTGCATCCTACCCCCGAAGCTAAAGAGATCAAACAAGTTACCATCCTCCAGACCTCGCCTCAGAGAAATTTGCAAGCCACCACCCAGCACATACCTACCATAATTCATCAAAACCCTCCACAGAATCCACCACCTCCCATGGATGTTCCCAGATTTCTACTGAACAAATATGCTCCTCTGGCACTACCCCAAGTTCTAAATGATATGCCTCAAGATTATATGAAGCTCTTACCTCGGTTCACCGGGGAATGCAACAGTACTACCCAAAAGCATATTGAATATTTCTGTTCTTTTGCTGAGAATTTCAACATGGAACACTTGGATGTAGTTTTGAGGCGCTTCATCCAACCTTTGGATGGAGAGGCTCGAAAATGGTTCAAAACTCTGGATGACCACACCATCACCACCTAGGAGGAGATGGAGAATTATTTCACACGAAAGTGGGGGGAGAAGAGATATCATGGCTACATTCGTACATAATTCAAAGCCTTGAAGAAGAGACACAACGAGGATGTAACTAAATTTATCAAGAGATTCAACAAGTTGTATAATAACCTACCTGCTGACATGAAACCTCCTCAAACATTGACCAAGGTAGTTTTTGTTGAAGCTCTTGAATCAAAATTTGGTTTCACCTTGAGAGAAAGAAAATCTGCATCAATGGACCAAGCCCAGACTGATGCGTTGGAAGTAGAAGCCAACTTTGCTTCTACGGGGAAATCTAAAGGAAAAATAGACCATGATTTCATAAGGAAAGGTAAAGAAGAGGCTTCTTCTTCAAATTAAGAAAGGGAAGAAACATATTATAAGATTGAAGAAATGAAAAAGATGATAAAGAACATCTCAAATAAGTTAGTGAAAATAGAGTTAGAAGCTAAGAATGCCTCTTCTCGGTCGACTTAGGTCGCTCCTAACAGGGGATACAACCCACAATATCAAAAACCACCCCTGTAGATACTACAAAGAGATAAGAAAGAACAACAAGACCATATACAACCTCCTCTCTATTTGGAAGGGCAAATGGAAGGCCCAGCTGAATATGTTCCTGATGAGCAAGACGATCAGTATCTTGCTTACTCAGAAGGTGAAGAGGTAGAGCTTACTCTACGAGAAGATGAAGAAGAGAAATTAAATTCCCCTAAAGATCCAGACATCGACGACTATTGCAGGCAGTTTGTGGACTTCATGCAAGCTCAGTTCCACAAGAAGTACGATCTCCAATCTTCTAGAAAGAGGACCCAGACGCAGGATCACGATGAAGAGTCACCTTCAAAAGAGCGAGTTCCCCAGAAAGTTGACAGTAAAGGTAAAAATCATGTAGAAGAGCCTTTGCCTCAGAAAGCTACCATTCATTCTTCATCGAAGTTGTCTCCTGAACCCCCTGCAGGTCCAAAATATACCTCAGCCGTCATGAAGCCAACTGTCCCACCTAAAGAAGTAATCCCAGAGAAAAATCCAGCTGCCTTTAACCTCCAAAAATAATTAGAGAAAGTGAAAATCCCTGTCCCCTTAGTCGAACTTTTGAAGCAGCCTTCTTACAAAGCTCAGGTGTCTCAATTTATGCTCCCTCGTGGATTAGCCCCTCCTCCGGATAGTCTTAACCTTCAGGAAGAAATACCTATGCTAGTCTTTGGCCCACATGTGGAAGAGTTAGACTCAGAAAACCCACTGTTTTATGTATCCCTGGTCATTCATGATCTACTGCTGCACAATTGCATGTTGGACTCAGGGGCTTCACACAACCTGTTGCCTTTGTCAGTCATTGAGCAACTAGGATTACAAATTACTCTCCCATACAAAGATCTATATTCCATTGATTCCAAAAGGGTCAAATGTTTGGGAATGATTAAGGACTTGGTGGTGAAATTGGATCAGATCCCAGCCAAAAGTGTCGTCATGAACATCGTCATTGCTGATATCCCAGCTCGATTTGAGATGTTGTTGTCCAGGTCACGGGGGACTAAGATAGGTGGGTCGATTAAACTTGACCTCACTTATGCTACCATCCCGTTATTCGGCGGACAAGAAATGAGGTTATATCGAGAATCCGGATTTGTGAAGATGGTGACCAAAGCTGATGGCTCAGTCAATTCCCCTGTGTATGGCAAGGAGGGAGAATTTTCATGTCTGATGCTTGAGGAGGATGAAGATTTCTTATAGGAACCAGCGTTCAATCCTTTGAGGCTGGAATAGTCTACAATTAATGAAGAGAGGGGCATATGGACTCTACATTTTGATGGGGAAAATTCGAGGGAAGGAAATGGAGTTGGAGTCCTTCTAATCTCACCTACGAGACAGTTGCTCCCCTTTTCTTTAAAGTTGGAGTATGAAGCTACAAACAATGTGGCAAAGTACGAAGCATTGATCCTGGGGCTACAAAAAGCTAAGAACATGAATATTCAGAGCCTCAAAGTCTTCAGAGATTCAGAGTTGGTGGTGAGACAAATCAAGAATCAATGCTAGGCTAAGCACCCTCGACTAAGAGCTTACAAGAATGAAGTATGGGACCTAGTGGAGAATTTCTTCCTAGCTTTTAACATACAATTCATGCCGAGAGATCAGAATAGGATGGCTGATTCGCTTGTTGTGGTAGCTAGCAATTTTCACCCACCACAGAACCTGCTCCTCAGGTATGAGGTTGAATTACATTATCGTCCCTCTATCCCAGATTACTAAAAGCATTGGCAAGTGTTTGAGGACGAGGAGCAAGTGAAATGCTTCATAGAGACCGTCAAAGAATTATCTAACATGGTTATTGATGTTGTGGAAGAGGAACCTAAAGAGAAACCTCATAACAAGTGGGAAGAGACAGTGTCTGACATTGGGTACTGCAATTAAAAGGGAATGTCATCCCCAGAGGCCTTATTCCCTTGGAGAGATTGTTCGAAAAGAATAATATCCCGATCAGCCCCAACAAATTGACCCAAGAAGACCAGGTGGATGATATAAATATTGGGATAGAGGGAGATCTGAAAATAGTAAAGCTATCTAAAGTAGTCCCAGAGGAGTATAAAGATCAATACTTCCAGTTATTTCAATCTTACAGAGATGTTTTCGCTTGGTCATACCAAGACCTGAAAACGTTTGACGTGGAAATCATACAACATAAGATCCCACTCATAGGGGATGCTAAGCCCCATAAGAAAAAACTGAAACAGATTAATCCATTGTTGCTTCCCTCCATTGAAAAAGAAATCAAAAAGTTGGTGAAGGCTAAGATCATAGTCCCCTTGAGATACTCGGAGTGGGTGGCCAACCTGGTCCCGGTCAGAAAGAAGAAATGGGGAATAAGGCTATGTGTAGATTTCTGAAACCTAAATAGGGCATCTCTCAAAGACAACTATCCTCTCTCTAAGATGGACCACATACTGCAGAAGGTGGTGGGATCCTCTCGGATGTCTATGATGGATGCCTTCTCCAGTTATAATCAGGTGGCGGTTCTCCTTGAAGATCAAAAGAAGACGACATTCACTACACCATGGGGAATGTTCATGTATACCTGAATGCCATTCGACCTAATAAATGCGGGAGACACTTTCCAGCGAGTGATGGATGTCGCTTTTGTTGGAGAACAAGACAAATTTGTGGTGATATACTTGGATGATATCATTGTGTTTTCAAAGAACGATGTAGAACATATTGAGCACCTACACCAGACCTTTGAAAAGCGTCGTAGGTATGGTTTATCACTTAATCCTCAAAAGTCCATGTTTGCTTTAGAGGAAGGAAAATTTCTGGGACATATTGTAACAAAGGAAGGGGTGAAAATTGATCCCAAAAGAGTAGAGGTAATCAATGGCATATCACTACCTCGAAATAAGAAGGAAGTCTAGGTGTTCCTGGGACGCATAAATTTTTTAAGGAGATTTATCCAGAACTATGCTGAGATAGTTTGACACATCACGGAGATGCTCAGAAAGAACAAGGAAGTAAAATAGAACTCAGAGTCACAAGAGGCTTTCAGTAGAATTAAAAATGCCTTCGCAGAAGCACATGAATTGGCAGGTCCCGACTACAGTAAGTCGTTCATGATATTCTCATTTGCATCTCAACACACAATAGTTGCTATGCTACCGCAGAAGAATGTAGAAGGGTATGAGCATCCCATTGCCTTTTTTAGTTAGGTACTACGAGATGCAGAGCTGAAATATAATATTCTAGAGAAGCAGGCGTACGCCCTGGTTAAGTCCCTAAAAGCTTTTCAAATGTATGTGCTACAGTCATCCATAACCACTTTTGTTCCCACAACCACAGTGAAAGATATTCTGATTCAGGGAGATAGTGAAGGCAAGAGATGCAAATGGATTACTAAGATTCAAGAGTACGAACTGGACATTCGCCCCATGAATCTCATCAAAGGACAAGGGCTAGAAAAAATCTTGTGCGAGTCAAATTGTCAAGCATTGGGCATAAATTTGTCCATGGAAGGAGGAGAGGTGCTTGAAGGTGTGGAGGAATAGCCCATAATAGAAACCATAGTACAAAAAAGGCACATGAAGTACCTGCTCAACACTTGGTACAAATATATTGTAGAATATCTCTTAACTCTCTAGTGTCCCTTAAACTTTGACAAGGCAAAGTATCGTACTCTAAGGTTGAAATCTCAAAAATATATTGTAGCAAGTGGTCGACTGTATTGGAAGGATGCTTTAGGAATCTTGCTCCTATGTATTACAGAGCTAGAGGTGGAGGAAGTCATGGCTAAGTTTCACGAAGGCATTTGTGTGGGACATTACAGCTAGCGGTCCACGACTCATAAGATACTGAAGGCTAGTTTTTTCTAGCCTCATCTATTCAAAGATGTGCATACTCGGGTTCAAGCGTGCAAAAAATGCCAAAGGTTTGCAAAAAAACATAAGTTTTCTCCCCTGCCAATGATACCAGTACATATTGAAGAACCTTTTCAGTAGTGGGGCATCGACTTTATCGGAACGATTCACCCCGCATCAAGTGGTTAGCACAAGTGGATCCTCACTGCCACTGACTACTTCACTAAATGGGTAGAGGCAATACCCATAAGAAATGATACTGATGCAGTCGTGATCAAGCTTATGGAGGAGAATATCATATCAAGGTTTGGCTGCCCAGCCAAGATTGTCACAGACAATGCTCAAGCTTTCAAGTCCACCAAGTTCATTAACTTCTGTCAGCAATATAATATCACTTTGGGACACTCTACAACCTATTACCCCTAGGGGAAGGGGCTAGCCGAGTCTTCGAATAAAAACTTGTTAAGGGCATTGAAGAAGGCTATAAGAAAAAATTAGAAGAACTGGGATTCCCATCTAAAATTCACGCACTGGGAAAACCGTATTACCAGTCAAATATCCACAGGTAAGTCTCCCTATGAACTAGTATATGGCCGAGAAATAGTTTTTCCAATTCAGCTTGCCTTACCTATTGCCAGGTTTCTCCAAGACAACCAAGAAGAGATGAATGATCTCATTTGGAGAATGAACCAGCTGGTCGATTTGGAAGAAACTCAAAACCAAGTGAACAATAGGTTATCAGAATATCAAGAGAAGATGAAAGGCTTGTTTGATCAGCACGTGAAGGATAAAAAAATGCAAGCAAGGACCTGGTTTTGAGGTGGGATGTTAGGAGAGCAGATAAGGGAAAACATGGAAAATTTGACCCCCTATGGTTTAGACCATTCAAAATTGCGCAGGTAAAAGGAAACAATAATTTTGTATTGGAAAATTTGGAAGGTGATCTTATTGAAGTGCCTTTGAACAGGAAGTTTTTGAAACCTTACTTCCAATTCTAACAAAGGCCTCAACGACCTGTTGTACATATACCTCATTTTGTATATATTTTCCATTTTTATATTTCTGTTGCTGTTTTGTTCAATTCATCATCGAAATGTTGGAGGAGCTCCAGATTTTGATGGGCATGCAGGTGAAAGGCCTGCGAGGTTCTCGGCACCCTCAAGAGCGAGTGTGTTATCCCTAGGTGGAGCCAATGTTGTTTAGTCGCCCCCATTTATCAAGAAATAAGGGTGTTTAAATTAGAAAAAGTAGAAAAATACATAAAGGTGGCAAACATTGTGTATCGAGTAGGGCTTGAAAAGAAAGTGCCTAAAAGACAAGTGTAATGGCTAGGTTATTTTATGAATAGAAATGTAGCGGAGGACAACGTTCAGGACTTAGCGCCGTAATCATACAACATAAAAGCATGGGTGTCGGATCTTTCTGTCAGGTAAAAAGGAGAGTGGCAGGATAGAAGTACAATCCCCTAGAGAGGGTGACGTCACATGATGGCAGAACAATTACAATATTTCCATCGAGTGTTAGGATGGTGCATAACTCCCTTATGAACCCCACCAGAGTTATAAGTGGGCCCATCAAGCAGGACAACTGGCGTCAATAAGTAAAGGTAAGGTAAGTTTATGGAGGGCGGTAAGAAGACCGGTACATGCCTTAACTCAGCACGTGGCTTTCACCTACCCGACTGCTGTTAGCCAATAATCTGTCACCACGTGTCTCACTATCGGCGTCCTTATGACACCAGCCCTACAACTGTTATCCCTCGTCTCGTATTCCACAAAACTCGGCCTATTATAATCTTGTTTTACTCCTAGATCATGTAAAATCTTTTTTTTTACAGAACTGTCATGCAGAGAAGGTTAAAACTCTAGTGCAAGGTTGTTTTCAACCCCGCGTCACTTTCCCTCGGGCTTCCTCACTGTTCTTAGGTATTTAGACATTTCTCCGACTCACCATTTTCCTTATGGTTTGTTTTTCAAATGGTCATGGGGAAGATGAAAACCAAGAAGTCTGAGCCTGAAACCCCACAAGCCCGTGAGTCCAGGGCTGAGCCTAGACCTGAACCCCTCATCGACGCCCATGCATGAATTCACAACCCATTCTACCCTTTTAGTGTAGCCCACATCAGACCTGAGTTGTTCGAATGTCATTTAAAAGGTGAAGATGGGTTCAGAGTCGTTGAGTCAGGTCTGTATTACTAAGTTGCCCTGACCACATACCCAGTTCCTGAATTCATTAGTTGGCTTGGGGAAGCTTATGACGAGCGCAGAGACTTGTTCATGTCTTCTTAGGGCAACAAGATCTTTCGCATATCGCCCGAACTCATAAAGAGAGCTATCTGTTTCCCTCCCAGTCAAAACTATGTTAAGTTCTCTGAAGTTTCCCTTTCCTGTCAATTCTAAAAGTTACCTTGGGAACAACAAAGCAACTGCCTCAGCCTCCTCTCAGATTCTCTCCTAACAGCTCTCCCACCTTCGAACGTTGTTCCCTTGTCCACTTTCCGAGATAATGTGCATCCGGTCCTAGCTCTTATTTCAGGGTTGTTAGGGCTTAAGGAGGTTGAGTAGGTGTCAAAATAGGGCATAGCTCTTCTATGGCTCATGATGCAAAAGGGTATGCTTTTAAATATTCTCGTTTTCCTAGCTTCGGCTATTCAAACCCAGTTTCAAGAGTTCCCTTATACTAGGTCTTTCTGGTTTTGTTCCTTAGTGTTTTACCTGTTCTTATTCGAGCATGCTGATAAGTTTGAGAGTCTAGGCCTAGAGAAAATTTCGAGGAAAAATGCCCAGCCAAGAACCGTCTTTAAGTGGAACGTTTCAGTTCACCAGCAGCCAGGGGGGAAGGGGTACACAAGGTTTCTTAATGATTTTATGTCCATAGCCTATGCCATTATACATGACAACCCTCCGCTTAGAATACTCCTTGAGCAGAAGGACTAGCTGCAGTTCGACGAGGAATATAGCACAGGGGACTGGTATCTGTATGATGATTACACTAAGATCAGGGTCTATGGGGCAGAAGTACCTCCCTACTGCTTGCCGGTGTTTCCAGCTATGTGAATCTTTGCCCTCGAATTCATTCGACAAACCTTGAAGGACGACCAGATCCACTTCGTGCCTGTGAAGAAAGGATACATTCTCAAACTCCCAACTTCAGTTTGTCCCTTCACCATAAATTTGAGGCATGCCCTCTTGACTGTGGAAAAATTGCTGCAAGGGATGAACCTTCTACAGGAAAAATTCTGGCCCTATGACTTGAAAGGAGTCCTTTCCAATAAGAAGAGGAAAATAAAGTCAACTGCTTATGTACATGAGACTAGGCCCTTCATTGAATAGAGAGCTAACCTTGATACATGGCCTTTGGATGCACAGATGGAGGCCGAGTCTTCCACCGCAGAGGGGAAGGGTGACAATGCGTCCCTTAGAATAGAGAAAAAGGGACAGGAAGACGTCTCAGACATCTCAGGAAGTCAAGAAGGTATGAACATTGATGAGGGAGTGCATCCTCATAAAAAATAGAGGACTGAAGGGCCAAAAGATATATGGGAGGAACCATATTTGGAGAAGGTTCCCCAATTTGGGGCCCCTAAGAGAAATAAGGCAAGATTTCTGGTTGCTTTCGATGATGCCTCCTCGTCGGGCCCCTCTGGGCTTTCATAGGCAATTACAATGGAAAAAGAAGAAGTGAGGGAAGAGATAAACACTAGAAACAAGACCACACGAGAAAAAATAAGGGCTGAACTGACCGAGTTTATAATTAAATATCATACTCGGCTCACCCCTGTGCTGGACATGGTTAAGGAGCAGCTCATATTGGCTATTCAACAAGCAGTTCTACAACCCTCAGTTGAGGGAGGTAACTACCAAGCTTTAGAGATTGCCCTAAACCTAACCAATATTACCCTGTTGGATAAGCTTGGCTTACACAAATGTGTAGGAGATATGTTATGGGACGAGGTGGTGAAACTCACACTTGCTTTGAGGAAACTTGAGCAGAAGCATAGCTCGTTATTAGAGAACCAAAAGAGGGAGAAAGCTAGTGCTAGGGAAAACAATAACAAGTTAGAAATCCTCAAGAAAGCAATAAGGGACAAGGGAGTTGACAGGGATTCAGTTTGGAAAAATATTATCACCGATCTAGAAGCAAAAAACTCAGAGCTAAATCAGAGACTTAACATACCCAGTAGGGAGCATGTGAAAACAGATGAATTGGTCCAAGTGGAAAAGGAAAAATAAGCTCTTGCCGATTTTCTTGCTAAAGAGCAGTAATTAAAGGCCCAAAAGATCACGGAGATTGTGGATCTCAAACAGATATTGTCTGATTTGTAGGGAAAATGGGATTAGCACATATGTGTAGCCCCAACATCTGGCAAGCCCAGAACGACCCGGAGCAACTTACTAAAGCCCTGTATGACTTGAAGGTATCAGAAAGTGAAACTCATATAGCCCGTCAGAAATTAAAAGAGATGGAAACTGCACTGGTGGAAAATTAGAAGGTGGTGGCGTCCATGCAGAGGGAGGTCGAAAAATTACAAGGAGAAAAGCAAGCATAGGATAAATCTATCAAGGACTTAACTGCTCGAATCAAAGGCAAAATGGCACTCTTGGAAGCCAGACGTTTAATTTGGACAAATATAATAGCAGAGGTCTGACAGCATTGGAACTACCTCACCCTGTTGGACGATAAGAAGATTTTTTTTTTCTTGTTCAAAGTACAGCTGCAAGAAGGGCGCGTGGATGGAGAAGAAAAGGCTTCAATGGCTATGAGGTATATTCGGTACTTGAATGAGTTGGGCCACGAGGAATTGCGTGCGCAAGGAATCATTGATCGTTTTAGAAGGGTAATGGAGGTTAGAAGAGTAATCGAGAAGGAGACCACTTGCACGAATGCTTTGGGCTGTCTAAAATTAGTTTCAAGAGGAGTTGCACAGTTCGACTAGGAGTGGAATAAGTTAGTGGAAGTAGCTCTCCCATCACGCTGGCATCCAAAAACATCTGCATTCTCTGAGCTAACGAATTACGAGCAGAAAATGACAGACATCATGAATAATACCGACATATCTCTGGATAAGACTGTCCGGCTGAAGACAAATACAATAATAGCCACTTTGAGTAAAGAGTTCTTCCTCCTTTACTAGGTTAGGTAATTCTTAGCCATCTGATCTGAATGGAAAATGGCATCCACCCATGGTATTCATCTACCAATGTTATCCATCCACCCATGGTATCGACCCATGGTATTGACCCATGGTTTTGACCCATGGTATCCACCTATGGTATCTACACATGGTATTGTAACTCAAAAAAGGCTATAAATAACAAGCCCCAGTTTGTAAAAGAACAAATTGTCCACCAAAATGTAGCTTCTACACTTATTCTCTGTTTTAATAAAACAAGTTTCGTTGTGGTTTTATTTTCTTTTTATTCTCTTTTTTTTCTGGCATTCTAATTTTGCAGATCTTGTCAGATTCATTTCAACTTTTTAGATCTTGGGGGCCTCCCCCCAAGATCTGGATCAGTGGTATTAGATTCAGGTTACGAATCCATGGGAATGAGGGTTTGAAGCATATTTTAGTTTCAATTTTTTGCAGCAATCTTCAGCGAACTCCATGAATTTCTTGGGTGGCGAGTTTGAAGATCAGATATGAAAATTTTACAAAATAAAAGATTAGATCTGGATTTCTTACAAAAAAATACCCAAATTAAAAAAACAATTGGCCGAATTGGAGTTCGGATGAGGGAGATATCGTTGATTCAAAATCAGCAATGTTGTAGCAATTTTTCTAACAATAATTCATGGACGGTGGATCTCATATCATTTAATGTAGTTTTCAGTGGGAAATTTCAGATAAATGGTTACAGATTTTTTCTCCCCTTGAAAAATCACATGATTTCAAAAAAAAAAAATCAGTCGAATAGGAGTTCGGACGAGGGATATATCGCTGATTTAAAATCAACTATTTTTTTTTTTTCAAAATTTTTGTGATGGCGGGATAGTTCCAGCATGAATATGAGAGTCTAGGGTCTCCAGATATCGATTTCAAACACATGGGAAGATGCAAAATGATCATTCCATTTTCAAAAATAGGTTATAATAAAAATTCTGAGTTATATTGACCGATTTATGCTCATTTTAAATTTGGAGCAACATTCGGAGTGGGTTCCCTTTGGAGATGTGCCCTCCCACCCCGCTTTAGTAGGCACTTGCTTCACATTCATCAGTTTCAGCATAGCATCATTCAGCTTGGGTTATTTGGAGACATGCCCTCCCACCCCAAGCTATGTAGGCACTTGCTACTTCATCAACAATCAACATCACGGTTATGGATCAACCACACAAAATCCTTCTCATCGAAGTCCATTTGCTAGGTCGCACACTGTTAGTAACACAATTGGTCACAAGCATTACAGGGTATCTCTATCCTCGGATCTTCTTTTGTCATGATTTTGGTTCATCCACAAAAACACACTTCATCGAAGTCCATTTATTAGGCCGCACACTGTCAATATCACAGTTGGTCACAAGCATTACAGGGTATCTCTATCCTCAGATCTTAATTCATCACAGTTATGGGTTAACTACACAAAACCCTTCTCTTCAGTGGCTATTCATATTCAACAAAGGCTTCTCAGGAGGGAACTTCACACAATAGGGACCATTTCTTCTTAAGGATGGAGGAATGATCCGAATGGAAAATGGCATCCACCCATGGTATTCATCTACCAATGTTATCCATCCACCCATGGAATTTACCCATGGTATTCATCCACCCATTGTATTTATTCACCCATGGTATTGTAAGTGACATCTGTTCATGATATTCATCCACCCATGGTATGTATCCACATATGGTATTCATCCACACATGGAATTTACCCATGGTATTGTAAGTGGTATCAGAGGGGCTTGCTCTTTCTCTGTTTTTCTTTTCATGTCCCCAACGTGGCCAGGCTATAAGGTGTTCAACCATGCAACCCCGACGACCCCCCATGGCGGAAGGAAAGAAAGATGAGGGAGCAAGAGATCCTATCAAAATCTTGCTCGAGGATGCCCTCAAGAAACAAAGGAACTCGATGATGGATAACTTTGACAAGATCCTTCAATGGCTGCCCACCAAAGACACATCTACATGCAGCACGTCTGATAGCAGGTCCATGACATCCTGGACAAATCCAATACCAAGTTCAGCAAAATCCCCCCATGGAGAACTTAACACAAACAGAACCATTATGGCACCTAAGGAGGAGGAATGATCCCGGTGGATATCGGTGGTCTCCCACCTATTCCATTTAGGACACAACATCAATTCTTTCAGTTTTTCAGCTTCAGCACAACTTACTATTTTTAGCAGGTTTTCGGGTCCTGCACACCCGGAGCCATTTTGGGGACTTAATGATCCAGGTGGATATTGGTGGCCACCCACTGAGTCCATTTGAACCCCCACCATCAGTTATTTTAGTTGTAAATTTCCAACACAACTATGGCCTCATGATTTCGGAACCTGAACTTTCAGAGCCGTTTTGAGGCCCTAAATGATGCTTTTTTGGGAAAACAAGGAGAAAAATGGGTTGTAGAGTTGTATTCCTCGGATAGATATTTCTAAAGAGCTATTGAGCGTGTCAAACGAAGATTGGATGCCAAAGTTATGTCCCTAGGAAGTTGAAACACCAATTTACCCAAACGAGACCCACAATTTTGGCGCTTCATCACCTAGGGTTACGTTTTTTGCCGTTTCAGGTTTTACATTGTTTCTCAACAATAAATAGGCCTTCGAGCCTCATTGTAACACAGTTCATGGGGTTGGTAGTCGACACATATTTTCTCAGGGATAAGCACTACTAGTGCCCTAGCTCGCTTGTTCTGATCATGTCTGTATTGTAACACAGTTCAGGGGCTGGTAGCCGACACATCTCTTCTCAGAGATAAGTGTTGCCAGTACCCTAGCTTTTCATTTCCATTATGTCTCATTGTAACATAGTTCAGAGGCCTGTAGCTGCCACATCTCTTCTCAAAGATACGCCTACCAGCGCCCTAGCTATTTATTTCAGTCATTTGTTTTATTAATAAAATGAAGCATTATTTCCATTGCATATCTATGCTTATGGTTATATGTGTATTCCATTGCGTTCCTGCACAAATCCAGATCACCATCCATGTAGATTATATTGAGCTCACAGATATCGAGACCCTGGTTGAAACCTTTGCCACAATTCCATCTCCAGGGGAAAACATGTGGAAAGAGTGCACCGAATATGCTAATACTCCGGCATCCTCCTCTTCTCATCAGTTGCCGCCCCATTCTGGTCGCAAAGTGGGATCTTCCTCGTCATCAAATTCTCCACATCTGCAGCCATCAAGCACTCCTCATTAGAACACCAACAAATGAAACTCATGTTTTGGTCCATGCGGCCTGTTTAACTGTTGTTTTCCATGAATTGTAAAATCAGGTGAAATCTTGATTTCACCCTATGCACTCTTTATTTTTTACTTACTGTTATATTTTAGTTAGAGCCTGTGTTAGGCCATTCTGTATGAGATGAGAGGTATTTTTGCCTCATCATCGTTTTTGGTTTTTGATGAAGACTAGGACCAGAAAATATCTCCAAGGAATATTTTGTTTCGGAAAATATCTTCTCTTAAAGCTCATGTGAAAAGCTATAAAAGATGAAATCAGAGACCGAGAACAGGTTCCGGATTTTCTAGAGAAGAAGTGTTAGTTTGTGAATTTCCTCCTTTGTGTAAATTTTGAGGTTCTCTCAAAGTGCATATCTGAAGAGTCTTTTGGGAGAAGTAATACAAAGCAACCTGTTGTTTCGATGGATTCCTTCTGAGATATTTGAACAATATGTATTTCTTTTCGCAGTGACTCAATTTATTGTTCATCGTGTTTGCATCATCTCTTTGTTATCATTGATTTCAGAATGCGAATGTTATGTAAGTTAGATGTGAATTTATCTTAAATGGTACTCATATCTTATATTCCTGTAACATTTTAAATATGGCTCAAGGCTCAATTCCCATTTCAAAGTTCTTCTTACAGATCGTTATTCTTCTTATGTCATTTAAAGGGTAGATTCTTGTGTTGATATAAGCCTACCTTGCTTTGACATTATTCTTGAATTTCTTACGTTGTATCTCATCTCCATTTAACTTTATAACTGTTCACCTGTTTCACATTCGGCCCTGCTAACGACAAATTTTTCTCATGGCTGCTTCGGGCCCACTCTGAGAAAACTTTTCTCTATACAACTAGATTTTATCCCTATTAATGTTCTATCTCTAATATCTTGGACCAATACCAAAAAATTTAACTACCATTCTATAACAAGAGGTTCCCTCCTATCAACATGTGAAATACCTTTTAAAGCCTCTTGTCTTAAGATGTCCAAGGCACTGGTCTTTAGCAACTCAAGGCTATCTCTAGGAGCTACAACAGGGAGAAAGAAACAATATCATAAGGGAGGCACATACCTCATTGATTGCTGGACATTTAGGTGTAGGCAAGATGGCAGCGAATCTCCAAAGGTATTGTTATTGGCCACGCATGATTGCTAGTGTATCTTGTTTTATTAGAGGATGTTCTTTGTGTGCAATAAGTAAGCCTAGTAATAGGAAACTTGGATTGTACACTCCACTTCTGGTTCCTTCACATCATTGGGAGTGTATCTCAATGAATTTTGTAGGAGGTCTTCCAATGTCAAGGAAAGGTCATGATTACTTGTATGTTTTTGTAGATAGGTTCAACAAAACGTGTCTTTTGATGCCATGTAAAATAACAATTACAGCTAAAAAAACAACTCATATTTTCTTTCAAAATGTATGAGTTCATTTTTTTCTTCCTACTTCTATTGTAAGTGATTGAGATTCCTAGTTTGTTGGGAATTTTTGGTCAAAATTGTGGGACATGATGGACACAAAGTTGAAGAAGAGTACAACCTTTCATCCGTAAAAAAATGGTCAGACCAAGGTGGTTAACAGGATAATTATTCATCTTCTTAGAGGTTATTGTAGCAAACATCCCAAGCCATGGGATGGACAATTGCATTACATTCAACATGCATACAACAGGGCAAAGCATTCTTCCACAAACATATCGCCATTTGAGGTATGTCTTGGGTACTTGCCAAGATCGCCTTTGGAATTCATCTTTGAGAAAGATGTTGTTATAGATGGTCATAGTGACATAGATAAGGAAAGGAAGTTCATTGAGAAAATTCAATTGGTACATCACACAGTGCAAGAACAACTTGAAAAGAGTCAAAGCAGCTACAAGGCAAGGCATGATAAACATTGTGTTGATCACAAATTCTAGGTTGGAGATGAAGTTTGGTTATATATCAGCAAAGAAATATTGCAAGGGGAAGGTAAAAATATTAAGCCAATCTGTTATGGTCCATTTAAAATTATGGAAAATATTGGTAGCAATGCATTTAAGCTAGACTTGCCTCCTTATATGCAAATATATTATTTCGTTAATGTTTAGAATTTGAGATTGTTTGAGCCTCCTTTGATTGATGATCAAGGAGAGCATGTTCAGTTGCCATCAATAGATGATTTCTCGCTAGAATATCTTCATGAACTTCAACAAGATCTCATACTTGAAAAAAGAACCAGAACTTCAAGGAGAAAGAATGTCGAATACCTTAGAGTGGGACTCAAGGGACAAAATCCTTCCAAGGGAAAATGGATGGAGATTGAAAGGGTGAGGGAGTTGTACCCTCACTTGCTGAACAATTGATAGTATCTTTTGGGGTCCAAAAGGCTTATAGTGGGGAGCAATGATTAGAGGCTTAGTATTTAACTCAAAAATGAAATTTCTCAGAAATGATCTTGACTAGAATGACCGCATAGAGCTCATCGCTAGGATTCCAACACAATTTGTTTCGTCAAAATCCGACTCCGGATGAAGAAGTTATGACCTATTGTTCGTTTTCCAAAACATGTAAAAAATGAGCAGAATAGTGAAAAACTAATGACATGGCAATCCAGTCAGCACTCCAGGTATATCCAAGAAATGTTCTCCAATTTTAGCCCAGTAACATTGTGACAAGTGTCACAGTCAGATTCGCCAGTGGACTTTGGAAGTAAAATTTGTTTACATCTATTTATAAGGTTGATTTTTTTTTTAAGGTTGGAGTAGTCCAACCAGAGCTGGACACGTGGTGCAGCCAGGGTCCGCTACATGCCCCCTTTGGTGTGGACCCATCCAACCTTGGATAATTTCGAATTCATTCTATGTCCAAAGTTTAGGATATATATATATATATATATATATATATATATATATATATATATATATATAGATATATATATATATATATATATAGATAGACTCTTTGCATACATTTTTATTAACCTAAGGTTCAATTATCGGGTGAACAAACATATATTATGGCTTGAATATATTTCTATATCCCTAAGGTCTAAAACTTATATACATATGGTAGACAGACTTTATATGTGGACAGACTCTAAACTAGGTAGAATGGACAGACTCTACTAAACATGGCAGACATGATATTTGTATGGAAGCAGAGACATTTACATATAATGGAGTTCTCTAACCATGGTGGACAGGTGTATGGAAATGGTGAGAGGAATACATTAATGTTAAAATACAATTTTCAACTATGGTTTTTTAATGAATGGTGCAACAAAATAATCGTGCAGGGGTCAGGATCGAACCCACGACTGCCCCTGCACTAATCCTCCACCTTACCGTTCTTCCATTCGAAGGGTATTAACCCATATAGTTCACCGCTTTTATTTAAATTATATCGGTGTTGTCAATGGGGGTTTGGAGGGGGCCAGCCTCGTGGGCCAACCCCCTCCCATATGATCTCAATGCTAAAACAGTGGCGCAAGGGCTCAAAAACCGACGAAAATTTGTGATTTATAAACCTATTTAATTAAATTCTAAACATGCTTAACTCCTAAAATAATCCGCCCATAACTCCAATGGATAAAGCACTTATCCAACTAAGCCATCATTAACTGTTTGTTAATCTTCTCTTAAATTGGCAGAGCACTTCGCGGAGGCACCTTTTTAGGCAAAAATTCTAAATCTAGTAGGGTTAGCAGGATATTTTCCAGATTTGGAGGAGAAATAGTAGGGAAATTGGTTTTTACAATAATTGAGCCAATTGTCAACCAATTTTGGCTCAGGAAGAGTCACTCTTCATATATTTTGATGTTTTGGAGCCATTGGAGTAGGTTGTAGAGGCAACAGGAGACTGTAAACATAATTTTTGCACAATTGAAGCTAATACAAAGGCCCATGCCATGGAAGTTGGGCCAAGGAGATGTCACCCAGGAGGGGTGAACTCCTTCATCAAAACGATGTGTTATTGATTCAATTGTTATGTTTTGTTGTCTGTTTATATATTGTTGTTCAACATTTAGTTTCCATGCTTTTATGTCCATTAAATCAACTTAATCTCCACAAGTTTGTTTGTTTATCAATCATAAGCACATCCATAAACCCTTGTACACAAAGAAAACATAAGCATTTTTATTATAAATATGAAACTAATATTAGCACAATAATAACTAACAAGCAAATTCAGATCAAGCACATAATGAAAACTTCATGATGAAAGAAGTTAAACCTAAGTTGAACCCTACTGGTTACAACTACTGCAAATGGATTCTGAAGGTGAGGAAACCCTTACAAGGTACTCTTCATGGTCAAAACCCTCAGGAATGGCTACCAAACCCTTTTTGATCCATAAACCCATTAGCTTGATCCAAAATCCTTTATGAAACCTCTTTCTGAGCTCAATTTGGATAAAATCTCAAAAGGTTATGCTCAAAATCCTAATTGATCCATACACCCTTGGTCTTCAACCTGCAAAAGACTCTGTAGATGTGCTCAATTCAAAAAAAAACGTCACCATTGGATTCCTAGCATCCAAAAACCCCTATGAAGCCTCTTTTTGAGCTCAATTTGAATGAAACCTCAAAACGTTAAGCTCAAAAGCCTAATTGATCCATACACACTTGGTATTCAACCTACAAAAGGAATCTCTAGATGTGTTCAATTTAGAAAAAATAGGTCACCATTGGATTCATTGCATCCAAAAACCCCTAAGAAGCATCTTTCTGAGCTCAGTTTGGCCAAAAAATTCCAAAATTTATGAGCTACAAGCTCTCTCATGAATTTTACAATTAATTATCCCACAAATTCGCCCTTCTCACTAACTGTCTTACAAATCTACCCCAATAATCGCTAATGGAGTGACAATTTAGGTAACTGTCGGTGCATTCTGTTGGATAGTTAATTCATCCATTAATTCCTACGGACCGAATTTTTGACCAAATATGGGGTTGGGGCTAAGGCCCCTGGTCCTTCTCTTCTTTAATTTCTTCTAGTGGAGATTCAGGTTGGTGCAAAATTTGGAAGTACTGTTGAGCCCTTCTTTTGTCTTCATTTCTTTACCTTCCCTGCCATTTTTAACCTTGTTTTGGACAATTATGTAGTCTTTTTTCCCTTTTTATCTTCCATATGGCCTAGTTTTCATTAGTTATCACCTAAGGTAAAAAGCGTTTACAAATGAATTATTTTAACTATTCTATGATTAAGTTAGGTAGTTGAAGTTCCATACTTGTTGTTAACTCATCACTATGGGATGTAGTTGTGGAATTTTCTTACAGGAATTATTCAGCTAGAACCTAGGCTCGATTTGAGAGAACTGTGCTTCTCCAATGATGCTCCAGCTCAACATTCCAGTGTACTCAAAGCTTGATACTCCGACTCAACATTTCAGCATATTTGAAGCTTGATGTTCAACAATTTTCATGGGTTCGATAGGATGACGAGTTGGCTATTTCCCAAGGATTTGAAGTTCAGTTCGATGACCTATAGAAGCATATTCCTGATCGGCTGAATTTGTGCCAGAGATAGGGTAGCTGAGAATTGGTTAGCTCAGGTACAACATAGTGCTAAATATGAACAATTCATAGGATCTCCACATCGTTTTATTTCAAAATTGTGCTATGTTCAGGATTTATGTTATTTTATGGATGTCACGATGCCTATAAAGCTTGGGATATGTAATATGTTTAATGGGTGAGGATTGTATTTCGAATTCTGTCATCAAAATTGAAGACTGTCACTTTGATCTCTAATAACTCAGCTTGAAGTTTGTAATCTGTTATGATGTGCCATTGATTAATTTTCATAGTGTATTGGATTTCATGATTTCTTGAATTGATTTGGTGAGAGCGTGGTTAGTTCTTGTAATTTTTAAGCTTCTCTGGGTGTGGCAAGGGCCCCACATGATCCGGATCCGCATATGTAAGTATGTGTGTAGGTAGTTTATATATATTTTTGATCAGTTTTGCATATTAGTTCCCATTTCCTTCAATTAATTCGATCTTACTATTTCAATTAATTATTCAATCTTTTTTGTGTCAAGATTTGTTTGGTTTCAATTAGGGAACGATCTCATTTTCCGGATTCACTTAGATAAATTGAGTGTTGTATATTTCGAGATTGTTGTTTTAGGTGTGCATTCAGTATTCCGAATTATGCATTGATCATTTTATATTTAAACTTGCTGGTTTAAGGATTTCTTGCTATGCGTTCAACATTTCGAATTATGTATTGATCCCTCTGTATTTAAACCTGCCAGTAATTTCCCACACACACAGGATCCAAGTTGTTGATATTCTTATCTAAAAACACTTGAATTCGGATGAGTCTCTCCTAGTGTGTTTACAAATGAACAAGTCAAAATCGAAAGCCAGTCTCTGCGTTGACAACATAAACCAAACAGAGCGTAGCTCGAATTCACATGATTTTATAGTTTCATTACTTAATTTCAATGGATTATAACATTCCAGTGATAGGGTAAGGATTTCGTGTTTCTAGCATCTAGATTTAGCATCAATTTCACAATGTGATTTTGGTCATGAGGAATTAATTTTGGAAAATGTGTTTTTACTCTGTCAACCTTATTTCTAAATTATCACAAAGAGTGAGAGCGTGAGAAGGGATAAAAAGTTAAATCATATACCTAGATGTGAGCTAGATCGAAGCCTGTAGCCACTGCTCGAATTATATCACAGAATTAATTTGAGGATTTCATGAATTGTATTGGCAATAGTTTTGTTTTTATTTTGAAAAGCAGAGTGCTAGTTTAGGGATTGATCAACATCAAAGAAGTTTATAAGTTTTCCAACATAGAAGTGTAGTTTGCCATTTCCTGCTTGGTGTGATCTAGAATGGAGTTGATAGGTTAGGTCTCTTACCATTCAAATCAGCATTAGGATTACATTAGTTTTTTTGATTTCAATACTGAGATATTTTGAAGCTGTCAAAGGATTTATAAGAGTGCATTCTCAGCTTGTTTCATTGAGTTAAGATACTTAGGTCGAGACTCAATGCCAACACTTATTTTAACTCATCATCAAAAGCATTGAGTCAGTGTGCAGGTGACCCTAGGATTTTATTTTGGATGCAAGATTTGTTGAATTATGTGGGTGTGAGAAAATTTGGTTTTTAAAAGTTCCTTTATCAACTTTAAAGCAAGTTAGGGTTATAGTCTTGTATATAATCCTGAATTTCTAGCTCAGGAGCAAGGTGTGGTTAAGTGATTTTGAGTTGTTTCAATTTTCATTATTTACAATTCAGATTGAGAGTGACTTTTCATTTGAGTCTCTGGAGCATTAGACAAATTAGTTACATTGATTGAATGATTTCCAATTTTGATTGTTGCCAACATTGAGATAGAAACCTTATTTTCCTAGTTGAAGTAGTTTTCACGACAATACCCTACTACAACGTGTGAGTGGTTGGATTTCAAAGTAGAATGCCTTATATTTTTGCTTAGGATAATAGAGTATTGATTGCTGAAGAGTTTGGGTGATTTTTCTAGAGTTCAGTTTAAAGATTTGATTCATGTTAACTGCAATAATAGTCTAGTTTCCCAAGTATAGTTCTATGTGTCGAAACAGTTCAGATTTGTCTCAGTTTATTTAAAAGTAGAATTAGGGTTTGGTGGTTGAAACTACCATGGAGTAGGTTGAGAGTGAAAGATCAATTGTTCACTTTAATTGGTAAGTGCATGAGACAAGCATTCAAACCAGTTTTGATACCGTAATCCCTTGCTTGATATTAAGATAATGGAATTGGTATGAAGTGTGCTCATCCTAGGGTTTGAGTGAAGGCACAATCAGTAAGTATGAAATTGATTATGTGAACCTAAAATCAACTTACCGATGCATTTAGACTAAATTATTCAGTTTCTTTCAAGGAGTGACTTGTGAAAATTAGAATTATGGTTTTGGGATTTTTGAATGAAATATTGATGTTGGATTGAAGAATACCATTTGATGAAACTAGGCATTTGTTTTAAAGTAGAACTTATGGAAATTAGGTTTTTTTGAATCCAGATTCGAGTTCAATCACGAGATAGATTAAATTTCCAAGATTTTAAGTGTTTGAATTAAATTTTATTATTGATTTTACTTTTAGTGGTATGATGAATTGATTTCATCTTTTCAAGTTTTTTGTTTGTAAGTGTTGCAGAGGCAGTAGGAGACTGTAAAAAGAATTTTTTCTTAATTGAAGCTAATAAAAAGGCCCATGCCATGGAAGTTGGACCAAGGAGATGTAGCCCAGGAGGGATGAACTCCTTCATCAAAAAAATGTGTTATTGATTCAGTTGTCATGGTTTGCTGTGTGTTTATATGTTGTTGTTCAAAATTTAGTTTCCATGCTTTTATGTTGATTAAATCAACTTAATTTCCACAAGTTTGTTTGTTTATCAATCATATGCACATCCGTAAACCCTTGTACAAGAAGCAAACATAAGCATTTTTATTATAAATATGAAATTGATATTAACACAACAATAAATAACAATCAAATTCAGATCAAGCACATAATGAAAACTTCATGATGAAAGAAGTTAAACCTGAGATGAGCCCTACTGGTTACAACTAGTGCAAATGGATTCTGAAGGTGAGGAAACCCTTACAAGGTAATTTTCATGGTTAGCACCCTTAGGAATTTCTACTAAACCCTTCTTGATCCATAAACCTTTTAGCTTGATCCAAAATCCTTTATGCAACCTCTTTCTGAGCTCAATTTGGATAAAATATCAAAAGGTTATGCTCAAAATCTTGATTGATCCATACACCCTTGGTCTTCAACCTGCAAAAATAATCTACAGATGTGCTCAATTCAGAAAGCAAAGGTCACCATTGGATTCGTAGCATCCAAAAACCCCCATGCAGCCTCTTTTTGAGCTCAATTTGAATGAAACCTCAAAACGTTAAGCTCAAAATCCTAATTGATCCATAAACACTTGGTCTTCAACCTACAAAAGGACTCTTTAGATGTGTTCAATTTAGAAAACATAGGTCACCATTAGATTCATTGCATCCAAAAACCCCTAAGAAGCATCTTTCTTAGCTTAGTTTGGCCAAAAAACTCCAAAAATTATGAGCTACAATCTCTCTCATGAATTTTACAGTTAATTGTCCCACAAATTCTCCCTTCTCACTAACTGTCCTACAAATCTACCCCAATAATTGCTAATATAGCGATAATTTAGCTAACTGTCGGTGCATTCTGTTGGATAGTTAATTCGTCCATTAACGCCTATGGACCGAATTTTTGACCGAATATGGGGCTGGGGCTAAAGCCCCTGGTCCGTCTCTTCTTTAATTTTTTCCAGTGGAGATTCAGGTTGGTGCAAAATTTGGAAGTACTTTTGAGCCCTTCTTTTGTCTTCATTTCTTTACCTTCCCTGCCATTTTTAACCTTGTTTTGGACAATTATGTACTCCTTTTCCCCTTTTTATCTTCCATATGGCCTAGTTCTCATCAGTTATCAATTAAGGTAAAAAGCATTTACAAATAGAATTATTTTAACTATTTTATGATTAATTTAGGTAGTTGAAGTTCCATACTTGTTGTTAACTCATCACTATGGGATGTAGTTGTGGAATGTTCCTACAGGACTTATTCAGCTGGCACCTAGGCTCGATTTGAGAGAACTGTGCTTCTCCAATGATGCTCCAGCTCAACATTCCAACGTACTCAAAGCTTGATACTCCAACTCAGCATTTCAAAATATTTGAAGCTTGATGTTCCAGGCAATGCTTCAATAGTTTTCATGCGTTCGATAGGATGGCCAGCTAGCTATTTTCCAAGGATTTGAAGTTCATTTTGATGACCTCTAGAAGCATATTCCCTATCGGCATGCAGTTGTGCCAGAGATAGGGTAGTTGAGAATTGGTTAGCTCAGGTAGAGAGTAGTGCTAAATATGAACAATTCGTAGGATCTCCACATCATTTTTTTTCAACGTTGTGCTATGTTCAGGATTTATGTTATTTTATGAATGTCACGATGCCTATAAAGCCTAGGATATGTAATATGTTTAATTGTTGAGGATTGTATTTCGAATTCTGTCATCAAACTTGAAGACTGTCACTTCGATCTCTAATATTTCAACTTGAAGTTTGTAATTCGTTATGATGTGCCATTGATTAATTTTCATAGTGTATTGGATTTCATGAGTTCTTGAATCGATTTGGTGAGAGCATAGTTAATTCTTGTAAGTTTTAAGCTTCTTCGGGTGTGGAAAGCCCCCCCACGATCCAGATCAACATCTATAAGTATGTGTGTATGCAGTTTATATATATTTTT
Source organism: Pinus albicaulis (assembly GCA_034641835.2). Lineage (NCBI taxonomy): Eukaryota > Viridiplantae > Streptophyta > Pinopsida > Pinales > Pinaceae > Pinus > Pinus albicaulis. The sequence goes on from CM076579.1 coordinate 674,166,799, forward strand.
TGATTAGTTTTGCATCTTAGTTCCCATTGTCTTCAATAAATTTGATCTTTCCATTTCAATTAATTATTTAATATTTTCTTTGTCAAGATTTATTTGGTTTCAATTAGGGAACGATCTCATTTTCCAAATTTCACTTAGATAAATTGAGTGTTGTATATTTCGAGATTTTTGCTGTAGGTGTGCATTCAGTATTCTGAATTATGCTTTGATCATTTTATATTTAAACTTGCTGGTTTCAAGATTCCTTGCTATGTGTTTAGCATTTCGAATTATGTGTTGATCCCTCTATATTTAAACCTGCCAGTAATTGTACACACACACGGGATCCAGATTGCTGATATTCTTATCTAAAAAAACTTGAATTCAAATGAATCTCTCCTAGTGTGCTTACAAATAAACAAGTCAAAATCGAAAACCAGTCTCTGCATTGACAACATAAACCAAACAAAGCATAGATCGAATTCACATGATTTTATAGTTTCATTACTTAATTGAAATGAATTATAACATTCCAGTGTTAGGGTAAGGATTTTGTGTTTCTAGCATCTAGATTTACCATCAATTTCATAGTGTGATTTTGGTCATGAGGAATTAATTCTGGAAAATGTGTTTTTACCCTGTCAACCTTATTTTTGAATTATCACAAAGAGTGAGAGTGTGAGAAGGGATAAAATTTAAATCATTTGCCTAGATGTGAGCTAGATCGAAGCCTGTAGCCACTACTCGAATTATATCGCAGAATTAATTTGAGAATTTCATGAATTGTATTGGCAATAGGTTTGTTTTTAATTTGAAAAGCAGAGTGCTACTTTAGGGATTGATCAACATCAAAGAAGTTTATAAGTTTTCCAACCTAGAAGTTTAGTTTCCCATTTCCTGCATGGTGTGATCTAGAATGGAGTTGATAGGTTAGGTCTCTTACCATTCAAATCAACATTAGGATTACATCAGTTTGTTTGATTTCAATAGTGAGAAATTTTGAAGCTGTCAAAGGATTTCTAGGAGTGCATTCTCAACTTGTTTCATTGAGTTAAGATACTTAGGTTGATCCTCAATGCCAACACTTATCTTAACTCATCATCAAAAGCATTAAGTTAGTGTCCATGTCACCTTAGGATTTCAGTTTGGATGCAAGATTTGTTGAATTGTGTGGGTATGAGAAAATTAGGTTTTTAAAAGTTCCTTTATCAACTGTAAAGTATGTTAGGGTTTTATTCTTGTATACAATATTGAATTTCTAGCTTAGGAGCAAGGTGTGGTTAAGTGATTTTGACTTGTTACAATTGTCAGTATTTACAATTCAGTTTGAGAGTGACTTTTCATTTGCATCTCCAGAGCATTAGAAAAATTAGTTACATTGATTGAATGATTTCCAATTGTGATTCTTGCTAACTTTGAGAGAGAAACCTTAGTTTCCTGGTTGAAGTAGTTTTCATGACAATACCCTAGTACAACGTGTGAGTGGTTGGATTTCAAAGTAGAATGCCTTATCTTTTTTCTTAGGATAACAGAGTATTTATTGCTGAAGGGTTTGGGTGATTTTTCTAGAGTTAAGTTTAAATATTTGATTCATGTTAACTGCAATAGTAGTCTACTTTCCCAAGTACAATTCTGTGTGTCAAAACAGTTCAAATTTTTCTCAGTTTGTTTAAAATTAGAATTAGGGTTTGGTGATTGAAACTGCCATGGAGTAGGTTGAGTGTGAAAGATCAATTTTTCACTCTAATTGGTAAGTGCATGAGACAAGCATTCAAACCAGTTTTGATACCGCAATCCCTTGCTTGATATTAAGACAATGGAATTGGTATGAAATGTGTTCATCCTAAGGTTTGAGTGAAGGCACAGTTAGTAAGTATGAAATTGATTATGTGAACCTAAAATCAACTTACCGATGCATTTAGACTAAATTATTCAGTTTCTTTCAAGGAGTGACCTATGAAAACTAGAATTAGGGTTTTGGGATTTTTTAATGAAATATTTATGTGTTGGATTGAAGAATACCATTTTATGAAACTAGGCATTTTTTTTGAAGTAGAACTTATGGAAATTAGGTTTTGTTGAATCCAGATTCTAGTTTAATCACGAGATAGATTAAATTTCCAAGATTTTAAGTGTTTGAATTAAATTTGATTATTGATTTTTCTTCTAGTGGTATTATGACTTGATTTCTTCTCTGCAAGTTGTGTGTTTGTAAATGTTGGTGTGCCCTGTTATCACCAAATTGAGTTCCTGTTGGGCTACTTCAATGGTCAACTTGGAGTAACTATTTCATACCAGCTTTTGACTAAAGATTAGCCTCTTCAATTTGAGAGGGCTCTCTCAAGATAACTTATGATATTTTCAATACAAACTCTATTAGATGGCTAACTCTATGATAATGACTTGATTGTATATGATTTTAGGTGAAAACGTAGAAGATTTGCTACCATTAGGCTTATGGAGTCAGTGCTAGGGAACTCAATGACCATGGCTCTCCTTGTGGAAGCTGAGGCGTGTAGATATTTAAATGAAAGGACAACAGTCACAAAATTTACTCAATAGATTAATGTTCAAAGGAAATCAGAGCATGAGAAATAGGAATTATGATTAATGAACATTAAGATATTGAAAGCAGGATATTGATAAAGATATACAATATCTTAATGCTTGAAGGAAGTCAGATCATGAGAAGCACGAATTTTGAGTAATCAAACATTAATATATTGAAATAAAAGTAGCAAGATACATAGGACAATGTTCAAGAAAACATCAAATGAATCTCAGGTGAAGGAGAAAACCTACAACCATTGTTTATTACTGATCAGAACAATTTACAATAGTACTAGTCACAAGTAACATCTTCCAACGACTTTCTCTCCGATGTTCAGTCTATAAATAGACATTTTTTAAAATGTAAATGATCTTCCTAGTTGGATAGATCTTCAAAATCTAACTATGACACCTAACATAACTGAAATTACTTTCTTGGAACAGAAAAAGGACAACTATCCTTTAAGAAGTCATACTACTAATAGGACTCTACTTCATATTTATTACATTCAGTTTTTCTAACAATAAAACAGTTAATAATAGAAATCACATGTTCGAGAGACAATTCACCATCACTCGACATATTTAAAATACCCCTAGATTTAGGAAACACAGTCCTACTTTTCAGGAGTAGATAATCTTCACTTTAATCCTTGATCTGCCCATTGAGCTGGATGTGTGACACTCATTTTGAGTAATGAGTCTCTGCCAGGATGGCCCACTGACAGTCTGGATGTCTCTAGATGGCTAGTGTGCTAATGGAACCCTCAAAAATCTTCAAAAGAGCTCTTGCTATGAAACATGGCAGTTTAGGCAGTTTCGTAGCGTATGAAATCTTGTATTTTCATCCATCTCCTTGCCACCTTTGTTGGTCAAAAATATTTACTATGCCAAAACATCTTGAAAACAAAAAAATACCCTCCTTAATATTTCACAAAACTTAATTCTAAAGAAAATTTGCATCTTGAAATTTTTTGTAGCATTTTTCTGGCTTCAAGCCTGAAGCACACTATGAAACTGCCTAAAAAACAAGAATTTATTGTTTTGTGATTTTATTCAAAATTTAGTCTGTAGGTATGCAAGATGATATGATGAAGTATGTTAAAGCAGAATAGGTTCAAACTACCTCTTATCCTCCTCAAGAAACAACATTTTCACCATTCAACAAGTTTCTCCATTAATAAAAACATAGCTGTTTTTTCTGAAATTTAGGGCTCATAAATGATCTTATATATCCAGATCGTTGATGTTTGTTGAAAAACTGGAGGATTTTTTGCATATAATTTCTTGCTGAAGAAAAACCTCTCTTTTTTTTTTGAAAAGCATCTACAACGGTCCAGAATTTGCATTAGAAAAACATGTATAAAATAGGGAAATTCTGGATTCTGAAAATAGGTCCCAGAGACATCTTCGAATCTCTAAATTGGTAGCACCTGTGAGAAAAGTGGAGGAGGTTATTTTTCCTTGTTATGTTATTGAAAATAACCTCTCTCATTATTACCAAATTAATAGTTTTAAATCCATAATCTTCTCTTGAAATTTATTTCTCCCACAGTCCAAAAACACAGCAAATTCCCTTGAAGCTCCAACAGAAATTCAAACAAACTGAATTGGTGAATGTTTCAGCAAAGCTAGGTTCCTCCATGAATATATTAGGGTCAATGGACTTCTATATAACCATAGAGCCTTCTTTTTATGATTTCTCCTTCATGGTCATCTCTCTTTATAACTAAGACGCCCTCTTAAAAATTTGACACCTATAAAGACAAATTGGACAGCAAGCTACTTGGTGTGGTGAAGCATCTCTCAAACAGTGATATTGAGATGATTCACATGCAAGAATGAATGTTGAATGACAAATATCAGCTTAGGGTAAATTTTAAAAGGTAATTTTGACAATTCAAAGTTTGATGATGACACATGTGACTATAAAAGACAATAATGATAACAGATATGGCTAAGCATGTTTGGGAATCATCATAACAAAATCAAATGACATAACCGCTTAGTTGTCTTATCGAAAGTTGACACCTTGCACCACTTTTAAACTTAGGCTGAAAAAATGCAGTTTCCTAGCGAAGACAGTTAGGCTACTAACGGATTTTCTACGAAACTATTAGGCAGTTTCGTAGCGAAATCTGTGGATTTCTTTTGTAAATCACTACGAAATTCTGAAAAAATGACAGGTGTGAAATTTTGTAATTTGAATGCATGGGTGTGAAATCAAAAAGACATGGAGTGTAGTTGAATGACATGACATGACTTATGGTGGGTTTTTTTACATAGGATAAACATGATTTGGTAAATTCTTCATCAAAGACTTGACCCAACATGACATAACATGAAACCTATGGTGACCTTATCAAAACAAATTTTGAAAATTTTGAGTGTGATAACATGCCAATTTCTTAGTTGATCATCATAAGGGAATCATTTAAACTCCAACTCAGAAACTGAATCTAGGAAGCACAGTGCAGCTCGTGTTTACGAGCCCAGATTGACATATGAATATTGGAGGTTTAATTTGACAATTATTTCTCCCAAAATTTTTGGCGTCGTTTTCGGGAAGCTGTAATTTCAGATTCAGGTAATCATTATTGTCTGAGTTTCAGGGATCTTACAAAGTTGTCGGAGGGCGGAGAGAGTACCGTAAGATGTGAGTGAAGAGCCACACATCCATTGTTGTGGGGTTACTCCAAATTCTGACCGATTACTGCTTGTTATCAAACTTTATCTTTATTTCCTTATGCGTAGAAGCAGACCTAGGGATAATAAAGGTAGATTTATTTCCAGTTCGAAATTTCCTAAAAAATTTGGTTCGATAAAAATCTCGTTAACTAATCCTATTGATTGTTACGCAGGTACTAAGCACGAAAAAGGGAGCACCAGTGGCAAGGAGATTTTAGAAGGGGAACTTGAAATTTAGGAAGAAGTAAGGTTTTCCATTGGATCTTTCTCCACTAACATCAGCACCAACATGGAAAAAAATGAAGGAGAGAACAAAAACAATGAGGAAAATCATGAAGAAGGGGAAGGACCAACTCTCTTTGGAGGAAACAGGAATGGACCAAGGGGAGAAAACATGGATGGGCCAAGGAGAGAAAACATTGATGGACCACAAGGAGGACCAGAAAATGACGAAGAAGAAACTATCTTCGGGTTCCCTATCCTCGATATCACCAGGAACATCACGATGAAGAACATTCCAATGACCTCCCTACCACTCTTTTATGGTAAGTCCTCCAAGGATCCTGATGCTTTTTTTTTAGAATTTGATATTCTATGCAGAAGCTATAATTGCTACGATGATGCACACAAACTGAAATTGTTCTCGACCACCCTGAAAGACGCTGCACTTAGATGGATTATGGGTTTAGGGGAAAACACCATATACACTTGGGATGACATGAAATATGTATTCCTTAGGAAATATCAATATTTATACAAAACTAGGGACCTTAATGATATTATGAGAATGCAACAAATAGATGATGAGAGCCTAGAAGGATATCTTCAGCGCTTCCTGTATAATTTTCACAAGTCTTGAGGGGCCCATATAGATGAGAAAACTGTCAAAACAGTCTTTATGAAAGGATTAAGAGACGAATGCATCGAAACCCTAAACCTTTTAAGTGGCAGGGACATTTACAAAACGTTCTTTTTTTTTTAAAAAGCCGAACTTTGTCGAACCTATTCTTGAAGCCAGGCTAAAGTAGGTAAGAAGATTCGCGACAGTCTCTGAGATGCTACATCTAGAAACCAGAAACCTACTACTACTGTTGCCACTAAATTCATACTTGGGAAACTGCTGGAAAAATTTAAAACTGACATCTCAAACACCACTGGCAACCAGCTTGACATAATGAAACATAAGAAGAAACAAGAAGACGAAAGGGCTACTATGGCAATATTTTGTCCCAAATGCAGACACAAGCACATGGAAAGAGAGTGTCCCATCAAATTCATTGAGGTCTGTGGAATATGCACCTTAGAACATGCAACCAAAAAGGGTCAATCTCTTCCCAGCCTGTAGGCTATCTATAAAGGGAATGCCAAAACAAATGATCCGTCATAAACAAGTAGGAAACCCTTTTTGAGAGGCCCTAGTCAAAACATGTTCTCAGAACCTAATCACCAAGGGTATGGTTAAACTCTACCCTAGGCCTTCCACCTAGCTTACCCCCCTTGGTCCACCCCTCAAACGCAGAACAATCCATGGAACGAGAACTGGAGGGAAAACCCTTATACCAACCCTTATCAACCCCAGAACCAGTTCTATGTGCCTTACCAAAATATGCCAAGAACCTCGTAAAACCCAACTATGCAATCCTATTAACAAGGGTATAACCCTCACACATATCAACAATCATTGCTGCCACCCCCCCCCCTTGCCTGAAATTTTACCTGCACCATCTGAACCATCATCATCTTCGCAGGCACCTCAAAACCCACCTTGCCATAAATTATTACTTGCGCAACCTGTACCTAACCCAAATCACAATAGACCACCTCAACCTGCACCCAAATCAAAATAGACCACCTCAACCCGCACAGAACATAAACATCCAGCCTTTCCCTACATACATGATAACTGCGATCCCCATGAATGAAATTCAGTTATGATCAGGGAAGAAAGATAACAAAGGGAAATCGGGTGTTGTCATTTAGGAAGAGGTTCCATCCACATCATGCAAAAACCATATACAAAATGAGAAAAAAAAACAAACATAAGAAGATTAATCAAACGAACCACCCTACCTGGAAAGACTCCTTGTAATGAAATAAGAGATTCCACTTGAATACAACCTAGAAAATGAATTAAGGAATGTCTGCATTAAGATTCCACTCTTGCAAGCTATTAGAGACATCCCTATTTACACCAAAATTGTAAAGGATCTCTGCATCAAGAAGCCAGGTGGGAAGGGGCATAAGAACCAAAGCGTAAAGATCATGAGCCAAATGTCCACCATGATTTATGACTTGCCTGTGAAGTACCATTACCTTGGGAATCCCATTGTCATCATTGAAATAAATGGAGTACTTTTTCCAAACACACTTGTATACTTAGGGGCAGAAATAAATGCCATGACATATGAGACAATGACATGTTTGCAGTTACCAGGGCTTAAAACCACCCCTATCGTTTTAGAAATAGTAGACAAATCCATCGTCAAACCAATGGGAACTCTAGAAGACATAGTGGTCACTATTTCTTCCTGGGAATATCCTATAGACTTTATCATCATTTCCCCAAAATCCTCTAGACCTGTACATCTTGTAGTTATGGGACGCCCATGGTTGGCAACTGTTGATGCCGTCATAGGGCGGAGAAATGGAGAAATGATCTTTTCCAATGGATCCCATAACCAAACCTTGTCTATTTTACCCCCTGCTTAGATAGCTGCTGAAGTACCATTATGGTTTGAGATCCCCTATGGAGACGAAGAATGTACGTTTCCTTTGTTGACATTAGAATAGTCTAGAGGTATCCAGGAGCAGTCCGATGAACATATTTTGCACCCGTTTTTATCTCAGAGTTCTTGTATTGATTATCCTATTTATTTTAATGGTTACTAGCATGTTTTTAGTGATGAGTTCTAGGAGGTTTTCCATCCAGCCGTGTTCACATATTTTGCAGCAATAGAGAAAAGCCATGAACTCGCCACATATCCTGTAGAAATGATTGAAGGAAAGACCTTACACATCGGTACAGAATTAACTACGGAACAAAAGAAGAAGTTGATGGGCATGATTCGTGAGAAATCTAGAGTGTTTTCTTGGGATTACCTAGACATGTGGAGCAATCATCCAAACACATGCATCCACCATATTTATACCAATGAAGAAATGAGTCCCGTCCAATAGCCACAAAGATGAGTGAACCCAGCATTAAAAGATCTTGTCAAAGATGAGCTTCAGAAACTTCTGGCTGCGGAATTAATCTACCCCATTTCAGACAGTAGGTGGGTGTCACCTCTGGTGGTAGTGCTGAAAAATAATGACAAATGGCGTTTTTGCGTAGACTACAGAGAACTAAACAAGGCCACATTGTGCGACTACTTTCCACTACCATTCATCGATCAGGTACTCGAAACGCTTTTAGGTAAGAAGTATTTTTCTTTTCTAGATGGATACAATGGTTATAATCAAATAGAAATAGTTGAAGAATACCAAGAGAAAACCACATTCACGTGCCCGTGGGGTACTTATGCATATAAAGTCCTCCCCTTCGGTCTTTGTAATGCCCCAACTACTTTTCAGAGAGTTGTACTTGCCACTTTATCCAATTTGATCCATGACTGTGTGGAGGTATATATGGACAACTTCACTATCTATGGCAATGATTTTAATCAGGCTTTGGTAGATCTAGAAAAGGTGTTGATTCATTTTCAGGAAGACAATCTAGCGCTTAGTAGTGATAAATGTAGAATGATGCGAACTAAGGGAATTGTTTTGGGCCATCATGTGTCACTTGAAGGAATTAATTTTGATCCAACAAAAATCGAGGCAATCTTGCATATCCCTATTCCTAGTTCGCAAAAGGAGGTTAGAATTTTCTTGGGGCATGCCGGCTATTATCGTTGTTTTATTGAAAATTTTACTAAAATTGCAGCACCATTATTTAAATTGTTGACTAAAGATGTTGACTTTGTGTGGAATGTCAATTGTCAATAGGATTTTCAGACATTGAAGGACAGTTTTTCCACTGCTCCGATATTGAGAGGACCGAACTGGTCCTTACCATTTCACATTTGTACAGACGCTTTAGACACTGCACTAGGAGCAGTTCTGGGACAAAGGGAAGTTTGCTACCCAAATGCTATTGATTTTGTTAGCAAAAATATTTCTTCTACTGAATTAAATTGTACTGTCACGAAAAAAGAATTGTTAGCACTTGTACACGCTATAGGGAAGTTTGTGCATTATATTACCGACTATGAGACTTTCGTCCATACCGATCATTCTGCTATTAGATTATTAATGAATAAACCGATTACTAACGGTAGGATAACTAGATGGTTGCTGCTCTTACAAGAATTCAATATAATCGTAATTGATAGGCCTGGAAGTGATAATTTGGCAGCTGAATTTTTGTCTCATTTGAATATTGAACAGGGAAGCATGACAACCCCAGTGCCTGATGAATTCCCAAATGACTCACTATTCACCATTTCCACCATCACTCCTTGGTTCGCCAATGTTGAAAATTATTTGGTGTCAGGGAAATTACCTCAGAGCATGTATTCCTGAGAAAAACATAATATTGTGCAGCGCAGTGCCAATTACTCATGGATTGAGGGGGATTTGTTCTACACTGGGCTAGATTTGATCATGAGGCGATATGTGTGGGAAGATGAGATGTACGAAGGTTTGAGAGCCTGCCACAATGAGCCTTGTGGGGGGCACTTTACCGAGAAATGGACCGTATACAAGGTTCTCCATACTAGGTACTATCTGCCTTCACTCTTTAAGGATGCCAAGAAGTTTCTTTATAGTTGTGACACTTGCCAGCGGATGGGGTGACCGGTTTCCTCCAACGAGATGCCTCTTAAACTACAAATAGCCATTGAATATTTTGAGAAGTGGGCATTGGATTTTGTAGGACCCATCTACCCGATGTCGAAAAACAAGAGGTATATCTTGGTATGCACCGACTATGTCACCAAGTGGGTGGAGGCTAAGGCATTATTTGTTGCTATGGAAAAGGAAGTAGTAGAATTTTTGTTTGAGGACATCTTCACAAGATTTGGTGTGCTGCACAAGATTGTCATTGACCAAGGCATGCAATTTACATCAAAGTTGGTGAAGGCACTCACTGAGTAGTACCATATTAAGCACCGTAAATATACCCCTTACCATCCCCAAGCTAATGGGCAAGTGAATTCCACGAACATAGTCCTAGAATCCATCCTCACAAAGACCATTCAACTGCACCATATGGACTCTGCGGATAAGTTATTAGAGGCACTATGGGCTTACAAAATTACTTAGAGGAACATGAAAGGGCACACACCTTATGGATTAGTCTATGGAAAGAAAGTGCTCTTGCCCATTGAATTCCAAGTAAAAACACTGGGAATTGCCGGCTAATTGGGAATGAACCTGAATAAAGCTCAAGAGCAAAGATTGATGTAGTTGAATGAGCTGGACGAAATGATAAAATATTACTATCACATAACCTCATTGGTGCAATACTAGAGAGCTAGATGGCACGACAAGTTCATCAAGAAGAAAGTCTTCCATCCAGGCGACTGGGCCTTGTTATATGATAGTAAATTAAAGCACTTCAAAGGTAAGTTTTCTATTAGATGGTTAGGGCCCTATGAAGTAGCTGAGGTATTTGATAACAATTCAGTTTGTGTTAAGACCATCGATGATGACTAGAATTATTTTGTAGTGAATGGCCATCAGCTTGAATTTTATCACAAACCACTTTCCCATGATGCAAATGACCAGACTCTTGCTAGTTCGGTCGATTGATTATTTTACTTGTGTGTGTGTGTGTATATATATATATATATATATATATTAACCAATGGGTTGTTACTTTTGCACATCTACAAGTGGTTCTTCCCATAGCCCATGCAGAATAAATGAAATTCACCAGAAGTAAGTTTATTACTTTATCCAGGTCTGGAAGATTATTTACGGAAAAGGAAAATTTTGGAGTCTTCTTTGGATGCCTTCAAACTCTCAAAAAGTGAAGCTCTCGAGCGTTGACTGATCCAGGCTTGTAAAATTCATGGGCCAGTGGTAGTATAGGGATTCCTTCGACATAGAATTGTTCTTTTCTAGGCTCAAGGAAATAATTACGGAAAGGAAAACCTCTAGAGACTTCTACGGGCAACTCATACTCTCTAAACATGAATGCCTCAAGAAAAAACTACATTAGGTGCAATAAAACAATAAGGTAACGGTAGCCTAGGGATCCAATGGGTATTTAATTATTCTTTTCCAGACCCACTGGAATAACTACGGAAAATAAGCCCCTTGGAGCCTTCTTTCATGACATTTCAATCTCCCTAAACAGAAATGACCCAAGCATTTATCATCTGAGGCCTGGTCAAAATCCATGAGATGATGAATAGGTTTCTAGTGCCACTACGTAGAAACTCAGTGGCGGTTTGTCAAAGAAGTTGAATATTTTATGTTCTGTTCTTTATATTAACTAGCTCTATACCTGAATTATTCTATATTTGTCATCTTCATACTTGAACATCCAATACTGGACTGTACCTCTCTTCTGGAAATATATTATCTAAAGACTACAATGCAGTCGCAAATATCTGTGGTATTAATGAAATGTGCAAAGTTCTATTCTTCACAACAGTTCAATTATTGGAAATTTTATCCTAAGCCTAGAAATTCTATTGGTCTGGATGCCACTCAGTCTAATACAAATCTTGCTGCTTTCCTACGATCATCTTCCATAGCAGGAGCCACATTTCAAACAGTGGACATGTTCCTATACTAGTGGGATATTCACGCTATTTTTTATTCCGAGTATCGATCAAGTAATGCAAGTAATGTGCTCAATTTACTTAATTTGGTTATAGGTAGTTTTAATGATTACTATGAGTAACTACAATTTACAAAAATTCCCTATGTATCCCTATCTTCATTCTTGCCTCCTATCCTATTCAAAGCCTAGGTTAGCTCCTAATTCCAGAATGATTCATTCCCCTTCAGTATTCGGCCATTATCCTCATTTTCGTTCACCCATGTTCCTGATTACACATAATTTCATATGGTTGTAAGTGGATAGAACTAGAAAAGGCTATGTATGGTAATGAAGAAAACATAAAAATGATGGTAAGGGGAGCATATGATGGTAAGGGGAGCCTTAAATAATAACGAGGGAAGACATCATCCAAGCATGAACCATGACTTTGGGTATGATGGCATGAAGTTAAAACAATAGTTTTTTCATCTACGACCTTCATCATGAGCAGAGGTGTCATCATTTGTTTAATACAGTTGGGTGAATACCCCCGACTCTCCACTAATCATGAATCGATTGGGCATGATTCCAGAGTTGGTGGAGCATGGCGTTATGGTAATTACATTTCTAGGCACGATCTCAAAATTTGTGGGCGTGGCAATATGATGATTACATTCCTGGGCATATGTATCCATAATGAAACCATCCTCATAACCCGATCACTGGACCATATTTCCATTACAAAGCCACGATCGTGATATTATCTCTCCTTCATGTTTATGCAGTGTGGCATCTCTGCGCAAGCTGGGGAATGTTACGATAAGGTGAGGGAATGTCTAAGTAGAAGTCGTTCTTCATAAAGACTGTGGCCATCTACGTGCTTTTTTTTCTATGTGCTGCATGGATGCCAATCACTAAGACTTCCGAATTATGAATTTCTCTGCGCTATCAATATCCTATCTTTCTATGTTTGATTTTGGCCATTAACATATTTGATTCCAGTATATCTAGCTTTCTCTCCAACTGTGGGTTGCTGCAGGTGATTACATGCAAGAAATCGATTGCAGGAATGCTTGAATCTGCTATAATCATGGGAACCGATAAGCATGAGCCCACATTTGCCCAATTTTCTCGAACTATAGAGTACCAGTTGTGCAAAAGATTCACCGAAAAGAGGGGCTGGATGGTTTTTCTTCAAAGGTTCTAGGGGTACAATGACGCAGTGGCATTAGCATTCACCCAAATTTTCGATGGAATAAGAGCAAAGGTTGGGAACTTGCGCCTTGAATTCATGGAGAAATCATTAAGTAGAGTAATTGGGCTTCCCACAGGGGGTGAAAATTTATTCAAAGGAGGTGAGTTAAGCATACCCAATTGCACAAAATTATTAAAGCCAACATATCAGTCATTGAGTTGGGCTAAGGGAATGTTACAAAGCTGCATTTGAGATCAATGGTAGTCATTGTTAACCATGATACAACAATTTTTAACTTTTGAAGGCAGATATGCCATCATTTTTCTGTATCATATCAAATTATTAATGCATCTTATTGAAGATTTCTCTGTAGATATTCCCCACTTCTTAAAACTAAGTTTGCATAAAATGGCTAGAGGAGTTCAATCCAAGAGTAGGAAACCAGGGACTGCACTTTATCATCACAACCTAATTAAAATCTTGGTTGTTTTTTAATTAAGTTAGAGGAAGAATTCTTGGGAAGACTTCCTCATAGACAATTTTCCAAGAGAGGAAACTTAGGTGAAATGGAGACAAAGATCTGTAGGTCAAATTGTGAAATAAAAAATGGAAACCCTGCATTTACTTCCAAAACCACTCCACCCACTTCACTTTCTCAGTCTGCCTCACTCCCCCCTGAGGATTCCAAGAGGCCAAATCCTTCCTTTAGCCATGAAGCTGGACCTTCAAAAAGGCAGCCAGGAAAACGAAGAAGAGAGGCATTATTCCCTACTAAAGAGTTGGCTGAAATTCCCTCCAAACCCCTAGTTCAACAAATTCACAAGCCCAAATCCAAGAAAATATCAATTCATGCTCATAAATCCTCAGCTCCCACTTTAGAAAGTGTCACACTAGAGAGAATAAGGACTAGGAGCATGGGTAAGTCTCCTCACACCACTGTTGATCCTCAACACATTTTTGTGGCCTCATCCCCTGATTCTGCCACTCCATCCTCCTCATATTTTCCAATATTTTCTTCACCTCCCTATCAGATTCAAATTCCATATGACATTTCCCAAGATTTACACACTTTCACCCCTATTTGAACTTCAACAAGCCCAGAACAGCAAGATCCTTCTCCGAAGTAGAGTGTGGGCCATGTGCTAGAAGGGAGCCATTCTCAGCAGTCAACAGCTCCAACAAAGATGCTCGTTCCTAATGAAGAATAAAATTTCAAGATCAGATTAGTTAGGCTTCAGAAGAAAATTGCTAAACTGAGAGACAAGGCCCACAAGTTTGAGACATTATTTCAGTATTTTAGCCAGAAAAATGATTAGTTGAAGGATGAAAACCTTAGGTTGTATGCACAGAATAATGATCTTAGAAGGAAGAATAGAAGGCTTAGAACATGGAAAACATCCAGCCCTCAGCGTGCAAAGAGAAAAAGTGCTCAAAGATTGGTTGTTCAATTTAAAAAATGCTCAGTCCCATTCAGAAAAAGTCTTGAGGAGTTGGCTAGAGCAACTGGCCTTTGATCAAATACTGATGCCTTGGATGCATGATGGTATGGGTTAGATTAAGCATGGGAGAAATGTTGAGCCCTTATTTTGTCTTCATTTATTTACCTTCCCTGCCATTTTTTACCTTGTTTTGGACAATTGTGTACTCATTTTCCCCCTTTTATCTTCCAATTTGGCCTAGTTCTCATCAATTATCACCTAAGGTAAAAAGCATTTACAAGTAGAATTATTTTAACTATTCTATGATTAAGTTAGGTAGTTGAAGTTCCATACTTGTTGTTAACTCATCACTATGGGATGTAGTTGTGGAATTTTTGTATAAGACTTATTCAGCTGGCACATATGCTAGATTTGAGAGAACTGTGCTTCTCCATTGATGCTCTAGCTCAACATTCCAACATACTCAAAGCTTGATACTCCAGCTCAACATTTCAACATATTTGAAGCTTGATGTTCCAGCCAATGCTTCAACAGTTTTCATGGGTTCGATAGGATGACCAACTGTCTATTTTCCAAGGAGTTTAAGTTCATTTCGATGACCTCTAGAATCATATTCCCGATTGGCATGCAGTTGTGCTAGAGATAGGGTAGCTGAGAATTGGTTAGCTCAGGTAAAGCGTAGTGATAAATATGAACAATTTGTAGGATCTCTACATCATTTTGTTTCAACGTTGTGCTATGTTTAGGATTTATGCTATTTTAAGGATGTCATGATGCCTATAAAGGCTGGGATATGTAATATGTTTAATTGTTGAGGATTGTATTTCGAATTCTGTCATCAAACTTGAAGACTGTCATTTTGATCTCTAACAACTCAGCTTGAATTTTGTAATATGTTATGATGTGCCATTGATTAATTTTGAGAGGGTATTGGATTTCATGAGTTATTGAATCGATTTGGTGAAGCATAGCTAGTTCCAGTAAGTTTTAAGCTTCTCCAGGTGTGGCAAGGGCCCACCACAATCCAGATCAACATCTGTAAGTATGTGTGTAGGTAGTTTATATATATTTTTGATCAGTTTTGCATCTCAGTTCCCATTTTCTTCAATAAATTCGATGTAAATATTTCAATTAATTATTTAATCTTTTCTGTGTCAATATTTTTTTGGTTTCAATTAGGGAACGATCTCATTTTCCAGATTTCACTTAGATAAACCGAGTGCTATAGATTTCGAGATTGTTGCTCTAGGTGTGCGTTCAACATTATGAATTATGCATTGATCATTTTCTATTTAAACTTGTTGGTTTCAAGATTTGTTGCTATGCATTCATTATTTCGAATTATGCGTTGATCTCTTTGTATTTAAACCTTCCAGAAATTGTCCACACACGCAGGATCCAAGTTGTTGATTTTCTTATCTAAAAACACTTGAATTCGAATGAGTCTCTCCTAGTGTGTTTATAAATGAACAAGTCAAAATCAAAAACCAGTCTCTACGTTGACAACATAAACCAAACAGAGCATAGCTCTAATTCACATGATTTTATAGTTTCATTACTTAATTGCAACGAATTATAGCATTCCAACGATAGGGTAAGGATTTCTTGTTTCTAGCATATAGATTTAGCATGAATTTCACAGTGCAATTTTGGTCATGAAGAATTAATTCTGGAAAATGTGTTTTTACACTGTCAACCTTATTTCTAAATTATCAAAAAGAGTAAGAGCATGAGAAGGGATAAAAGTTAAATCATCTACCTGGATGTGAGCTAGATCAGATCTTGTAGCCACTACTCGAATTATATCGTAGAATTAATTTGAGGATTTCCTGAATTGTATTGGCAGTAGGTTTGTTTTTAATTTGAAAGACAATGTGCTAGTTTAGGGATTGATCAACATCAAAGAATTTTATTAGTTTTCCAACATAGAAGTGTAGCTTCCCGTTGACTGCTTGGTGTGATCTAGAATGGAGTTGATAGGTTAGGTCTCTTACCATTCAAATCAGCATTAGGATTATGTCAGTTTGTTTGATTTCAATAGTGAGATATTTTGAAGCTATCAAAGGATTTCTAGGACTGTATTCTCAGCTTGTTTCATTGAGTTAAGATACTTAGGTTGATCCTCAATGAAAACACTTATCTTAACTCATCATCAAAAGCATTGAGTCAGTGTGCATATCACCTTAAGATTTCAGTTTGGATGCAAGATTTGTTGAATTGAGTGGGTGTGAGCAAATTAGGTTTTTAAAAGTTTCTTTGTCAACTGTAAAGCAAGCCAGGGTTTTAGTCTTATATGCAATCTTAAATTCTAGCTTAGAATAAAGGTGTGGTTAAGTGATTTTGAGTTGTTTCAATTGTCAGTCTTTACAATTCAATTTGAGAGTGACTTTTCATTTGAGTCTCTGGAGCATTAGACAAATTAGTTACATTGATTGAATGATTTCCAATTGTGATTCTTGCCAACATTGTGATAGAAACCTTAGTTTCCTGGTGGAAGTAGTTTTCATTACAACACCCTAGTACAATGTGTGAGTGGTTTTATTTCAAAGTAGAATGCCTTATATTTTTTCTTAGTAGAACAGAGTATTGATTGCTGAAGAGTTTGGGTGATTTTTCTAGCGTTCAGTTTAAAGATTTGATTGATCTTAACTGCAACAATAGTCTATTTTCACAAGTACAGTTATGTGTGTCGAAACAATTCAGATTTGTCTCAGTTTGTTTAAAATTAGAATTAGGGTTTGGTGATTGAAACTGCCATGGAGTAGGTTGAATGTGAAAGATCAGTTGTTCACTCTAATTGGTAAGTGCATGAGACAAGCATTCAAACTAGTTTTGATACCACAATCCCTTTCTTGATATTAAGATAATGGAATTGGTATGAAGTGTGCTAATCCTAGGGTTTGAGTGAAGGCACAGTCAGTGAGTATGAAATTGATTATGTGAACATAAAATCAACTTAACGATGCATTTAGACTAAATTCTTCAGTTGATTTCAAGAGTGACTTGTGAAAACTAGAATTAGGGGTTTGGCATTTTTGAATGAAATATTGATGTGTTGGATTGAAGAATACCATTTGCTGAAACTAGGCATTTAGTTTGAAGTAGAACTTATGGAAATTAGGTTTTGTTGAATCCAGATTCCAGTTCAATCACTAGATAGATTAAATTTCCAAGATTTTAAGTGTTTGAATTAAATTTGATTATTGATTTTACTTCTAGTGGTATGATGACTTGATATCTTCTTTGCAAGTTGTGTGTTTATAAGTGTTGGTGTGCCCATTTCTTATATGATCACCATAAGGGAATCATTTAAACTTGACTCAAAAACTAAATCTAGGAAGCGTAGTACATCTCGTGTTTACGAGCCCAGATTGACATATGAATATTGGAGGTTTAATTTGGAAATTATTTCTCCCAACAAGTACCGTCCTAGACCGAAGGTTGATCTCTTGGATTTTCAAAAGATAAGTAGGATATAATGTCTCCCGACTGTAAACCTATTGTTCCTGTTGGATGGTGTTGTCATTGATGTCAATCCACGGAGTTGACTGGGTTTGAATTTGAAAAAAAACACCAGTCATTAATGTCGAATGGATAATGAATGCTTCTCATTAATTGTCAGATTATAGCTAGATAGCAGCTACACCGTTGGATGGTTGAAAACCCAAGTCCTAGGGTTTGGGTTCTTTAGATTGAGGACGTACCCTAACTTTGATGAGGGTTTTTAAAGGGTTAAATCATTGGGTTTTTCTTGGATATCCATGTCATTAGATTCTCCCCGAAGCGATCTTTCTGGTGGTATGTAGTACACCGTATGGTTCGTCCTCGTTAGAGAGATAAGTGAGTTTGAAGGTGAAAACCCTAGAGGGTGGGCTAAAACTATTGAAATTTTCAACAAGAAACAATGATATTTGCAACCAGAAAGGACAAAAAATGCACCCAGAAAGGCCATGGAATCTTGATGCACTAGGCTTGTGGAATTTTTTATGCACCAAAATTTTTTCCATGTAATGTGAAGCATCTAATTTATTTTTCCCTTAAATAAATTGGACAATAAATTGTAATTTCATGTCATAACAACTTGTATAAGTTAAATAAGTCATGATGACTGATTTAACTCAAGAAATTCAAGTTAAGGGTCTAAGATGAAGCATGTAGAGTGAATCTAATATTTTGGGGGTCCAGTTGTAGTTGATGCATCGGTGGGTGTGTTGTGTGAGCGAGTTAACTCAACTTATTGAGTTATAATCAGTTTAACTAGTTCTAACTAAGAGATGAGCTAGTGAGAGGTCCAGTGAATTAAATTAGATTTAATTTGTAATGAGTGATCAATCAATTAACTGATAATTCACTATAAATAGTTGCATGCATGTCAGTTCTGAGGAAGACCCAGTTGAGACAGAGGCTAAAGGGAATAAATATTAGTTTTATTTATAAAAAATTTCCCGTGTGCAATTATAGAGTCATTGGGATTTCATGATGCATTTCACAATCAAGGAAGGCTATTTTTCCTATTTAATAGGGAGATAATTCCCTAGGAATTTCGTGAGAAAGGTAGGCTGAAGGAAGGCTCGGAATTGGCTAAGTACTAGACTGATTTTTCCTAGATTAGTGTGAGACGGTTGGCAAAGTGTTGGAGAATATCATGAGAGATTAAACATTGTATTATTTCATGATTCCTTGACTTAATACACAATATAGATAGAGGGGTTTTGAACAATTTATTTCCCCAAGAACATCTTGTGTCATGCGATTGATTTACGTCTTTCTCTTACTTGCATGTAATTAAGAAATCATGTTTTGTATTCCACAAATATTGTAGAAGGATTCAATATAATGTTTTAGTACGTCACAAGATCGGATTGAATCCATTGAAAGATTTTATACATAGTATCAGAGTCGGGAATCACAATATAATGGAAGAAATTAAGTTTGTTTTGAACAGGTATTCAAAGTTGCAGAATTATTCTTCAGGATCCAGCAGCAGATCAAGATGTCTTTCAATGAATTGAGACTCGAATATGATCTTGAGGGAAATTAAAATTATATAGCATGAAATAAAATATGGAGGCAATGTTGGAGGATAATGGGTTGAAGGAATTCATAGATACCTATATTCCCAAGCCCGTAGCAGCAGATGCCCAACTTCTTGATGCATGGAAAAATAAGTTAGCAAAGGTGAGAAGGATCTTGTTAGAGGGAATTCAAGATCATATTCATCTCAAATCTCCATGGGAAGGCAACTCCATATGCTATGTGGAAGGCCTTGAAAGATCAGTTTTAGAATAGTAGTGATGACAGGAAGTTGGTGCTGAAGGAAAAGCTCAGAAACATCAAGATGGAGGAGGGAGAGACGATACCAAGATACTTTTCAAAGTTCACTCAATGTCGAGATGAGCTTGGAAGTGTTGGTGTGACTGTAGCCCAGTATGATTTGGTGAGCCTAGAACTTCTATGCCATCCCAAGAGCTGGCATAGTTACCAGGACTCTGTGAATGGGAGGGGGAATTTACTAGTCTGGGTGCGTTTGTGGTCCTACTTGGTAATAGAAGATATAAGGCAGAGCACCAGAGACGAGACCTCGGGAAAAGACAAAGAAGAAGATTGTGCATTATTCAGAAAAGGAAATAAAGCCAAGGGAAAGAAGTCTCAAGTTGAATATGGCAAGAAATAATTTTCTAAGATCAAGTGTTTTCACTATCACGAGCATGGGCACTATGCCGCAAATTGTCCAAAGAAGAAGGCAAGTAAGAAAGAGCCTGCGGTTGCAGTAGGTGAAGCGTTGGCTTCAAATTTTGAGCTTGATTTTTCTCTCATTGCATACATGAATAGCACTGTAATGGGATGCATGTGGTATCTAGACAGCGGTGCCTCATTCCATATGACAGGGAATAAATATCTCTTCAGTGAATTGGAGGAGAAGGACCTCCAGCAGGACATAGAGTTCGGAGATGATGGGAGGTATAGCATGATCGACATAGGTAGAGTTACCTTTTAGAGGGATTATGGCTCCCCTCTCAGACTGGAAAATGTTTTGTATGTTCCAATCCTAAGGAAGAATCTTGTCTCCGTAGTGGTATTGGAAGACCGTGGTTATGATGTCATATTTAGAAAAGGAAAGGTGTTCCTTAGACATAATGCCATAGGACTGGTGAAACATATTGTTGTAAGAGTCAAGAACCTGTATGCTCTCAAGGTTGAGTATGCACGAAAATCTTTGAGGAGAAAAGGAGTCGTTAGTGACTTGGTGGTTGAGAGGGAGAAATTATCTATCAACATGCAACCTCATAAGCAGTCTCAGAAGGTTTTGTAGCATCCACAATTGGAGACCTAGTGGAGGCGTCCACTCAAGAAAATACCTCTAGTAGGGGAAATTTTGAGCCAGATGGTTAGATGGATTACATGAAGCTATACCTCTAGGTGAGAGGTGGGGTGATGTGTAGATATAATCCCAAGAAGAAATTCAGGCAGGTTCCATTGAGATGGTGTGTCTCATGGATCGAACATGGCTATAAGGAGCCCACAGTACAACAATAGTAGGAAGGATCAGTTGGATTGATGCAGTCAGATATCAGGAAGACAAAAATCAGAGTGAAATATGTTGGATACTAGAGCATAGATCAGAGGCTATTCAACAATGCAGAGGGTATGGATGCTAATTTTAGCAGTGCAGAGAGTCCAGTAGATAGGTGTAGTTGCTAGCAGAAGTTAGAAGACTTTGATGACAGATGCATTATACTGATTCAGTTGTTTGGAGGCTATTTAGTTTCAGGAGTTGCAGGTGAAAACAAAACTAGAGAAGTGTTTCACACAGAACATTCCAAAGGTACCAGCTTGAGATAGATTGAATTCCTTTCTTGTTGAGAGGAATTGTTGAAATTTGAAATAAGAAACAGTGAAATTTACAACCAGAAAGGACAAAAAATGCACCCACAAAGGTCGTGGAATCTTGATGCGCCAGGAATGTGGAATTTTCGATGCACCAGAATTTTGGCCATATAATGTGAAGCATCTAATTTATTTTTCCCTTAAATAAATTTTGCAATAAATTACAGTTTCATTTGATAACAACTTATATCAGTTAACTAAGTCTTGATGACTGATTTAGCTCAAGAAATTTGAGTTGAGGATCTAAGATGAGGCATGTAGAGTGATTCTAATATTTTGGGGATCCATTTGTAGTTGATGCATCAGTGGGTGTGTGGTGTGAGTGAGTTAACTCAACTTATTGAGCTAGAATCAGTTTAACTAGTTCTAACGGAGAGATGAGCTAGTGAGAGGTCCAATGAGTTAAATTAGATTTAATTTAAAATGAGTGATAAATTAGTTAACTAAAAATTCACTATAAATAGCAGCATGCATGTCAGTTCTGAGAAAGACCTAGTTAAGACAGAGGTTAAAGGGAACATAACTATAAGTTGTATTTATAAATTTCCCATGTGAAATTATAGATTAATTGGGATTGCATGATGCATTGCACAATCAACGAAGGTTATTTTTCCAATTTAATAGGGAGACAATTCCCTAGGAATTGCGTGAACAAGGTAGGCTGCAGGAAGGTTGATAATTGGCTAAGTACTAGACCGACTTTTCCTAGATAAGTGTGAGAAAGTCGGCAGAGTGCTGGAGAATCTCATGAGAGATAAAGCATTGTATTGTTTCATGATTCCTTGAATTAATACACAATATATATATAGAGGGGTTTTGAGGAGTTTCTTTCCCTAAGAACATCTTGTGTTGTGCGATTGATTTACTTATTTCGCTTGCATGTGATTGAGCAATCATGTTTTGTATTCCAAAAATATTGTAGAAAGATTCAATATCTGTAATATTCCCAAATGGGGAAGCAGCAATATATGAACACAAAAATGGAAATAACAGTGTAAATCAACACATTAACATTGGAGACCGATATGGAGTCATAACATTATGTATTAGAGCAGAAAATCAATACAAAATAGTGAGGCATAAATCATACACAATGAGGAAACAAACCTCCCATAAGCAATCACTCCCAAATATGAGTTGTTGTTACACTAAAAAATGATAAAGAGAAACTACAGCGCAATCATATTAAGCATAAATACAACTGGAGATGATACAATGACATAAAAAACTGATATAGGCCCCAATAGAGTCTAAACATACAAATCTGGGCACTAAATCAGCTTTCCAAGACAACCCAAGAGGGTTTCTGGAAAATGCACATAATGTGCCAACTAAGCTGTAGCCCTAAGGCTGAAGGTAAGCTGCAAAAATAGAAATGAGAAGATATGGCTTAAGTTGACATAGAAAACTACAAATCTTCTCCAATATATCCTCTGGATGAAATAATGGTTCCTCCACTGAAGAAATCACCTCCCAAAACAACCACTGCAACCACCCCTGCAACTCCTTCCTAAAATAGCGCAATTCTGGGCTGAAAATGAATTGTAGGGGATGAATACTCCTTATCCTGCTGCTAATTGTGTCAATAAAGCTCAAGGGGCTTCTTTACAGGTCTTCCAATGGATGGAAACCTTCCTCCACTACAAAACTAGCTCTGAAGACACCCAATCTAATTCTCCATTGCTGCACCCTGCAACACAGCACAATATTCTACAGAAATTGCACTGATGAAGAAAGTTGTAGCTTGGCCTTGAGCCTAAGTGTGGAAATGTAGTGCAATACTCCTCCAAGAGGCCTCTCAAGGAAAGAGATGGGATTCCCGCTCGGGAACAACCTGTGTGAAACAACACTGCAAACTCAACTAAACAGCTGAAGAATGCCAAAAGTATAAACATACCATATACAAAATAATAAGCCAAAACATAACCAATATGGTTGCCATCCTCTTATTTATATAAGTTATGAGCTTACTTACCCTTGGCCCCACTCAATTAGGTCACTGCCTCCATGCAATAAATATCCCTCCATAACTGCGTTATTCCTCATTAAATGTCCACTCCTCCATAACAACACTGTTGATTTGGTCAAAGTTGACCTATTCAACATGTTCCAACCCATGTTCATACTCAAAGGTGATTTATTTAGATGCTTATAGGGTTTACTTTCACACTTGAGGCGTTTTTATTGTTGCTAAGGAGATTTATGGGCCTCCCTACCCCTTTAGTCACCTATGTAGTGACAAAATAATCCATAATATTCCATTTAGCTGAAAGCTAAATTTTTGGAATATTACAGTCCTCCCCTCCAAAATGTTTCTTGTCCTCAAGAAAATTTAAGGGTTCAGAAAAATTCTCCCCTCCTCCTCTTGTGGCCTCCTCATCAAATAGCCTCCACTATTGCTTCACATATTCTACAATAATTCCATCTCCCAATGGTTCCTCCCAAGTGTGCAAGTTGGCCTTTGGTGGATAAACCAAGTGGATCTCATCATAAGAAAATGGAAGGTCTATATGGAAACCTTATTGCTTTCCAATGGCCTCCTCAAGGTAGGAGTGATGACAAACATAGGGGATCTCATTCCCAATGAGAGACTCCCATCTCCATGCTATCATCCAAATAAAGTGAGCCATTCTTGGTAGCTCATAGAAACAATCACCAATCCCCTTCTTATGCAATGTGTAGGGGCTACATGGCTTAAAGTGAGAGATAAGGTTGTTCAACTTACACTATCTCTCTCCATTTATGATAAATTTGGAGCTGCTAATCCTAGGCTGCAATAATATAGTCCTCATGTAGCCAATATATATTTTGAATCTCATGATCCTACTTATTGGTTCTAGGAAGTATTCTTGCCCAATCCTTCATGCATATAGTGAATTGAGTGTCATCACCATATGGAATCCAAAAGAAACATGGACTAAGTGTCATATGACATCTTTGATGGTGACAATAGTCCCTCCATTGAGACCAACGTTGTTCTTCTTCTTGTTGCCTCAAAACAAGATATGATAAGTGGCCATCCAACCACCTTCTTGCTGTCATGAGCTTCTCAATATCTTGAAAATGGTGGGGGACATTAGGTTTTGGCTGAATATGATCCAAGAAAAGCATATCTTGCCCAAAGTCCTCCATAAAGTGGTCATCCCCATCACTGAATGTAGTTCCAAAAGGACCATGAAATCCACAAAGAAGTTTGCTCTCTTGTGGAGAAATGTGCTGCAAATTCATGGTAAAAGAGTGCACATACATGGTTAGTTGATAAATAAGCATCAAAACCCAATATTTAACATATATTGTAGACAAGTTGGGGAAGAGGTCCCTAGATGAGCCTTCCCATCTCTCCATAAAAAGGGGAAGTGTTTGAAATAACCTTGCAAGGTGGTTGCTCTCCTCCTCATACATCAAGCAAGCTACATATCTCTTGATATGTTGGTGCACATCTTCTTTGAGATCCTCCCAATAGAATCCCTCCATGATGGCGTGATAAGAATCAATGAAGTCTACATGTCCTGAAGAGATCTCCTCATATGCTACATGTAGAATCTCCTTTTTGAGCTTGGAGTCTCTAGTCAAATAGATATGATCATGGAAATTAATAACTCCATCAACCACTCTATACCTCCCATATATCACTTTCCCATCAAGAACCTTACATGTGAAGAGGTTCTTGGAGTATTCCACCAATAGTTGGGACTCCCAATATGGATCTAGGCTTCCCAACAATGACAACGCTGTATAAATATGAAATGAAACTCCTGTCACATTATAATTACCCTCTTGACATGCTCAATGCCAAAGCCACATGTTGGAGGATTGTTACCCCACTTTTTCTTTATCCCCTGCAGCTTATCTTGCCTAGGACAAGATTGAAGTTCATGGAGGTCAACCTCCTCTTGGAAGGCATTTCCCTTCCAAAACTTCCATAGTTTTTCCAATGCATGCAAGAGTGTTAATAACCTCCTGTCATATTAAAAAATCTTCCTCATGTGTGGAAGTATCATTTGCTACTCCAAGGCTATGGAGTGGCCATTTGACACCATGCTCATGTAATTATATATTTCTGAGTCATCTTTGAGCGCAAATAGCTGAGTGGGAGATAGCAATGTCCATATCAGAAAATTGCTCACTCCTCCTTTGAACCCATCAGAGGTTCTCTGCATTGTGCTAGCTCCTCCCAAGGCTCCTTCTCTAGCCAAATTTATCAATGCTGCACCATGTTGAGAGAACTCTTTATTCATCTTCCAAACAGGGGGTCTCCCTGGTGGAATTCCCCCATGTAAAGAGACATCAAAACCTGAAGTAGACTGTATAGATGAGTGGACTGATTTGTCCCTCCCTTCACTGCATAAATCAGTCTCCTTCTTCTGTATATAAACCCCTCGAAATAAACAAGGGTGCATGCTCCCCATCCTTTGATGCTGATCCAACTTTTCTTCTCCTCCTTTGATCAAAGTCTTACTGCCCATCACTACTCTCACATGCTGCTCCTTGGGAACTTTTTGCAAAGATTCAAAAGATCCTCCACTTGAAGCAATAGCTTCATGCCCATCTCCATGTGGTGATGGTTCTCCTCCCAAAGTGACAACGTCGTTACATCATTTCTGCTCTTCCTCCTCATCAATATTTCAGAATACCTCATCAACAATGAGAGACACTATATCTTGGTCTTCCCTTGAAGGAGGAATCTCCATGTCTTCTTTTTGAGAAGAAGGCTCTTCCTGCAATGGGGATATTTCCCTTGGCAAGGTATCATAAAAATTTTTATCCCCCTCAATAGAAATCTAAAGTGGAGTTGGTGCATTGGATCTTTCCAAATCATGCAAAGGTTTTGAATGATTATGATTTGCTAACTCAATCAACGATGTTTCATATTGTTTTACATCAAATCTCTTCACTAATATCTTAGTGAATCTTGCATAAGTATCTATATTTGCATGATTAAATGAAGAAGATTCATAAAACCACCAAGTACTAGCCTTACCTTCAAGATGCAGCGCTGCTATCATAAGGGCTTCCTTTTCTGAAACTTGATGTAGATGCAAATAGGAGTCTAGTTGATCTATCCAATCCTTGGTTGTGCATTTGGATGACCCATCAAAATTTGGTAGAGAGAATCTACCTCTTTTGATTCTGTTTCTAGGGCTTCTATTCTCCTTGAGTTGGAAAAACCTTTGGAAGTTCAAGTGCTCCTTGAATCTCCAATATTGCGATTCATACTCCTGGAGATAGTCACTCAAAGTCTCCTCCTTTGGCACATCTTCTTCCTCCAACTCTATTGCAGTAAATATGGGAATAATATTGCGCTGTGGATAAGATTTTGTGGTTGAATGCTCACACCCATCATGTAAAAATCTAGGGTTTTCTTCATATTCAAACCCCTTTGGAGATTCTCTACACATCTCCCTTCTCATCTTCTTGATATCTTCATGAATGCTCTGCATAGTTTGAAAAGGAAGCTTTGAGAGCCCCTCTTTCTCCCTTCCTCCAAATAATGGAGTCTTTTCTTTGTTTCTTTTGTACATCTCCTCTTCTTGTGAGAAAATTCTCCTTATGGTGACATATTGGCTGAATGCACAGGCTGAGCCAAGATTATGCTCTAATACCACTGTAATATTCCCAAATGGGGAAGAAACAATATATGAACACAAAATTGGAAATAGCAGTGTAAATCAACACATTAAAATTCCAGACCAATATGGATTCATAACATTATGTATTAGAGCAGAAAATCAATAGAAAATAGTGAGGCATAAATCATATACAATGAAGAAACAAGCCTCCCATAAGCAATCACTTCCAAATATGAGCTACTGTTACAATACAAAATGCCGGAGAGAAAATACAATGTAGTCATATTAAGCATAACTATAGTTGGAGATGATACAATGACATAAAAATAATGATATAGGCCCCAATATAGTCTAAACATACATATTTGGGCACTAAATCAATTTTCCAAGACAACCCAAGAGGGTTTCTGGAAAATGCACACAATGTGCCAATGTAAGTTGCAACCCTAGGGCTGAAGGTAAGCTGCAACAACAGAAATGAGAAGATATGGCTAAAGCTAATGTTAAAACTAGAGATCTTCTCCAATAGATTCTCCGGATGAAAGGATGGTTCCTCCACTGAAGAAATCACCTCCTAAAACAACCACGACAACCACCCCTACAACTCCTCCCTAAAATAACGCAGATCTGGGATGAAAATGCATTGTAGGGGATGAATACTCCTTAGACTGCTGCTAAGTGTGTAAATAAAGCTCAAGGGTATTCTTTACATGTCTTCTAATGGATGGAAACATTCCTCCACTGTAAAACTAGCTCTGAAGACACCCAATCTAATTCTCCACTGCTGCACCCTACAACACAGCACAATATTCTGCAGAAACTGTGCTGATGAAGAAAGATGTAGCTTGGCCTTGATCCTGAGTGTGGAAATGTGGTGCAATAATCCTCTAAGAGGCCTCTCAAGGAAAGAGATGGGATTCTCGCTCGGAAACACCCTGTGTGAAACAACACTGCAAACTCAACTAAACAGCTGAAGAATGCCAAAAGTCTAAACAAACCATATACAAAATAATAAGCCAAAACATAACCAATATGGCTGCCATCCTCTTCTTTATATAAGTTATGAGCTTCCTTACCCTTATCCCCACTCAATTAGGTCACTACCTCCATGCAATCAATTTCCCTCCAAAACTACGTTATTCCTCATTAAATGTCCACTCCTCCATAACAACGTTGTTTATTTGGTTAAAATTGACCTATTCAACATGTTCCAACCCCTGTTCATACTCAAAGGTGCTTTATTTAGCTGCTTAGAGGATCTCCTTTCACACTTGAAGTGTTTTTATTGTTGCTAAGGAGAATTATGGGCCTCCCTACCCCTTTATTCACTATCTAGTGACAAAATAATCCATAATATTCCATTTAGATGAAAACTAAATTTTTGGAATATTACAGTGTTGTGCGATTGATTTACTTATTTATCTTACTTGCATGTGATTGAGTGATCATGTTTTGTATTCCACAAATATTGTAGAAGGATTCAATATCTTGTTCTAGTACACCACAAGATCAGATTGAATCCATTGATAGATTTTATACAAAAACCCTAGAAGAAGGTGCCTTGGCACATTTCCATTAGTTGTAGGCACCTAAAATTAAGGTTAAGGGTTTCTTTCCATACTTTGTGGAGATACTATCCTAATGAAGGTCTTCAAGCCACTATGCACCATATAACTCCTACATCTCGTTAAAGAGCCTAATTTATTTAGTTAGTGCATCTTCCTTAGGGAATAAGAAGAAAAAAATAAACAATATTTATCAATTAGATTAACAACTAATAATTTGTTAAAATCCTAAATGTCTCCTTAAATGTTCACTATAGAAGCCCTTCTCAACCCTATAAAAAGAAAGTTCATATATCCTCCAAAACAAGTGATTGTCGAATTTTCACTATAACTTTGTTTCTACAAAGATTCAGAAGCTAAAAAAACCCAATTGAGCTGAAATCATAATGAATCTTGTGACTTAATTTTAGATCTTGTTTCATTATATATTTGGAGATACGATCTGAGGAAGTTAAGGTTTTTGCAGGCACCCGCATTCCATGTCAAACAGGTGACCTTGGGAAAATAATCATAAATTTCTATTTGAGCATTGGATTCAAATGTCATAAAAAGTGATAGAAAGAGGAAAAACTTTAGTTTTTTGGGTATCAGTTTCAGGGCCAAAGTTCGATACAGTGATACATGGCACTTTGTACAAGTTCGATCTACTGAAGCATTCTATAATAAGGTCATCGTGGGAGATTGGGAATAACTATTTAGTGAAGAATCCAATCATGATCGGACCTATGGGGTTGGAAATTAGACTCATAAGGAAACCATAGGACAAAATTTCAGACCTTGCATATCTGAAATTACATAGATACAACATATTCAATATCGAGCTCCTAGAAGGCAACAAAAAACTATGCTATTTCTCCATTCTTGCTAAGTGTTCGGTCTAGTTTATTTCAAGTGTATGCCACAAAATTTAAGGGTTGATTTAGTGAGAGTTTGATGGAAATTACAACAAAATTTGGTTCCCTAACCAGTCACCTATATGAAAATAGTGAAGCAGTGTATGATTTAGCGCTCTGATGATTGAAGTATAGAAAATACATTGAGTGTGATCTAAAGATTTTCGGACATGTGTATCCTTGTGACAGTGAGGTAGTGACATTAATCTTGATTTTTCCTTAAAGTGATCTAAATACTAGAGAACTTGGACTATGACATTGTGTTGACACGATAACCTATGACATGTCAAAGACCTATGACTCAATGTTATGTGCAGTGATGTCACTTAGCATAACAGTGACAATTTGATATTAACCTGACACTCAAACCTAGACATAACAAGTATGTTGACACCTTGATTTTGACTTTCAGAATGAACTTGATAATGTTGATGTGGCTTATGAAATTATATGAAAGTGGTATATAATGTTATTGAATCAAGATTGGTGGGCTATATGACATTTGCTATATAGAACTATTTCTGACAAGGAAATACCTCTTGCAGGACTACAATTCTTGACTTGACAATGATATAGAATATCATAATCTGTATTGAAATTGATATGATCTATTTACTTTGAACTTAACATATGGTTGACGTTGACATACTTGAAAATAATTGACACTTTTGACTTTATTATAACTTAACTTGATGGATGAAGACAATACTCACCTTGACCTTGACATCCTAAGAATGAATTTGACACACTAAGTCATCACATGTATTAACAAAATTTTGCTGTAAGTTTGACTTAGTCTGAATATATCAAATAGTCATACCACACACGTTGACCTTTTGGCTTTGACTAGACTTGACATTGATATATTGGCTTTGACTAGTAGAACCTTGAGTTGACAATGTCTATGATAACCTAAGATAACTTGACTGTGACCTTGCAGGGTAGCAATTAGTGAAGGGAACATCCTCCAGCTATACAACCTATTGGAGAAGGATGAATTGCAGGGTTTGACCAGTCAGACGACGTGCTTACATATATGCTGGTAGATCTCTGGGAACAAATTTTGAGAGCATTGATTGCAGGGCATCAGGATGACCTGAGACACCTTGGATTATGCCATCATTTGATATCAGTGCCAGATAGTTGTTGCATTGTGTGCAACCTGATACGATGATTACATTGATACATCATTGATGACTATTCATTCATGAGAAATATGATGACAACATTTTGATGAATATTCATTTGTGAAGTGACATTTTTTGGTAGTTGGTAGTTATACAATGATTTGTAGTGCCAGTGATATATGGTGTGCAATGACAGTGATATAATGATAACTTTATGTGAAAATTTGTGCAGTGATCATTTTGTGCGAACAATGATCAGTGGCTACAAGGATTCGATATTTATTCCTTATAGCTATTCTACATTGATTCAAAGTACAGGGGGTCCAGTGTGAAAATTATGAAACGTGATCTACCGACTCTTCTAGGTGATCAGATTCACCTTCATTTTGTGGCTTGAGAACACTTCAGGGCAGCAGGGTGGTGCTAGGGTAAGTTGTGGCTTTCACAGGGTGTTGTGGCATCCATTAAGTTGTGGTTGATAAACTGACAGGGTAGTGGAGCATCCTTTCCGATAGTAACTAGTAAACAGAGTGTTGGGACACTCATCAGGTTATGGCCTTATCTACAGGGCGTTGTCACATCCTTCTGGTTGCAACAAGATATTAGAGTTTAGTAGTGTCCTACAGGTTGTGGCCTATGAATTAGGGGGTTGAATCATCCCTCATTTTTAGCTTAAATCTTGATGTAACTAATATTCATTTTAAAGAGAGAAGAAGACAATTACTAGAGAAGCGTTTGGTGTTTTTGACCCAGAGGGGGTTTTCCAACTTAAAATCTCCATGTCTACTATTTTATATTTCTACATTGTTGTATGGTGTTGTTTTCTATTGATTTTTGTTTACAATTTCTGAAGAATAACATCGATAATAACTGAAGAATAACTAATGCTCTGAAAAGTATTAAAAAGTGCTAATTGCTAAGAAATATTGATTCACCCCCCTCTAAGTGTTTCCAACAATATGAAATAGAGCTTGGTTCCTTCAGTAACAACTTAACCGTTGGAAGGAATTTTTTGGAGCATAGAGATGGGAAAGCCAAAGAAGCGAGTTGCAAGGATTTCAAAGGAAAGTACAAATGCAACATAATATGAAGAAAGCGAGTATTGTGTACCAATCCTTGATTTTGATGCAGATAAATAATGGATGTGTGAACTGAGGATGGAAGTACATTTGTAGATTTGTGAAGTATGGGAACCAATTGTTTGTGATGACACATCTACCGACGAAGATAAAAGGTACAATTTGAAAGGCCATGAATATAATTTTGAATGTTTTGAAATTTTTTGGGAAAACAAAAGTTGGTCAATGTTCAACAACTAAATCTCTCTGGGAAAAGCTTCATAATCTCTATTCAACAAAGAAATCAGGTCAAGATGTTATTGAACATTCAGATTCTTTTGATCATGATGAAGAAATCGAATAAATGACTTAGACATAGTTTCAAAATGAAGTGATCAAAGTGATAAAGGAACTCAAAAGTAAAAAGGAAAGGACAAGACTTTTGGAAGCATAATTGAAGGCAAAAAAATAACTCATCAAGGAAAATGAAGAGTCTAAGAAGATGATTATCAGTCTTAGAGCTCAACTGGAAGAAGTCAAGAATATAGAGACACAAGACTTCAAGAGAGAAGTCCAACAAAATCAACAAGAACTTGAAACAACCTTTGCAAAGATTAGCAGGATCAAACAATAGATGCAAGAAGCAGAAATTGAAAGAAAGGAATCTGATCAAAGATACATATCCATAGTTGAATAGAAGAAAAAGGAATTGGAAACATCTTCAACTGAACTAATAAGGCTCAGGATTGAGATCGAGAAGCAGGAGGATACAGGTTCTCAACAAAGAAGTAGAGAAGATCACTCTTCTCAAGCTACATGTTGAGGAGGAAAAAAAAGGGAGACCTTAAAAAGATGGTCTCAAGAAGATCTTGCTCAAAAGAAAGAATAACTTTATGCAACACTTTATGAGATAAAAAAAATCAAGGGATTGCAAAAAGAACACTTACAAGATAAGACGAATGGAGAAGAAAAAATGAAGGCAATTAAAGCTGGTAAAGCTCCAGTTGATGAAGGTACAGGCTCCACATGTTCGCAGGATGATCCTAATAAGGAAGTTGACCAGAATGAAAAGCCAAAGAAGAATGTTTCAATTCCAAAAACCAATAGCAAACCAGTCAAGAAGAAAGGATGACAACAGACTATAACACCGCCTCCAAAGAAGAATGATAAATATTCTAGGTATGTTTGTTTATTTAATGGTTATTGTTTTTCATGTGCTAACCATGGACATATTGTTGTCCAGGTAAATCCCTTCTGCAGACAGAGGCGATCCCTCTAGCCTTAGAGTGGGTCTAGCAACTATGGGAACATACTAAAATCTACCTTCCTAGATTGTAAATGAAATTCAGAGCAAGGAAGATGACCTACCTCGTTCTAATGCTATGTTGTCGTCTTCCATCGAAGCTACTTAATCCGTCGCTCTTCTCCAGCTCGATACACGCAACTATCAACGTTCAATTACCTGTACATACAGTCAAGAAAACACAACAAGCATAACACCACGACAAACATAAAACAATTACAACCTATCTAACTGATCAAGGAATGCTAGAAATATCATTATAAATGTAAAAAAGAATGGAAGATAAACATTAGATGCATTTTATTATGATAAAGACAAGGGGAGTTTACAACCAAGCCTTGATGTTGAGGCTCTCCTTTGGCAGGTCTGTATCCAAGCACGTTTGTCACACCCTCATCAACAAAGGTCCAAGATCTCACTATGTTCTCAACACACAAAAACAATCATACTCTGCACTATTCTCCCGAAGCTATGATTGCTTCTTCTCTATGCTAACTTTTTCAGCTATCTGTTCAACTAGAACATGTTCAACTAGCATATGTTCAAGTATTCAGCCATTCAACTAGCACATCAATGGAAGATGGCTATATTTAGAGAGGAGAGGAGGAGGTTCGGATCCCTACAATAGTGGAAGGGAGGCCTTACCCCTTGGGAGGTTTCCCCATAAGGTGGAAACAAGAGGCCAAAGGAGGAAGGTCGTGGTTATTCAGTCGAACCACCCCCTATGACTCATCCACGAAGTTGTTGTGATCGAAACTTCGCCTCTATTTTTAAAAAACTTTCCATAAACAGATTGGTGCAGGAAGCTCACTGAGATAGAACGCCAACTGGTGTGGGCTCAGTGTTAATTTTCCTCATTGGCACGAGGGCATAACGGCCTACCAGCGCCAAGGCAAAAACATGTGTTTTTAGTGGACTGTTCAGGAAATGATCAACAGAGGGAATGTTGTCCTCATGGAAAGGGATGCAATGATGGTATTTTCAAGGCATGAAACTGCTTATTGGTCATAGAAATGACCCTCCAATGGGCGAGATGGGGATTGCAGGGACAATGACAAATTACTATGTAACACATATGGACAGGGATTATAAAGTTGTTGACGGGTATAACTATCAAGGACCATCAAATTCGAATGAATCATTCAGGTATGCACATTTTTTTAATGGTTATTAATTCTATGTGCTAATTATGGACATATGGCTAGGGATTATGAAGTTTTTGACAGGTAAAATCATTGTCAACAAAATCCTAGAAGCAAGTTTGCAGTATCACGAGAGAGGTTCCATGATGATTTTGTCAGCAGAGAATATATGCCAGATGGGCCAAACATTGAATGTTTCAAATGCCATAACTATGGCCATAAAGTTCATGATTTTAGATATAAGATGGAATCACCTATGGACAACATTGAATGCTTCAAGTATCATACTATGGACACATAGCTCAAGAATGCATGTACAATATTGATAAGGAATGTTACAAATGTCATAATTATGAACTCATAGCTCATCATTGTAGGAATAAAATGGAATCAATCATGAATATTGAAGATGAGAATAAGAAGGTTTGGAAGAAGAGATAGGTACAAATACAGGAAGAACAGGTAAAGGATTAGCAATAATTGCAGAAAGACAAGAATGTCTCAGCAGTTATGCTCTCAGGGTTCGTAATAGGTAATGAGTAATCAGTAGTTGCTTTAGATAATGACTCAAGTCAAGATGGTTAATTAAAAGATACACTATTTTTAAAAATTTGACTTGTCAAATCCTTGAATTTTGAAGAGGGGGAGTTTATACAGCAGTATGTGGCACAGGTCTACCATTGACAGACAAACAACATGGATAGAATGGAAGCTTCAGGAAAAATGTGTCAAATCCATAACAATTTCAGGGGGAGAAGAACATTTAAAGGCTTACATGTCTTCAGATATTTCTGGAGGAAGGTTTCTTGTCAAGGGAAGCACATGCAAGTTACAGGTCCACAAGGATCGCCATTGACAGATTATTACAAGAAGTCTTCTCGTCGGGTGGAGCATATGTAGATAACAAGTCCACATGAAGCAAGAAAATTCTGAGGGGCAGTAACCCTTTGCCATTGATGTCAAAGCGGGAGAGAAAAATTGAGGAGGAAATTGAAATATCGAGAAGGAGGTAAAGCATGAAGTCAAGGAGAGTTGTACTCGCAAGAGGAGTACATGTGTTTCCATCAACAAAAAAGGGGGAGATTGTTGGATGGTGTTGTCATTGATGTCAACCCATGGAGTTGAATGGGTTTTACTTTGACCAAAGGTACTAGTCATTATGTCGAATGGATAATGAATGCTTCTTAGTAATTTCCAGATTACATCTAGATAGAAACTACACTGTTGGATGGTTGAAAACCCAAGTCCTAGGGTTTGGGTTCTCTGGACTGAGGATGCACCCTGAATTTTTTGAGGGTTTTTGAAGGGTTATGTTATCACACTCAAAATTTTCAATTTTTTTTTTGATAAGGTCACGATAGGTTTCATTTTATGTCATGTTGGGTCAAGTCTTTGATGAAGAATTTACCAAATCATGTTTATGCTATGTCAAAAAAACTACCATGAGTCATGTCATGTTAGTCAACTACACTCCATGTCTTCTTGTTTTCACACCTATGCCTTCAAATTATGAAAGTGAGCCACTAGCCATTTAAACACAGTTTCATAGCAAATTCAGTGTAAAATAGGCATATTTTGCTACGAAACTGGCTAATAATTTCGTAGCAAATATGAGGATTTATCTACTTTTTGACTTTTGAGCAATCAACTTCAAGGGCAGATTCTGGGAAAACGGAGAATTATTTTAAGAAATTGAGAGAGGTTATTGTCAAGCACATGTCAGATAACAATAACGTCTTTCACTTTTCTCAAAGGTGCTACAAATTGGGAGATACATGGATCTCTTTCGGCCCTATTTTTAGAAAACATAATTTTGCTGTTTTATACATGTTTTGCAAATGCAGCTTATGGATAGCTGGAGATGTTATTTAAAAAACCAAGAGAGGTTTCTCTTCAAAAAAATTTGATCTAAAAAACCTCCTCCAGTTTGGGAAAATATATCAAGGATGTTGAAATATGAGTTTATTTCTAAACTGAAAATTATTCATTTTTTAGGAAATTTCGTAGCGTGCTTCAGGCTTGAAGCCAGAAAAATGCTATGAAAATTCCTGTAGGTGCCTTTTTGCTTTAAAATGCAGTTTTGGCATGTTTTATGGGGGGATATCGATGGTTTCAAGGTATCATGACATAATGAAGGTGTTGGAAAAACAAAGAAGTCAAGAAGATTGATGGAAAAACTATTTTTCCCACGCTACGAAACTACCTAATGACACTCTGTTTTTGCATCAAGGAGCTTTGGGTTGTATTTTGTTATCTTGAATTTTTTTTTAAGGTCACATAGCCACATTTAAAGGTCTATGATAGTCACAGGAATGTTTTTATGCAGGTTTGGTCTTCGACAAAGTTATCCAGCTCATCAGTTCAACCTGGAGACATTATCATGTGTGATGGCAGCAACTCCTTAAAAGTAGGAATACATGTTTCATGAAGCCCTCCTAACATATTTTAAAGGCTCATGGAAGCATAAACTCAAATTTATTGGAAAAAGTGTTTAAAACAGAGGCGCTACGAAAAGTTGCTACTAAATTACACTATGCAAATTTTTATACATGACTGTTTTAGCAGTCAACTTAAAGATTTATTTCAGACCAAATGAAAAAGTATTTTGGAACTATGAAAGAGGTTATTCTGCAGAACAAGTCCATATACAAAAACCTCTCTCCGTTTCTGCAAATCCATCAGGTTTTGGAAATTATACACTCATCTTTGAAGCCTATTTTTCAGAATTTTCACTAACCAGATTTGTGAAAAAATTGTAAAAATTCGACTTGGAGGAGGTCCAGCTCAACATCCACGTGGCATAATGAAACACCATCATTCTAGTACACTCATCATATTATTTTTTTGCAGTTGATAAGGGTTATTAAATTGATTTGTTGAACTATTAATGAAAGAAGAGTCCTTTTTGTATTCAAACTTTCCAAAATAGAAATATCCCTAGGAAGTCTCCAAGTGATGGAATTATGTTTGAAATAGGTCTCCGAGGTGGGAATTCAAGGAGAGTAAGGTGGAAAATAATTTTTTAGTTCTCATTCTATAAAGGAAAGGAGTTTTAGAGTTAGAAGGGGTTGGGAGATGGTGACTTGACACTGCTACTATTGTAATTTCTTATATTAGTAAAATATAGATAGACTTTGTTTCTGCTTCACTTGAGATTCTTGGAATGTTTCAATGAGCTTATGTTTTATGTCTCTCTTTATCTTAATTACAGTATATTGAGTTTTAATCACTCAGCATTCATGTCACACATGCTCTGAATTCCTTTTAACATTGAGCTACTGAATATTTCTGTGTGTTAGTATTGTCCTTCCATTGAAACAGTGAAAGCTTCAACTTCCACAAGTAGATTCATTTTTCAATGAATTCCTTCTTACTGAATCCATGAGCCCAATGGTAGTGAAATCTATCCCATTTTTCACTTGCAATCAAATAAATTAAGATACTCACAGAGTTAGCCATCTAATTGAAGACCTAATTGAGCAAATCATTAGATAAATTGAGAGAGCCCTCTCAGACTGGAGAGGCTAATTTCTAGTTGCAAGTGGTTTGAAAGAGTTACTCCAAGTTGACCACTGAAGCAAACCAACATGACTTAATTTGGTGATAACATTTTGGCGTCGTTGTCGGGTACCGAAGGTGTAAATTTTCCCTGGGAAGAACGACAAAGTTTTAGTTCTAAGGTCTGAGAGCAGCAGACACTTAGGCACATATTGGCTGTATTTCTGCTCTAGCGACTCCACAGATCAAATGATCAATTGGAAGGTGACTCCACTGGGGAGGATCATTAGCTTGATGAAGTTACAAGATGAGTTCCATTGCAAGAATAAATGCCAGGTATGCCCCTATGAATCGGTCTCACATCCCTGGTTTTCCAAATCCTATGTGGAAGGTCGATTGGTTAACTGATCTTCCCATATTTAAAAATGAAAATAAAGACAATGCTGCTCTTCATTTGGTTAGATTCCATATGCATGTGCACAAACTTAAGGTTCAGTTCCCTGAGGATTGTCTCATGAAGTTGTTTATGGTCACTTTAGAAGGAAAAGCATGGTCTTGGTACAAAAGCCTGCCAAATGGTTCCTTATATTCTCTTGCTGATTTCCATGTTGTATTTTATGAGGTGTATAAATAATGTCATTCTTCCTTATTGCTGGTCAAAAACTATTGTAAACTTTGTGTGAGTTTTATTGAATATTTGGAGAATTGTTATGAAGATGATGAGTTCATGGATGAGGAAATTTTAGAGGCCCTTCATGACAATCACTTTCATCACCAAGAAGAAAGGATAGCCTCTCTCTTGGATGAGAATGAAAGCCAACATGAGTTTATTTATGAAATTCATGTTACATCCTCTGAGTTTGATGAAAAGTTGCAATAGACTTATCAGTCTTTTGATCATCAGGAATATGAGAATCATTTCAAACAATAAGAGGAAATACTAGAAGAAAATTTCTATAATCCTCAGGTAAAGGAAGAATTTTATTCTTCATGTCATTCCTTGTATCAACCTACATTAAATGAAGAAAATTTTGAAAAGAAAATTTTAGACAATCAGATGGGTATGGTTGTTGAATCATATGAAGAGTTACCTTTAGAAATTTCTGTGGCACATGCTGAGGCAGTTCCTTGTGAAAGTGTCCAAGAGTACTCCAAGTATTTCTTCCTCTCAAATGAAAATAATGATCAACAAATTTTTTCTTTTTTATTTGAGAAAGGTCACAAGGGTTATAATGAAGAATCTAAACAAGGAACACCATCAAAGGATCATATTTACTCACACTTTCTAGTTGATCAACAAGAATTATTCGTGCATACTGTTGGAATAGAGTCCCCTAAAGCTGCGAATTTTGTATAATTTGGTATTAATTAGTCTAACGCAGGGGTTTTGGGGTGGGTCAAAGCCCCGAATGCATTGTAACGGGTCAAGGGTAGACCAAGAGTCCACAAACCACGGTTTGTGGACCATTGGAAGCATAGGCTAAGTTGATATAAATAGATGAACATTTTGAGTCTTAAGGTAGGCAAGAATTAAGTTTGATGCTAAGTGCGAATTGTTAGATATGTTGTTGGGTTATTGGGTAAGGACTCCTGCTGGCTGTGTGCGCGGAGATCCTCAGTCCTGCTGGCTGTGTCAGATTGTATTGGGTTTTGGATGCTAATATATGCAGATATGGTTAAAGTATTTATGTGTTATCTGATCTGATGTATTACTATCGATGCGAACTATTGGGATCTGTTACAAATACTGTGGGTTATCTCTTTATGCTGCAAATATGTATGTGTTATGGTATAACTGTAATCTGTTGATGATGTGTTATGATAATGTGTGTTGATAACTGCTGATACGCATGTGGAAGTGGAGTTATTAACCAAATATGTACATGATAATAACTCTGTGTATTGTGATCATATTGTTAACAACCCTGCGAATAGTGTTGAGATTCAAAAAGATGACGAGCTTAGTGAAAAGAGTCGCCTTCACTAAGTGGGCCCGCAGGCTATTTTTGGTGCAAAGTCTATTTTTAGACATGTCGATCATATGCTATGAGTTGCATAATGCTATTTGTGGATGTTTGGTCAAGTTGGAAAAATAGATGGACTTCTATTTTTAGACATATTGGGCGGAGTCTATTTTTAGACTGCCAGTCTAAAAATAGATATGTCGAATATTATTAGCTCTTAATAATATTTGGACTCTAAACAGTATCTTATTCTCTTGGAGCACTTCAGTTAAGTGCACAGATGTGGCCACCGATGGCGGCATGTGAAGGAATATTCTGGTATTCATGGAGGGGGTTTACTAGAGCTGTTGCATGGAGGAATGCATGGAGGAATCGATTAGAACTCAAGTGGCGAAGTTGGGGGAGTTAAGTAGTTGATGAGTTATATTCGGTTTAACTAAGTTAGACTCAGTTGAGCTAGTTGTATCTAGTCTAACTGAATGATACACTAGTGAGAGTGGAGTGAATTAATTAGTTAATTAATTCACAAATAATAACTCATTAATCAACTGAAGAATACATCAGTTAACTACAGTGCATGGCAGTTTCAGTGGAGACCAGTGGAGAGATAGGTGAAAGGGCAAGTGTGACTATCATTTGTGACTATAGTGATGCATTGATTGCATCCAACACTCAATGGAGATGCCAATGAGGATTGCGTATTCAATCTTGGAGTAATTTGAAATCATTCAGAGCCATTCTTCAGCAGGGATTGCATAGTAGAGGTAGGCTAGCAGGTGGCAAAGATCGGTGCATGGATTTGCAAGATCGGGCTTGATTAGTGTGTAGCAATTGTATTGTACTGAGAGCTTGATATGATCAGATTTGTATGAGGATTGTTACATGATATCTGTGACATATATTATATATAGATAGCTGGGGTTTTAAGCTTCAGGCTTTCCCGTTAAACAACTGTGTTAATGTGTGTGAATTTTTATTATTTCAT
Source organism: Pinus albicaulis (assembly GCA_034641835.2). Lineage (NCBI taxonomy): Eukaryota > Viridiplantae > Streptophyta > Pinopsida > Pinales > Pinaceae > Pinus > Pinus albicaulis. The sequence continues at coordinate 674,207,397 of CM076579.1, forward strand.
GTGTGCATTGCAATCTTGATTTAATTTCCGCAAATGATCAATGGTGGAATAGATTCTGTATTTTTCATGAAGTTAAAATAGTGTGAGATCAGGAGAATATTGGAAATATAACACATATGTTATATAATTTCTACATGGTATCGAAGTAGTTGATCATTGGAGGAGATTGCAATTATTGAAGTGGTTGAGTTTTGTGCTGGTGGAATTCGAATTTGCTGCAGTGTTTTCTTGGTGTCGAAGTTGAGCATTCATTGAAATGTATTTCAATAGATTGCGATTGGAGTATGCCCTTGATGGGAGCTCGAATTACATAGCATGGAAGGACAGGATGGAGGTGGTGCTGGATGATAATGGGTTAAAGTTCATAGATGCTGATATTCCGAAGCCTGCTTCTAGCGATGCAGCCGCACTTGACGCATGGCAAAAGAAGGTAGCAAAGTGTCAAAGGATTCTGTTGGAAGGTGTAAAGAACCACATTGTGTCCAACCTTCACGGTAAATCCACTCCATTCTTAATGTGGAAGGCTTTGACAAACTTGTTCCAAAGCAGAAGCGATCAGAGGAAGTTGGCGCTTAAAGACAAGCTCAGAAAAATAAAAATGGAGAAAGGCGACAGTATACCAAAATATCTCACGAAGTTTGTCCATTGCAAGGATGAGCTGGGAAGTGTGGGGGTTACTGTTGATGAAGAAGACTTGGTGAGCTTGGCTCTCCTTAGGCTTCTGAAGAGTTGGCATAGCTACGAAGACTCTGTCAATGGATGAGAGAAACTGCCAGGATGGGAGAGACTTTGGTCGGATCTTGTGCAGGAGGAGATAAGGCGGGGTACCAGGGATGGATCTTCATTGAAGAATGAAGATGAAGAAAATTGCGCTTTGGCTGCCAAAGCTCAGAAATGAAAAGGGAATAAATGTTCCAAATCCGAAGCTAAAGGCAAGAAGCAGGATTTGTCCAAGGTGAAGTGTTTTCACTATCACCAGCACGGGCATTTTTCCACAAATTGTCCACAGAAGAAGAAGAATAAGCAGGCTGCTAGATCTGTAGCTGGAGAGGCCTTAGCCTCGTAGTTTGAGCTGGATTTTTCTTTGATCGCATGCTTGGTTTCAAGTATGATGGGATCGGTGTGGTTTCTTGACAGTGGTGTGTCCTTCCATATGACCAGAGACAAAGATTTGTTTAGTGATCTGGATGAAAAGGATCTTGGAGTGCACATCGAGATGGGAGATGATGGTAGATATAGTGCGACTAGTATCAGGACCGTTTCCTTTGAGAGGGAGTCTGGTAAACCTTTCATCTTGAAGGATGTAATGCATGTTCTAGGATTGAAGAATAATTTGATCTCTGCGGCGATGTTGGAAGACAAGGGTTATGATGTTGTTTTTAGTGAGGGAAAGATTTCCTGCGCCATAAAAAAACTGGTCAAACCAGGAGGATATGGATTCGAGTTAAGAATATTTATCAATTGCAGGTAGATGGCTGCACAGCAATGGCAGGCAAAGCACAAGGAGTGGTGAGCCGGGATGAGGGTGAATTGTGGCACAAGATATTGGGCCATCTTCACCATGGCGCTTTGAAAATTTTGGAGCATATTTATACTGGGCTTCCCAAAGGTACACTTGCGCAGTCAGATCAGTGCAAGGGATGTACTTTGGGAAAATTTGTGAAGACCAATTTTCATGAGAAGGATATTCACACCTCAAAAATCCTTGAGAGAATTCACATAGATGTGTGTGGACATTTCTCGGTTGCTTCAATAGAAAAGCACAGGTATTATGTGATATTTGTTGATGAATTTTCTCGTAAGTGCTGGATCTTCTTCATGCAGAAGAAGAGCGAGACATAATCAAAGTTTCGTGAGTTCAAGGCGCTGGTTGAGAAAGAGTCAGGCAAACAGGTGAAAGCTCTAAGGAGCGATAATGGTGGCGAATACATCTCTGGCGAATTCAAAGACTTTTGTAGAAAAGAAGGAATTTGAAGAGAACTCATAGTGCCTCATAACCCACAGCAGAATGGGGTTGCAGAGAGGAAGAACAGAATGATCATGGGTGTTGCACGGGTGATGTTGCATGATCAGGGCCTTCCCATACACTTGTGGGCTAAGGCATGCAACACTGCGGTTTATGTGAAAAATTGTTGTCCTCATAGAGTACTTGGCATGAGTACACCCGAAGAGGCATTTTTTGGTAAGAAGCCTGATATTTCTCATTTGAAGATTTTTGGCTCACCTGTTTACATTCATGTGACGAAGGATGTCAGGAAGAAGCTGGAGCCGACCGCAGAGGTTGGGATATTTGTGGGGTACATAGAAACAACCCACAATTATCGTGCGTATTTTCCAAATAGTCGGATGACTGTTGTGCGACGGGATATCAAATTTCATGAGGAGAAAGCCATGAAGTTGTCACTTGAGAGGGAGCTACACTTGCATGCAGAAGAGGAGCTACTTGTTCCTAAAGATGAGCCTCAAGATGTGGATCAGCCACAAGAGGAGGTTCATGGAGTGGAAGAAACCACTCATGTAGCGCCAAACATCAGAGGGCGGAAGCGCACTACATAAAATGAGTGATTGAATCTTGATGCAGCGCAGAATGTAGGAGCTCCTATATCACAACGCAGATAGAGACAGTCACCTGACCGATTTACTGGATACATGGCTCTGATGAACAAGTGTATCGTGATGGAGCCATCCTATTTCGAGGAAGCTGTGGAGGATCCCACATGGGTAGATGCCATGGTGGAAGAGTATGATTCAATTGACAGAAACAGTGCATGGGAGATTGTCCCAAGGCCAGAAGGGAAATCAGTGGTAGGTTCGAGATGGATCTACAAAGTGAAGCAAGCTGCTGATGGGAGCTTCGAGAAGTATAAGGCAAGATTTGTTGCTTAGGGATTCTCACAGATCGAAGGGATCGACTATGAATAAACCTTTACACCTGTCGCAAGGTATTCTTCCATACGGACCATCCTTGCTCTCTCAGCGCAGATGGGTTGGCACATTCATCGATTGTTGTGAAGACTGTGTTCCTCAATGAAATCATTGAGGAGGAGGTGTACATTGAGCAACTTGAAGGATTCAAAATATTGAGCAGCGAGTCGCATGTGTGCAGGCTCAAAAGAGCGTTGTATGGGCTGAAACAAGCACCTTGTGCTTGGTACACATGGATAGGTAGTTATTTCACCGGACTTGGTTTCGCCAAGAGTGAGGCAGATCCAAACCTATACCAGATTGTGGTGGAGGGTAAGATTTTGATCATTGTGCTTTATGTAGATGATTTAATACTAACGGGTGATGAACTGTTGAGACACTCATCTGACGAATCTTGAGGAGTTTGAGATGAGGACTTGAGCCTCCTTCATTATTTCACCCAGGATTAGGAGACTTGACGTGGAGTCTGTTTGTCCGACCGTATGGGAGATGTGGAGAAGTTTCACATATTCTAAGGCTGCAAGCCTATCAACACTCCTCTTCCTGGTGGTTGGATGAAAGAGGATGCTACATCAGCAGAGGTAGTGGATGCCACTGTTTATCGACAGTTAGTCGGTTTGCTCATGTATTTATTCAATACACAACTAGACATATGCTATGTTGTGAACCAGCTTTCACAAGCAATGGTGAAGCCTACCAAGCTCTTTTGGAAGGCAGGCAAGCATGTCCTGAGGTATCTCAGGGGCACATCTGGGTATGGATTGTGGTACAGACAGTCGGATGAGTTGAAGTTGCATGGCTTCACGGATACAGATGGGCGGGGAAGCCCGACAGAAAGAGAACATACGGAGGGATTTTCAGTCCATCGGATCTAATAGTTTCTTGGTACGGCGAAACAAAGGTCGTAGCACTCGGTTTCAACGGAGGGAAGTGAGTTCATGGCAATGATTATGGGTTACATTTGAGGCTATGGATGAGGAAGATCCTGGTTGATTTGTTCGGTTCACACTTAGATCCTACTGTGCTATATTGTGTTAATCAGAGTTGCATTAAACTATCGGTTAATCCAGTATTTCATGAGATATCTAAAAATATTGACATCTGGTACCATCATATCAGAGATTGTGTGCAGCGGAAGATCATGTTGCTTTCTTATCCCCTACGGGAGGACCAGGATGCACATATTCTGACGAAGGCGCTCACCAGGAGAAAATTCGAATACCATAGAGATAGGATAGGGGTGGAAGATAATCCCTATCTTGTTGAGAGGGAGTTTTGAGATTCAAAAAGATGATGAGCTTAGTGAAAAGAGTTGCCTTCACTAAGTGGGCTCGCAGGCTATTTTTGGCGCAAAGTCTATTTTTAGACTATGTCTATTTTTAGACATGTCGATCATATTCTATGAGTTGCAGGATGCTATTTGTGGATGGTTGGTCAAGTAGGAAAAATATATGGACTTATATTTTTAGACATATTAGGCGGAGTCTATTTTTAGACTTCCAGTCTAAAAATAGATATGTCGAATATTATTAGCTCTTAATAATATTTGGACTCTAAACATTATATTATTTTGTTGGAGCACTTCAGTTAAGTGCACAGATGTGGCGCAACAGCTGATAGAAGGAATTACGCTATTCCTGAGGGTTTGCTAGAGCTATTTCATGGAGGACTCAGTTAGAACTCAAGTGGCAGAGTTTGGTGGAGTTAGAGAAGTAGTTGGTGGAGTTGTATTCAGTTTAACTTAGTTAGACTCAGTTGAGCTAGTTGTATCTAGTCTAACTGAATGATACACTAGTGAGAGTGGATTGAATTAATTAGTTAATTAATTCACAAATAGTAACTCATTAATCAACTGAAGAATACATCAGTTAACTACAGTGCATGGAAGTTTTAGTGGAGACTAGTGGAGAGATAGTTGAAAGGGCAAGTGTTACTATCAGTTGTGACTATAGTGATGCATTGATTGCATCCAACACTCAGTGGAGATGCCAATGAGGATTGCGCAGTCAATCCTGGAGTAATTTGAACTCATTCAGATCCATTCTTCAGCAGGGATTGCACATTAGAGGCAGGCTAGCAGGTGGCAAAGATCGGTGCATGGATTTGCAAGATCGGGCTTGATTAGTGTGTAGCAATTGTATTGTACTGAGAGCTTGATATGATCAGCTTTGTATGAGGATTGTTACATGATCTCTATGACATATATTATATACATATATTTGGGGTTTTTAGCTTTAGGCTTTCCCGTTAAACAACTGTGTTAATGTGTGTGAATTTTTATTGTTTTATGTGTGCATTGCAACCTTGATTTTATTTCCACAAATGATCAATGGTGGAATAGATTTTGTATTTTGCATGAAGTTAAAATAGTGTGAGATCAGGAGAATCTTGGACATATAACACATAAGTTATATAATTTCTACATGGTATCAGAGCAGTTGATCATTGGAGGAGATTGCAATTATTGAAGTGGTTGAGTTTTGTGCTGGTGGAATTCGAATTTGCTGCAGTGTTTTCTTGGTGTCGAAGTTGAGCATTCATTGAAATGTCTTTCAACGGATTGCGATTGGAGTATGCCCTTGATGGGAGCTCGAATTACATAGCATGGAAGGACAGGATGGAGGCGGTGCTGGATGATAATGGGTTAAAGGAGTTCATAGATGCTGATATTCCGAAGCCTGCTTCTAGCGATGCAGCCGCACTTGACGCATGGCAAAAGAAGGTAGCAAAGTGTCGAAGGATTCTGTTGGAAGGTGTGAAGGACCACATTGTGTCCAGCCTTCATGGTAAAGCCACTCCATTCTTAATGTGGAAGGATTTGACAGACTTGTTCCAAAGCAGAAGTGACCAGAGGAAGTTGGCGCTTAAAGACAAGCTCAGAAAAATAAAAATGGAGAAAGGCGATAGTATACCAAAATACCTCACGAAGTTTGTCCACTGCAAGGATGAGCTGGGAAGTGTGGGGGTTACTGTTGATGAAGAAGACTTGGTGAGCTTGGCTCTCCTTGGGCTTCCGAAGAGTTGGCATAGCTACAAAGGCTCTGTCAATGGATAGGAGAAACTGCCGGGATGGGAGCGACTTTGGTCAGATCTTGTGCAGGAGGAGATAAGGTGGGGTATCAGGGATGGATCTTCATTGAAGAATGAATATGAAGAGAATTTCTCTTTGGCTACCAAAGCAAGGAAAGGGAAGGGAAAGAAAAATCCTTCTCAATCTAGTGCGAAAGGCAAGAAGCAGGACTTGTCCAAGGTGAAGTGCTTTCATTGTCACCAACACAGACATTACGCCACTAATTGTCCACAGAAGAAGAAGAGGTTGATCATACTCCGTACTGAGAGGCCTACCGTATTTTGAGCTGGATTTTCTTTTCGATCGCATGCTCACGAAGTATGATGGGATCTGTGGTGGTTTCTCGACAGCGGGTGCGTCTTTCCATATGACCTGAGACAAAGATTTGTTTAGTGATCTCGATGAAAAAGGATCTTGGAGTGCACATCGGTGATGATGGTAGAGGTAAGATAATAATGCGAGTATTGGGACCATTCCTTCGAGAGGGAGTCTCGTAAATGAGAGGGAGTCCGGTAAACCTTTCATCTTGAAGGATGTCATGCATGTTCCAGGATTGAAGAAGAATCTGATCTATGTGGCGATGTTGGAAGACAAGGGTTATGATGTTATTTTTAGCGAGGGAAAAGCTTTCCTGCGCCATAAAACAACTGGTCAAACCAGGAGGATAGGGATTCGAGTTAAGAATATTTATCAATTGCAGGTAGATGGCTGCGCTGCAATGGCAGGCAAAGCAGAAGGAGTGGTGAGCCGAGATGAGGGCGAATTGTGGCACAGGAGATTGGGCCATCTTCACCATGGCGCTTTGAAAATTTTGCAGCAGATTTCTATCGAGCTTCCCAAAGGTACACTTGCGCAGTCAGATCAGTGCAAGGGATGTACTTTGGGAAAATTTGTGAAGACCACATTTCATGAGAAGGATAGTTGCGCCACGACAATCCTTGAGAGAATTCACACAGCCGTGTTGGACCTTTCTTGGTTGCTTCAACAATAAAGCAAATGTATTATGTGATATTTGTTGATTAATTTTCTCATAAGTGCTGGATCTTCTTCATGTAGAAGAAGAGCGAGACATACTAAAAGTTCTTTGAGTTCAAGGCACTGGTTGAGAAAGAGTAAGGGAAGTAGGTGAAAGCTCTAAGGAGCGATAATGGTGGTGAATACATCTCTGGCGAATTCAAAGAATTCTGTAACAAAGAGAACTTCGCAACAAAGAAGGAATTCGATGAGAACTCATAGCGCATCATAACCCACAGCAGAATGGGGTCGCGGAGAAAAAGAACAGAACGATCGTGGGTGTTGCACGTGCGATGTTGCATGATCAAGGCCTTCCCATACACTTGTGGGCTGAGGCATGCAACACTGTGGTTTATGTGCAAAATCGTTGTCCTCATAGAGTACTTGGCATGAGTACACCCGAAGAGGCATTTTCTGGTAAGAAGCCTGATATTTCTCATTTGAAGATTTTTGGCTCACTTGTTTACATTCATGTGACGAAGGATGCCAGGAACAAGATGGAGTTGACCGCAGAGGTTGGGATATTTGTGGGGTACAAAGAAACACCCCACAATTATCGTGTGTATTTTCTAGACAGTCGGATGACTGTTGTGCGACGGGATATCAAATTTCATGAGGAGAAAGCCATGAAGTTGTCGCTTGAGAGGGAGCTACACTTGCATGCAGAAGAGGAGCTACTTGTTCCTAAAGATGAGCCTCAAGATGTGGATCAACCACAAGAGGAGGTTCATGGAGTGGAAGAAACCACTCATGCAGTGCCAAACATCAGAGGGCAGAAGCGCACTACAGAAGATGAGTGACTGAATCTTGATGCAACACAGAATGTAGGAGCTCCTACATCACAGCGTAGATAGAGATAGTCACCTAACCGATTTACTGGATACATGGCTCTGATAAACAAGTGTATCGTGATGAAGCCATCCTCTTTCGAAGAAGCTGTGGAGGATCCTGCATGGGTAGATGCCATGGTGGAAGAGTATGATTCGATTGTCAGAAACAGTGCATGGGAGATTGTCCCAAGGCCGAAAGGGAAATCAGTGGTAGGTTCGAGATGGATCTACAAAGTGAAGCAAGCTGCTGATGGGAGCGTCGAGAAGTATAAGGCAATATTTTTTTCCCAGGGCTTCTCACAGATCGAGGGGATCGACTATGAAGAAACCTTTGCACCTGTCGCAAGGTATTCTTCCATACAGACCATCCTTGCTCTCTCAGCGCAGATGGGTTGGCACATTCATTAGATTAATGTGAAGACTGCGTTCCTCAATGGAATCATTGAGGAGGAGGTGTACATTGAGTAGCCTGAAGGATTCAAAATCTTCAACAGCGAGTCGCATGTGTGCAGGCTCAAAAGAGCACTGTATGGGCTAAAACAAGAACCTCGTGCTTGGTACACACGGATAGGAAGTTATTTCACCAGACTTGGTTTCGTCAAGAGTGAGGTGGATCCAAACCTATACCAGATTTTGGTGGAGGGTAAGCAAGTAAGATCTTGTAAAGGAGTTCGAGATGAAGGACTTGGGCCTCCTTCATTATTTCCTGGGATTGGAAATTTGGCAGTGGAAAGGTGGAATGTTTGTACCCCAAGGCAAGTATGCCCAAGAGATACTGGAGAAGTTTCACATGCAAGGTTGCAAGCCTACTGACACTCCTCTTCCTGGTGGTTGGAGGAAAGAGGATGCTACATCTGCAGAGGTAGTGGATGCCACTATTTATCGACAATTGTTTGGTTCGCTCATGTATTTAGTCAATACACGACCAGACATATGCTATGCTGTGAACTAGCATTCACAAGCGATGGTGAAGCCAACCAAGCGCTTTTGGAAGGTAGGCAAGCATTTTCTGAGGTATCTCATGGGCACATCTGGGTATGGATTGTGGTACAAATAGTCAGATGAGGTGAAGCTACATGGCTTCACGGATGCAGATTGGGCAGGAAGCCCAATGGACATAAAGAGCACATCTGGAGGGATTTTTAGTATCGGATCTACAATAGTTTCTTGGTACAGCAGTAAACAAAGATCCGTGGCACTCGGTTCAGCGGAGGCCGAGTACATGGCAACAAGTTTGGCTGCATGCGAGGCTATATGGATGAGGAAGATCCTGGTCAGGTTTTTCAGTTCTCACTTAGATCCTACTGTGATATATTGTGATAATTAGAGTTGCATTAAACTCTCGGTTAATCCATTATTTCATGATAGATCTAAACATATTGACATCCGTACTATCATATCGAAGATTGTGTTTAGCTAAGATTATGTTGCTTTCTTACATTCCTAATGAGGATCAAGATGCGTATATTAGTGAAAAGGCGCTCACTCGTATAAATTCGAATACCATAGAGTTAGGATCGAGGTGCCGTATAATCCCTATCTGTTTGGAGAGGGAGTGTTGAGATTGCAACAAGATGATGAGCTTAGTGGAAAGAAGTCGCCTTCACTAAGTGGTCCCGTAGGCTATTTTTGGCGCAAAGTCTATTTTTAGACTATGTCTATTTTTAGACATGTCGATCATATTCTATGAGTTGCAGGATGCTATTTGTGGATGGTTGGTCAAGTTGGAAAAAATAGATGGACTTCTATTTTTAGACATATTGGGTGGAATCTATTTTTAGATTTCCAGTCTAAAAATAGATATGTCGAATATTATTAGCTCTTAATAATATTTGGACTCTAAACATTATCTTATTCTCTTGGAGCACTTCAGTTAAGTGCACAGATGTGGCAAAGCAGTTGACAGAAGGAATTACGCTATTCCTGAGGGTTTACTGGAGCTAATGCATGAGGACTTCAATTAGAACTCATGTGACAGAGTTTGGTGGAGTTAGAGAAGTAGTTGGTGGAGTTGTATTCAGTTTAACTCAGTTAGACTCAGTTGAGCTAGTTGTATCTAGTCTAACTGATTGATACACTAGTGAGAGTGGAGTGAATTAATTAGTTAATTAATTCACAAATATAACTCATTAATCAACTCAAGAATACATCAATTAACTACAGTGCATGGCAGTTTCAGTGGAGACCAGTGGAGAGATAGGTGAAAGGGCAAGTGTGACTGCCATTTGTGACTATAGTGATCCATTGATCGCATCCAACACTTAGTGGAGATGAAAATGAGGATTGCTAGCAGTCAATCCTAGAGTAATTTGAACTCATTCGCAGCCATTCTTCAAACAGTGGATTGCTAGGTGAGAGGCAAAAAAGGCAATAGGGGCAACATCGGCATGGATTTGCAATATCGGGCTTGATTAGTGTGTAGCAATTGTATTGTAGTGAGAGCTTGATATGATCAGATTTATATGAGGATTGTTACATGATCTCTATGACATATATTATATACAGATAGTTGGGGTTTTCAGCTTCAGGCTTTCCCGTTAAAGAGCTATTTTAATGTGTGTGAATTTTTATTGTTTCATGTGTGCATTGCAATCTTGATTTAATTTCCGTAGATGATCAATGGTGGAATAAATTCTGTATTTGCATGAAGTTAAAATAGTGTGAGATCAGGAGAATCTTGGACATATAACACATAAGTTATATAATTTTTACAAATATATCTGTCTGGTGTGAACTTGATAGGTTTCGAACGTGGATCTGCTTGACTTACCTACTCTCTCTCAGGGTGCGGAAACCTGGTTCCAGCATCCTCCCATACCGCTTTGGGTGAGACTTTGGCCTGCACAAGCAGGTCACTACCGAAAGGGAAAGTAGTATAGGGGTTTGTTGGCAAACCTTAACCTCTGAACCTGGGTCAGGACCCCTCGAGCCAACACATACTCTCAAAGATCCTTTCACAGCTCTGCTGGAATCTTCTACAGGAATGAATTTCAATATGATTTTCAGTTATGTATACAAATTAAGATGGTGGAACAAGTTGTCATCTCTCAGGAATGGTTTTATGATCAGAGAAGTGGAATGTTCGTTCCAATCCAGTACTCAACTTCTTGATTGGCTTCATTGGAAGTGTGAGATCACTTGATTCAATTTTTATGTTGAGCAAGTAGAGTAGGATCATTTGTATATAAATAAGCTTGAAGATCAAGCATTTTTTCATTTTCAGTTTTAAATTCAGCATGTGTACTTTTAGTTCTTTAGCAGCTACTAGTTTTTTTAATGCCAAGGTTATAGGTTAGAACAGGTTGCAAGTTTTCATTTTGAATATGGGAGTAGCCCAATAGAGGTGGCACTGGAACTACTAGTTCTTTGTTATACCACAGGGGCACACCATCCCAAGTGGAGCCACTATTATCAAACTCAAAATTTTTAGAATTTTTTTTGATAAGGTCATCATAGGTTTCATTTTATGTCATGTTGGGTCAAGTCTTTGATGAAGAATTTACCAAATCATGTTTATCATATGTCAAAAAAACCACCATGAGTCATGTCATGTCAGTCAACTACACTCCATGTCTTCTTGTTTTCACACCCATGCCTTCAAATTATGAAAGTGAGCCACTAGCCAGTTAAATATAGTTTCGTAGCAAATTCAGTGTAAAATAAGCATATTTCGCTATGAAACTGGCTAATAATTTCGTAGCGAATATGAGGATTTCTCTGTTTTTTGACTTTTGAGAAGTTAACTTCAAGAGTAGTTTCTGGGAAAAAATGGAAGTATTTTAAGAAACTAAGAGAGGATATTGTCAAGAACATATCAAATAACATTAACCTCTTTCACTTTTCCCAAAGGTGCTAAAAATTGGGAGATACAGGGATCTCTTTCGGCCCTATTTTCAGAAAATAGAATTTTCCTGTTTTATACATTTTGTTCAAATGAATATTCTGGATAGCTGGAGATGGTATTTAAAAAAACAAGAGAGGTTTTTATTAAAAACAATTTTATATACAACAACCTCCTCCAGTTTTTCAAAATCTATCAAGGATTCAGAAATATGAGTTCATTTCTAAATTGAAAATTCTGCCTTTTTTAGGAAATTTCATAGCGTGCTTCAGGCTTGAAGCCAGAAAAACGCTATGAAAATTATTGTAGGTGATTTTTTGTTTTAAAATCAATTTTTTGCATGTTTTATGGGAGTATATCGATGGTTTCAAGGTATCATGACATAATGAAGGTGTTGGAATAACAAATAAGTCAAAAAGATTGATGGAAAAGCCATTTCCCACGCTACTAAAACTCGCTACGAAACTGCCTAATGACACTCTATTTTTGCAGCAAGGAGCTTTGGGTTGTATTTTGTTATCTTGAAAGTGTTTTGAAGGTCAGATAGCCACATGTAAAGGTCAAATATAGTCATAGGAATTTTTTTTATGCATGCTTGGTCTTCGATAAAGTTATCCGGCTCATCAGTTCATCTTGGAGGCATTATCACGTGTGATGGAAGCAACTCCTTAAAAGTAGGAAGACATGTTTCATGAAGCCCTCCTAACATGTTTTAAAGGCTCATGGCAGCAGAAATTTAAATTTATTGGCAAAAGTGTTTAAAACAGAGGCGCTACGAAAAGTTGCTACTAAATTACGCTACGAAAATGTTTGTACATGACTGTTTTAGAAGTAAACTTCAAGTTTCATTTCAAACCAAATGAAAAAGTATTTTGGAAATTTGAAAGAGGTTTTTCTTCAGCACAGGTCCATCTACAAAAATGTCTCTCAATTTCTGCAAAGCCTTAAGGGTTTGGAAATTATACACTCATATGTGAAGCCTATTTTTCATAATTTTCACTAAATAGATTTGTGAGAAAATTGTAAAATTCAACTTGGAGGAGGTCCAGCTCAACATCCACGTGGCATAATGACACATCATCATTCTAGTACACTCAGAATATTAGTTTTTTTTAGTTTATAAGGGTTATTAAATTGATTTTTTGAACTATTAATGAAAGAAGAGTCCTTTTTGTATTCAAACTCTGCAAAACAGAAATATCCCTAGGAAGTCTCCAAGTGATGGAATTATGTTTGAAATAGGTCTTTGAGGTGGGAATTTGTGGAGAGTAAGGTGGAAAATCATTTTTTATTTCTCATTATATAAATTAAAGGAGCTTTAGAGTTAGAAGGGGTTGGGGGATGGTGACTTGACATTGCTACTATTGTAATTTCTTATATCAGTAATATAGATAGACTTTGTTTTTGCTTCACCTGAGATTCTTGGAATGTTTCAATGAGCTTATGTTTTATGTCTCCCTTTATCTTACTTACAATATCTTGAGGTTCAATTACTCAGAATTCATGTCACACATGCTTTGAATTCCTTTTAACATTGAGCTACTGAATATTTCTGTGTGTTAGTATTGTCCTTCCATTGAAACAGTAAAAGCCTCAGCTTCCACAAGTAGATTCATTTGTCACTTAATTCCTTCTTACTGACTCCATGAGCCCAATGGTAGTGAAATCTATCCCATTTTTCACCTGCAATCAAATACAATAAGTACTCACAGAGTTAGCCATTTGATTTAAGACCTAATTGAGAAAATCATTAGATAAATTGAGAGAGCCCTCTCAGATTGGAGAGGTTAATTTCCAGTTGCAAGTGGTTTGAAAGAGTTACTCCAAGTTGACCATTGAAGTAGCCTAACATGACTAAATTTGGTGATAACATGTTAAATCATTGATTTTTTCTTGGGTATCCTTGTCATTGGATTCTCCTCGAAGATATATTTCAGGTGGTATGTAGTACGCCACGTGGGTTCTCCTGGTTAGAGAGATAAGTGAGTTTGAAGGTAAAAACCTGAGTTGGTGGGCTAAAACCACAAAATAAGGTGACTTGGCACATTTCCATTAGTTGTAGGCACCTAAAATTAAAATTAAGGGTTTCTTTCCATACTTTGTGGAGATACTACCCTAATGAAGGGCTTCAAGGCACTATGCATCCATATAAATCCTACATCTTGTTAAAAATCCTAATCTATTTAGGTAGTGCATCTTCCTTAGGGAATAAGAAAACAAAATACACAATATTTATCAATTAGAATTAACAATTAATAATGTGTTAAAATAATAAATGTCTTCTTCAATGTTCACTATAGAAACCCCTCTCAACTCTATAAAAATAAAGCTCATATATCCTCCAAAACAAGCCATCATGGAATTTTCACTATAACTTTGTTTCTATGAAGCTTAAGAAGCTGAAAAAAAAACCCATTTGAGCTAAAATCCTTATGAAACTCATGACTGAATTCCAGATCTTGGTTCGCTATATTTCACAGATATGATCTGAGGAAGTTAGGTTTTTTGCAGGCTCCCAAATTCCATGTAAAACAAGTGACCTTGGGAAAATCATCATAAATTTCTCTCTAATTTTTTATTCAAATTTCGTAAAAAGTGACAGAAATAGGACAAAATTTAGTTTTTTGGGTATCGTTTTCAGGGCCAAAGGTTGATAGAGTGACATGTGGAACTTCGTACAAATTTTCTCTACTCTTTCTTGAAGAATCCAATCTTGATTAGATTTGTGGGGTTGGAAAGAGGACTCATAAGGATACCATAGGAAGAAATTTCAAACATTGGATATCCAAAATTACATAGATACAACATATTCAATATTAAGCTCCTAGAAGGAAACAAAAAGGTATGCTATTTCTCCATTCTTGTTACGTTTTGGGTCTAGTTTACTTCAAGGGTATGCCGCAGAATTTAAGGGTTCATTTAGTGGCTATTTGAGGGACATTACATAAAAATTTGGTGCCCTAAACAGTCACCTATATGATAGTAGTGAAGAAGTGTATGATTTAGTGCTATGATGATTGAAGTATAGAAAATACATTGAGTGTGATCTAAAGATTTTCGGACTTGTGTATCCTTGTGACAGTGAGGTAGTGACATAAATATTGATTGTATCTTATAGTGATCTAAATAATAGAGCAGTTGGACTATGACAGTGTGTTGACACGATATCCTATGGCATATCAAAGACCTACGACTCAATATTATGTGCATTGATGCCACTTAGCATAACAGTGACAATTTGATCTTAACCTGACACTCAAACCTAGACATAACAAGTATGTTGACACCTTGATTTTGAATTTCAAAAGGAACTTGAAAATCATGATTTGGCTTATGACATTATATGATAGTTGTATAGAATGTTATTGAATCAGTACTAGTGGGCTATATGAAATCTGCTATATAGAACTATTTCTTTGATAAGGAAAGACCCTTGGTGACTGCAATTCTTGACTTGACAATGATATAAAATATCATAATATGGATTGACATTGATATGATGTATTTACTTTGAACTTAACATATGGTTGACCTTGACATACTTGATAATAATTTACACTTATGACTTTATTTTAACTTAACTTGATGGATGAAGACAATACTCACCTTGACTTTGACATCTTAAAATGCCTTTGACACACTAGGTCATTACATGTATAGTGACATTTTCCCCTAAGTTTGACTTAGTATGAGAATATCAAATAGTCATACCACACACGTTGACCTTTTAAATTTGACTAGACTTGACAATGATATATTGACTTTGACTAGTAGAACCTTGAGTTGACAATGTCTATAATAACCTAGGATAATTTGACTATGACCTTGCAGGGTAGCAATTAGTGAAGGGAACATCCTCCATTTATACAACCTATTGGAGAAGGATGGATTGTAGGGTTTGACCAGTCAAACAAGATGCTTACATATATGTTGGTATCTCTCCAGGGAAAAAGTTTGAGAGCATTGATTGCAGGGCATCAGGATGACCTAAGACACCTTGGGTTATGCCATCATTTGATAACAATGCCAGATATTTTTTGCATCGTGTGCAACCTAATACGATGATGACAGTGATACATCATTTATGACTATTCATTCATGAGCAGTGTGATGACAGAGTTTTGATGAATATTATTTTGTGAAGTGACATTTTTTGGTAGCCGAGAGTTATACATTGATTTGCAGTGATAGTGATATACAACGTGCAATGAAAATGATACAATGATAGCTTGATGTGAAGCTTTGCTCAATGATCAGTTTGTGGGAAAAGTTATCAGTGGCTACCAGGATTCGATATATATTTCTTACAACTATTCTACATTGATTCAGAGTATAGGGGGTCCAGTGTAAGAACTGTGAAACGTGATCTATCGACTCTTCTAGGTGATCAGAGTCACCTTCAGGTTGTGGCCTGAGAACACTTCAGGGCGGCAGGGTGGTGCTAGGGCAAGTTGTGGCTTGCACAGGTTGTTGTGGCATCCATTTAGTTATGGAATCCATTCAGTCATGGCTGATAAAATGATAAGGCAACGAAGCATCATTTCTGACAATAGTTGGTAAATAGAGTATTGGGGCACTCATCTGGTTATGGCCTAATCTATAGGGTGTTGTGGAATCCTTCTGGTTGTAGTCGGATATTAGG
Organism: Pinus albicaulis; assembly: GCA_034641835.2. Lineage (NCBI taxonomy): Eukaryota > Viridiplantae > Streptophyta > Pinopsida > Pinales > Pinaceae > Pinus > Pinus albicaulis. Next base: position 674,223,719 of record CM076579.1, read on the forward strand.
GTTTACTAGCCTCCTACATGTTGTGGCATGTGAATCATGGGGTTGATGCATCCCTCAGTTTTAGCTTAAATATTGATGTGACTAATATTTATTTTAAAGAGAGAAGAAGACAATTACGAGAGAAGCGTTCGGTGGTTTTGACTCAGAGGGGGTTTTCCACCTAAAAAATTTCTTTTCTACTGTTTTATCTTTTTGAATTGTTGTATGGTGTTTTTTACTATTGATTATTGTTTATAATTGTTGAAGAAGAACATTGATAATAACTAAGGAATACCTAATTCTCTGAAAAGGATTAAAAAGTGGTAATTGCTAAGAAATATTGATTCACCCACTCTCTCAGTATTTCCAACAATTCCTGCTTATTTTTTGGGTTCAGATTGGGTTGGGAAGGAATTTGAGGTTTCCTAGGTGGGTTGTGGTGAGGGAACTATGGTTGAGGCTAAGGAGGAGGAATTAAGGAAGGAGTTTGGGCTGCCTAAGTCCTCCATCCTTGTAAGGGGCTTCCCCATTCAGGAGGTTGAGATTGATATGGTTGGAAAGGTGGTTTGAAAGGATGATGGTGATACTGAGGAGCATAGGACCAAGGAGATGGCATGGACGAATATGAATGAGTTGGAGGGTACCAAGGTTGGAGAGGTGCATTTTTTTTTAAATTTCAAGAAGGATAATGTGCTCCTCGCATGCCTTGTTTATAAGGCCTAGGATCTTGGGGAGTTCTCTAGTTGATGAAGTAGAGTTTCTGTAGGTCATTATTATCCCCTTGGTACATAGAATTTAGGATTGGAAGAGAGGGGAAATTTTTTGTTGCATGGTTCTTCTCACAGACAGAATATACCTCTATGGTGTTAAATGGGAACTCATGTATGGGATGCCTCTTAGTGCATCTAGGGAAAAATATGGCCAATGCCCTTTCTAATTCTTATTTATTCCTTTTGATCTGCTTAACATCCATTTGCAAGACAAATGTATGCAACATTTCACTCTTAAAATATTCCAAAATACTCCCTATCTCATGTTTGATAGTTGATGCAGAGGGAGATGAGTTTTCCAGACCTTGAATGGACCTACACTTTTTTCTAGCAGCTCTATAATAATTCTTGAATAATGTCTTGATGTCATCATAGGTCAATTAGTAAGTGTCTCCTCCATACAACATATTGAGGGTCTCAATTACATCCTCCCTGATCCCTTGGAGAAGCATTATATTTAATGACTCGGGGTCAAAGGTACATTTAGCCCTCCTATAGTTGAGTTGGAATCTTTCCTCATAATTCTCTAAGGATTCATCTAGTCCTAGGGTCATCCTAAATTTTTCCTCTTTTGTCTCTTTAGATCTACATTAATCCTTGTACTTATCATTAAATGCTTGTTGCATTTTTGCATAGGTGGTGATGCTGCCTACAGATAAGCTCATAAACCAACATAAGGCTACATCCTTGAGCGTTGAGGGAAACAACTTCAACTTATTTTCATAAGAGGTATAGTCAAAGGTCCTACATACAACAACAAACTCAAACATAAGTGTGTTAGGGTCCTCGAAGGCTAAGCCATGGAAATGTGGAAGGGATACAGGGCTTCTATTCTTCATTCTGGCCTCCCCATTGGTCTCTCAGATAGGAAAGAACTCATTTTTCCTATTTTCAACCATGGTTTGGGTAGCTGATATGGGTTGTTCTTCACATCAAGGTTCCTCAAGAATTTCACCTAGAGGATTTTCCAACTCTCCTGTAGTTAGAGAGGTAATATCACAGTCACCAAAGAATAAGGATGGTTGATTTCTTGATGGGGTGGGGGTTTTTAGTAGATATTTCCCTTTATTATCCCTACTCCTATGAGGCATGGAAATACTAGTTTTGATTTTATGTATTTTCCTTTCTCTTTTTTTTTTTAATGTTTTCAAATAAGGAATGCTAATGCCAAAAAAATGATAGAAAATAAATAAAAGTAACATATAAGTAGAAATAAAACCTACTTGACACCTCCCTGGAAACAACGCCAAAAAGTGATGAGCCCCGGTATCACAACAAGATTGCTAAGACTCCCAAGGCTACCATATTTAATTATCAACCTAGGGTTCATACAAACTTAAGAGGTGAAAGTGCTATATGCACAGTAGGTCAAGCTCTACTCATTCCACCTTCAGTCAATGAATCAGATCAAGGCATAGAAAAACCACTCATTTTAGTAGCTTTCAAAAGGAACTTGCATGAAAAGACAAGAGTCTACTCTAATTATAGGAAGTTAAACATTATCCTATTTGTAGAAATGAAAGTGTCATTCATGAAATGTAAAGACTAATTAAAATTGCACGAGGGTAAATTGATTTAATAATTTTAGAGATGAAATATGCTACTATACTTGCAGATGCAAATCAAGATTCTACTTGTGGAATGTAAATCACTACTCTACTCACAAAATGTGAAAATTTACTTGAAAAAGGATACTTGATCTAAAGTGTATGACTATAAAATCTAGGAGCATAACTTCAAAAAATAGATCTAATCTACTTGCAATGAATAGTTTCTTTTCTTATCACTGAGTTCAAGATAATTTAGGTTTACTAACAGAGTACTCACACATTTCATAAGAGAACAATCTTTTTGATTAAGATATGGAAATCTTCTTACTAATTCTAATTGATGTTTTGTACTTGCAGTGAAGGAAGGATGGGTCTAAAGTGGTCCTTGGTACTCTCCAACCATGGATTAAAAGTATGGAGTTCATGCCTCAATCCAAAGATACAAAAATTAAGCTCTAAAAGTAAATCTGGTCAAGTTTAGACAATGTTATAGGATGCTACAAGACTGTTACATGATTGCTATAGGATGCTACTAGATTGCCATGTTTTGCTACAGGATTGGATCCAATAGCATCCTAAGGCGAGGAAAGGTGTTTTGAAGATGGGAGAAGGTAGATGATGGTTTGTGAATTATATATGAGGCATTTTCCAAGCTTAGCACCCCTCAGAGGCCTATCTTGCACAAAATTACATGCTCACAATGTCCCCCAAGGACCCTGAAAAGATGATCTCAGTGGAAGAATTTGAGAGAAGTATTATGTGTCAAGGAGGATGATAGTGATGAAAAAATGGATGTAAGATTACTGTTCCATTCCTTGAAAGTCATTGTTAGTATCTGCACACTAACAATCAAATCCTTCTTACTCTTGGAAATAACATAAATCTAGTGATAAAATTGCAACAAAACAAAACAAGATGGAAATGATAAGTTGAATTTTATTTCATCAATATCTACTCTATCCTATAACATGCATCTAATCCATGTGAAAAGGCATTATCTTAACTTCTAGGTTGCAAAAACAGGGTATACAAGAGAACTATAAACGAAAGTCTAGCAACTTTCAAAGGAAAACAAACACATATTTTTGGCTTGTTGTTGTAGACTCCTCAACCTCACATCCCACAAGAGAGGTGGTTATCAGGCCTACAACCACAATTTTTGCAATGTAACTAATTTCTAAACATGGAAATAAATACCATTTCTGAAACAATGAAAAAATAAAATACATAAGAGATATTCGAGCCTCTAGGTTGGGCCCTAAACCAAGGGTCTCAACCCTCCAAAGTTAACTCATATGTAGACCAAAAATGAACCTTTCATTAACATGAAATGGAGTTCAAATACATCATATCAAAATGGAAATAAAGGTCCCAAGCACTGTTGAAATTGGAAACAAGAAGAGGCTTATAATTTAATTTTCCCTTAATTAAATTAGAAGGAAATTGTAATTCCACATCACATGACAGCTTGTACGAGTTAACTGAGTTAGGAAGACTTAATTAGCTCAGTCAATTCGAGTTGAGGGTCAAACTGGAGGCATGTATAGTTCTCTCTAAGTTCTAGGGGTTCTAGTTCCAGTTTATTTTGTGTTGTAATTATTTAACTTAATTATTTGAGTTAAAATCAATTTAACTAGTTCTAACTGATGGAGGAAGTAGTGAGAGGTCCAATGAATTAAATCTTCTTTAATTCACATACAGTGATCAATAAAATAATTCAATATTCACTATAAATAATTGTTTCATGTAAGTTCCAAGGAAGAAACAGTTGGGATTGGAGTTGAAGAGAAGTATATTATCAGTTGTATAATTAGAAAATTTTATAAGTCATGCATGAGGTCGGCAGAAGGCCTTAGATGTATTACACAATCAATTATTGGGAATTTCCTAATTAATAGGGACTGAATTTCCCTAGGGATTGCATAATCAAGGCTGAGCATCCAGAGGCAAGAAATTGGTTAAGTATTGGACCATACTTGCTGAGATCAGAGTGAGACAGTCAGAGATAGTGCAAAGAGATCTCAAGCCTGAGAGAAGCATTGTATTGTTTCATATTCTTGACTTAATGAAATATACATATAGCGGGGTTTTTAGTTGAGGATTTCCCTAGATAAATATTTGTGTTGTGCAATTGAAATTGTTTCTCTTTCTTGTTCATGTGATTATGTGATCGTAATTGGTTTCCACAATTTGTAGAATAGATTCAAGTATTATGTTTTCCCATCTTACAATATCAGTTGAATGTATGTGGATTTTTCTAGATGGTATCAAAGGAGGAATCACTATATAAGATAATAATACGAGTTTTTTGAAACAGGTGAATCGAATTTGCAGATATATTCTTCAGGACCATCAAAAAAATCAGGATGTATTTATGTATATTAAGACTCAAATATTCCCTTGAGGGGATTTAAAATTACATAGCTTGGAAGGACATGAAGGAAGTAGTGTTGGAAGATAATGAGTTGAAGGAATTCATAAATAATGATATTTCCAGGCCCACAACAACAGATGCTCAAAATCTTGATGTATGGAAGAAGAATGTAGCAAATATGAGAAGGATTATGTTAGAAGGAGTTCGAGATCATATTATCTCAAACCTCCATGGAAAGGAACCTCCATATGCTATGTGGAAGGCATTAACATATCTGTTTCAGAACAAAAACGACCACGAGAAGACGACGCTAAAGGAAAAGCTCAGAAAAATCAAGATGGAAAAGGGTGATACAATACCAAAATACTTGAAAAATATCACTCAATGTCGAGATGAGCTTGGAAGTGTTGGTGTGACAGTTGTCGAGGATAATATGGTGAGCCTAATACTTCTAGGCCTTCCCAAGATCTGACACAACTACCAAGATTCGGTGAATGGGAGCGAGAATCTACCATAGTGGGAGTGATTGTGGTCCGACTTGGTATAAGAAGAGATTGAGCGGAATGCCAAAGATGGGTCCTCATCAAAGGCCTATGATGAGGAGAATTGTGCCTTGGATGGAAAGACAGAGAAAGGGAAAGGGAAGGCATCCCATTGAAAATCAAATTCTTGTCAGGAAGGAAAGAATAAATACTTTTCGAAGATAAAATGATTTCACCGTCATGAGATTGAACACTATGCTACAAACTGTCCATACAAGAAGACCGTAAAGAAGCCCTAAGGAGGAGCAACAGGTGAAGCACTTGCTTCATAATTCGAGTTGGATTTCACTCTCATCACATGCATGGTGTCATTGGTGATGGGTTCTTTGTGGTACCTAGATAGTGGAGCTTCATTCCATATGACCGAAAACAAAGAATTCTTCAGCAACTTGGAGGAGAACGATATCCAGATTCACATCGAGATGGGAGATGACGGGAGGTATAGCATGACCGACATAGGTATTTTTACCTTTATGAGGAAGTTTGATACTCCTCTCACATTAAAATATGTCATGTATATTCCTGGTTTAATTTAGAATTGAGTTTCAGCTGCTATGTTGGAAGACCGTCGTTATGATGTGATATTTAGAGAAGGAAAGGGGTTCCTTCATCACAAAGGCATGATACAAGCGAAGTAGATTGGGGTTAGGGTAAAGAACCTCTTCAAATTGGATGTAGAAAACTGTGTTTCCTTGATAAAGAAATTAGAGAAGGTGTAAAGTCGATACATCGGTGAGTTATGGCATAGAATATTGGGCCATCTACACCATGGTGCTTTAAAGATCATGCAGCAAATTTCTATAGGACTTCCCAAGGGTGCACTTGAGCAGCGAGATACATGCAAAGGGTGTACATTGGGAAGAACACCAAAGCCACATTTCATGATAAGGAAAGTTGAGCAAAGGCGATACTTGGAATAGTTCACTCAGATTTGTATGGACCATTATCGACAACCTCCACAGCAAAACACATGTATTATGTGATTTTTGTAGATGATTTTTCACGCAAGTGTTGGATATTCTTCATGTAGAGGAAAGATCAGACATTCTCAAAGTTTTGTGAGTTTAAAGCACTTGTCGAGAAATATATAGGGAAGAAGGTGAAGGCTCTCATTAGTGAAAACGGTGGAGAATATGTTTCTAATGAATTCAAGAAATTTTGTGCTTTAGAAAGAATTTGATGGGAATTGATAGAACCTCATAACCCATAGAATAATGGGGTTGTAGAAAGGAAGAAAAAAACTATTGTGGGAGAAGCACAAGAAATGTTGCATGATTAGGTCCTACCATTGCATCTGTGGGCTGAATCATGCAACACAACAGTATTTGTGCAGAACATAAGTCCTTATCGGAATCTTGGGATGAGTACACCAAAGGAAGTTTTTTAAGGTAAGAAACCAGATGTAGCACACTTTAAAATTTTTGGTTCATCAGTTTATTTCCATGTAACGAAAGATTCCAGGAAGAATCTAGATCAAACAATTGAGTTGGGAATATTTTTGGGGTACACTGATACACCTCACAACTATCGTGTGTACTTTCCAGCACATAGGATGAAAGTGGTCAAAAGAGTTGTGAAATTCGATGAAGAGAAGACCATGTGAATTTCCCTTGAGAGGGAGCTTCAGTTGCATTAATTTTAGGAGCTCTTAGCTCCAAAATAAGAAATTCAATATGTGGAGAAACCACAAGCAGAGGAAAAAAGAGTTGAAGCACCCACTCATGCAGAGACATTATGAGATAGAAGGAAGAGCACAAGAGAGGATGACAGGTTGGTGCTTGATGCTAGAGAGAATGTGGGAGAACCCACATGATAGCATAGGTAGAGAAGGTCCCAAGAGTGGTACACTGGATACATGGCTCTTATGAGTGAGAGTGAAAATATTGAGCCATCCTCATTCAAGGAATAAGTGTAGAAACTAGTTGGGGTTGATGGCATGGTTTAGGAGTATGACTCCATTATGATAAAAAATGCATGGGAAGTTGTCCCAAGGCCGAAGGGAAGTCGTTTGTAGGATCTAGGTGGTTCTACAAGGCGAAGCATGAAACATATGGGAGTGTTGAGAAACACAAGGCCAAATTTGTGGCCAGAGGTTTCTCTCAGGTCGAGGGGATTGATTACAAGGATACCTTTGCACCAGTTGCAAGGTACTCGTCAATCAAAAATATTCTTGCACTTTCAACATAGATGGGATGGAAGATACATCATATGGATGTTAATGGAATGATTGAGGAAGAGGTGTACATTTAGCAGTTGGAAGGTTTTGATACCTTCGACATAGAGTCGCATATGCAGACTCAAGAGAGCGATGTATGGAATGAAACAAGTACCTCATGCTTGGTACACCAGGATCGAAAACTACTTCATCGGGCTGGGCTTCACCAAAAGAGAAGCATATGTGAACCTTTACCATATTATGGTAGAAGGTAAAATTTTGATCATTGTACTTTATGTCGATGATTTGATACTGAAAAGTGATAAGGAGCTCATCAAGACTTGCAAAGAGGATCTTGCAAGATAACTTGAGATACCCCATAGGCACGACAGAGTTTGGGATATGGTACGGGTGGAAATAGGGAGTGAAGCTTCAAGGATTCACAGATGCAGATTGGGAAGGGATTCCATCTGATAGGAAGAGAACATCAGGGGGCATCTTCAGCATTGGGTCAACAACAATTTCATGGTACAACAGGAAGAAAAGATCAATTCCACTCAATATAGTAGAGGCAGAGTACATGGCTTCTATTCAGGCAACTTGTGAGGCCATCTGGATGAGGAAGATACTTGTGGGTTTTTTTTTCAGTAGATGGATTCAATGGTGATTTATTGTGATAATCAGAGTTGCATCAAACTCTCGATTAATCCAGTTTTTCATGAGAGGTCAACGCATATTCATATTTGGTATCACCATCTCAGTGATTATGTGAAAAGGAGGTTTATTTCATTAGAGAACATTCCTACAGAGGAGCGAGATGCAGACATATTGACACAGGCACTGTAAAGAGGAAAATTCAAGTTCCATATAGGTAGGATCAGGGTAGCATACAATCCCTTTCTTGTTGAGAGGGAGTGTTGAAATTTTCAACAAGAAAAGGCTTCTAATTTGATTTCCCCTTAATTAAATTAGAAGGAAATTGTAATTCCACATCACATGACAACTTGTACGATTTAAATAAGTTAGGAATACTTAGTTATCTCAGTCAATTCTGGTTTAGGATTAAACTAGAGGCATGTAGAGTTCTCTATAAGTTTTAGGGGGTCCAATTACAGTTTATTTTGATTTGTAATTATTTAAATTATTTATTTGAGTTAAAATCAGTTTAACTAGTTCTAACTGATGCAGGAACTATTGAGATGTCAAGTGAATTAAATCTGATTTAATTCACATACAATGATCAATCAGATAACTAAATATTCACTATAAATAGTTTTTGCATGTCAATTATGAGGAAGACCCAATTGAGATTCGCGTTAAAGGGAAGTATATTATCAGTTGTATAATTAGAAAATTGTACAGATCATGCATGAGGTCAAAAGAAGGCCTTAGACATATTGTGCAATAAATTAATGGTAATTTCCTAATTAATAGGCATTGAATTTCCCTAGGGATTGCGCAAGTAAGGCCAAGCATTCAAAGGCAAGAAATTGGTTAAGTATTGGATTAGAGTGAGACAGTTAGAGATAGTGCAGAGAGCTCTCAAGCCTAAGAGAAGAATTGTATTGTTTCATATTCTTGACTTAATGCAATATACATATAGCGGGGTTTTTAGCTAAAGCTTTCTCTAGATAAATATTTGTGTTGTTTGATTGAAATTATTCTCTTTCTTGTTCATGTGATTGTGCGATCGTAATTGGTTTCCGCAATTTGTAGAATATATTCAAGTATTTTGTTTTATCATATTATGAGATTAGTTGAATCTATGTGGATTTTTTTACAACCACTTGGCCCTCAATAACTCTTCTAGCGCCAAAATTTCGAATCCTAGTGAGCTCTTGGGCTCGTTTATTTATACAAAATATGACTAAGGTATAGCTCACTCAGAAGGACTGATTCCCTCCAAAACCTTGAAAATAATGGATCTAGCTCCCTTATATCCTCACATACACTTGAGTTCATCAGCTCCCTGTGGACCTTGCGTTGTTGATGAGTGATTCTAGGAATCAATTCGAGTTGGAGGAGAGTAAATGTAGTGGAAAAGCCTCCTACATTGTAGAAAAAAAATGTAAATTGATGTGAGCAAAGAATATTTTATAGGATGGAGGATAGAAAAATGAGCCTTAAAATTTACCTATTGATGGGACCCATCACCATATCAAGGTGTGACCCATTCTTTGAAATTAAATCACTAGTTGCAATAGTTAGAGGTTTATTTTCGTATTCATGACATAGAGGAAGCGTAAAAAGTTTTTCATTTGTTTGAAACTAAAGGGCCATGCCTTGACCTGGTGGGAAAGCCATACATAAACCCTAACCCTAAGGATGGAGAGGGATCCTATAGTGACTAAGTGGGAATATTTTAAAACTCTCATAAAGTACCATTTATACTCTATCGAGTATGTACAGTATCAATGAATCCATTGACATTATTTTTAGGTGGAGATATGGGAAGGTTTATATAGGAGTACACCACATGATTTAGGAAGATGGAAATAATGTTTGGTATCTCTCTTAAGAATCCAAATGTACTCCTCAAGAATCTGGGTGGTCTACATAGCCATCTAAAAAATAAAATGATGCTATTCAAACCTATAATGGTGGATGAGGATTATGGATAGGCATAGTAGCTGGAAAACATAGGCCATAAGAAAGGGAAATCAAGTGGATTAAAGCAAAAGGAACACCATGAAGCTACTAAATAAGGGAATAAGAAATGGAAAGGGGGGAAGGAATCCGCCGAGCTTACAACAGTCCTCAAGCCCCCAACGTGGCCGAGGGTCGATTCCCAGAATCGACCCTCGGTTAGGCAGGGGCCGAGAGCTTCATTTTTTTTCAAAAAATTCAATTTGTTTTTAAATCTTTAATTTTTTTATTGTTTTATTTTAATAAATTTTAACTATAACATTTTTCAAATTTTAATTTTTAATTTTCTTTTCTTTAAATGGTTTAATTGTTTTTTTTAAAATAGTTTTTGGTTATAAAAATTAATTATTTTTTTTTAATAGTTTTAATTTATATATATTTTTAATTGTTTGTTTTTTATTGGGTTTGAATCTAATTTTTTGACAATTCTTTTTATTTAATTTAAAATTTTCTTTTTTATTTTAACTATTTTTTAAATTAAAATGTTTTTTTTTAAAATATTTTTTGTAAGCTTGTTTTATATTTATTTTTAACTTTATGACTTAATTTTTTTTTTTAAATTGTTTTTAGTTTGTATTTAACCCTTTTTTTTGTATTTATTTATTTTTTAAAATATCCCATTCACTTTTATTTATTTGTTTTTATATCCCATTCAATTTTATTTATTTGTTTTTATAGTATTAAATTTTAAATTTATATTGTTAAATTATGTTTATTTTTTTCCTTTTTATTTTTGTTTTTTCCTTTTTATATTTGGTTTTTTAAAGTTTTTTTTAGTTAATTTTGGTTTATATATATATATATATATATATATATATATATATATATATATATATATATATATATATATATATATAGTTTTTTATTTTTGTCGTAATGATGAACCATATTAAGTGGTTTGAACATGTCAACCCTGAAAAATACTTTGTGATTTCTCTGAAAGATATTTTGTATTTATTTTTTTATGTGTGATTTTTTTTTTGTCATTTTTTATCTTTTTAATTTTTTATGTTTTAATATATTGTTTTTATTTATAAAAGATCTTAACCTCAAAATATTAATGTTATTATTTTTTTAAAACTTTGCAAAAATAATTGAAAATTTCATTATAGAAAACATTGCAAAGAAAAACAAAAAACACATATTTGGAAATCCCTTAAAAAAAAAACGCCTTAGGATGAAAAACAAGAAGAGGAATAAGACAACTTGAAAAATTGTTAAATAATCAGTACTTTAAAAAATGTGCATACTTAGCACGTCAAAAAATTTTAAGTGTAAAAAAATGCCTTAAAAGAATGATGATTTTCAAAATTCGCATGAAAATCACAAACATTTAAAAAAATATATCCACATTTAATACATTAGAAAATTTAAAGTGTAAAAAATAAGCCCTCTAAAAAAGGGGTTGATGCTACATCAACACTTTTCAAAATCAGTATGAAAATCAGTAACATTTAAAAAAAAATGTTCATACTTTATACATAAAAAAATTTAAAGTGTTAAAATATGCTCCATAAAAAAAGGGGGTTGATGTTGCATCAATAATTTTCAAAATTAACATGAAAATCACTACATTTAAAAGAAAATGTTCATACTTGATACATATGAAAATTTAAAGTGTCAAAAATATGCTAAAAAAAGGTGTATTCTGAATCAACACCTTAGGATGAAAAACAAGAAGAGGAATAAGACAACTTGAAAAATTGTTAAATAATCAATATTTAAAAAAAAAATGTGCATACTTAGCACGTTAGAAAATTTTAAGTGTAAAAAATATGCCTTAAAAAAATGATGATTTTCAAAATTCGCATGAAAATCATAAACATTTTAAAAAATATATCCACATTTAATACATTAGAAAATTTGAAGTGTAAGAAATAAGCCCTCTAAAAAAGGGGTTGATGCTACATCAACACTTTTCAAAATTAGTATGAAAATCACTAACATTTAAAAAAAATTGTTCATACTTTATACATAAGAAAATATAGTGTTAAAATATGCTCCAGAAAAAAAGGGGGTTGAGGTTGCATCAACACTTTTCAAAATCAACATGAAAATCACTAACATTTAAAAAAAAATGTTCATACTTGATACATAAGAAAATTTAAAGTGTCAAAAATATGCTTAAAAAAAGGTGTATTCTGAATCAACACTTTTCAAAATCGGATGATTTTTTTGCTACCTCAAAAAAAGGGGTAGTTGGTAAAGTTCTCATTTGATCAATAATTATGTTCTACTTGCCCAAAATCAAAGAATATCTCGAAGATGGTCATCCACTCTCTAATATCTGACTTCCCAATGGCAAGGAAGTCATCAACAAACATCACATGGGAGAAAGAGATTTTTTTATTGATCCTTCGTCCTGAGATTCTTCCATTGGCCCACACTATTAATATACTTCTGCTCAGGTCGTCAATTACTAGCATGAATAGTAATGGGGAGAGGGCACAACCTTGTCGAAGGCCTCTTGATGCCGAGAAGAATTTTGTAAGGATTCCATTGATTAATATGGAAAAATTGGATTTGGTTTTACTAGCCTTTATCCATTTTTTCATGTTCTCACCAAGGCCGATCTTTGTCAATATCATCCATAAATATTCCCATTCAACAAAGTTAAAGGCTTTGGAGAGGTCGATCCTCATCAGACATGCATCTATGCCTCGAGATTCGATGCTTCTCAATAAATCCAAATTGTTCAAGAGAGATGAATCTGGATAGGACTGGTTTGATCTGGTTGGAAATTTTTATTGAGATTAGTTTATACACGGTGTTGCCTAATGAGAATGGTGAAAGTCAAAGAAGGTAGCTGGATTCACTTTCTTTAGAATAAGGGCTATGAAAGTGGCATTCACCACTCCAGAGACCAAACCAACTCTCCTAGACTCCTCCACCATCTCTGTGACTTCTTCAATCATGATATCCTGGAAGTGGAGAAACAATTCCATGTTCAATTTGTTTGGGCCAGGACTCTTTCCCCTGGCCAATACATTAAGGGACACAAGTAGCTCTTCTTTTTCACCTGGGAATTCAAGAATCATGCAGGTCTCTTTGTCAACCATTTGTAGGTAAAGTGACACAAATTCATTGTATTTTTGAAAGGGTGAAATGTATCTTTCTCTGAGATTAGATTGAAAATATTTGAATTCTCTTCCTCGATCTCATGTTGTTCACTTAAAGTTTCCTCTGCATCATTCTTTGTTTTGCAAATTGAATTTTTCTTACAGTGTTTGGACGCCTATGTATGAAAGTATCTAGTGTTTTTTTCCCCAACATTTACCCATATTTGACAACTCTTTCATTACCATTCTTATGCTTGGCACAACAGGAATTGTTTTTTTTTCAATATCACTAATTTTTGTTTAGATAATGCAGATAAGTAGCCTTGTGCTCGAGGGTACTCAAGAAGCTTAATTTGTGCATCAATCCGAATAATTTCTCTTACCTTAGATTTTTTTCTGGTTTCATGCCCATCTCTGAACCACATGTTTGAGGCTTTTCAATTTAAGGAATATTTTTTCCATTGTCGAGATTCTAGTGTTCGAGTTTTTTTTAGCCAAATCTCACAAACCAATGTAATGAATTTTGGTTCCTTCAACCAAAAGTGATTGAAATTAAAGGGAGCGACCTTCCCTTTTGAGGCTCCTGTCCAACTCATAAATATAGGGAAGTGATATGATATTTGTGATGGTAGAGTCCACAATCACAAATTGGAGAAGTGGGTTGCAAGACCATTTTTCACAAAGAAGTGATCTAGTCTTTTTGATATGGCTTAAGATCCCCAATGGTCTTCTCCATGTCATGTTAACTAGATCAGGATTTATATATTTAAGACAGTTTCAGTGGAACAGTTCCTTGAAGGGTGGTTCGAGATATTCTGGTATACTTTATGCTCCCCATACCTTAGAATGCTCCAGTGAAAGATTGAAATCTCCTGTCAATATCATTGATTCCAAGTCTAGGATGCCACTGTTTTTAACTTGGAGCCAGTGTTCCATCCTATTATGGTATGGGGCATATATATTGATTATCAAGAATCTATAGGGTAACCCTTTGCGAGAATATATAAGGATTATTTATGATGTGGATTAAAATTTTTTGAAATGGAATATATCAGGATTCCATAATGTTTCCATTCCTATTGACAATCCTAAGGCGTTGGTGGAAAAAATGTTCCAATTATGGTATATTTGTAAAAGGAGTTCCCAGGTATTTTCCTTGCTGAGCATTGTCTCCTGTAAACTAGTGACATGAAGGTTGTGGATCTAGATGATGCTTTTGAAGGATATTCTTTTGTGGTCCAATCCCAAGCCTCAGATCTTGAGAGACATAATGGTCATTCTGGAGATTTCTGAACATGCAACATCACTCATAGGATGTGGGACTGTGGAATGGAAATATCAAGGTGTCCAACCCTAAAGTATGAAGGATCTATTGAAGGAGATGCATTCCCCTTTGAGGGCTCTTTGAATTGATTCAATAGGTTTGATGGATCCATAGTGTAGTTATATATTTTTTGTATTTGACCCCTCTTTTTTTCCTTATGGTGACATTTTTCTGATTCACCAAGCTTTGGTGTGCTTTTTATTTAGTGAAGAATGATTTATTGATAGTGAGGGGTTCCAAGTCACTCAAAGAATCTTGAGCCAAAACCTCCAACTCAACATCATCTTTGAACAAAGAGAAATTCCCATAGAAGGGTGCTCCGAATTTGATTGGAGATTGTAGTATTACAAGGATGGCTCCTCTTCAGGGGTCCTGAGAAATCTAAATTTTTTAGCAAATGTTTTGATGCGAGGGCTCTTATGGGGAGAAAGCATGACTAATATTGCAGTTTATGCAACTCTAGTTGATGATTTGATAATGGGGTTGGAGTAATGTGGGGTAGGATCTAGTTGGATATCCTGGATTAAGAGATAATCCATAAGAGGTTGTAGGGGTGGAATTTTGAGGAGACTCAGTTCTATTGGCGAGGAGGGTTTGTTAATTGTAAGAGCAGGGTTGTCCCTGATATTTAGATTAGATGAAGAAAAATTACTTTCCTCTAGGTTGAGTTTTGTATGTTGATATCAGAACCCTTCCCGCACCCTGCCACCCTGTCTACCCTATTTGTGTCGGTCAGGACATACTGACATTAGATGACCTATTTTATGACATTAGAGGAAACATAACATAGTGCCTGAGTAGTCAATTACCTGACTCCAAGAGAAAGGACCCCAGTATATGTTGAATTATGGCGGAAGACGCCTAGACACATTTCTTTCAATCAAGATCCATGTTTTTCTATTATCGAGCCCACCTAGACTACCTTCATCCAAGTAATGTATTCTCCCTATTTTTCTTGTAATTGTGGTTATTTTCCCATTTTTTCATAGCTCTAGCGGTAAGCCATGAATCTTAACCAACAAAATTTTCTAGGATGGTATGTCTTTTGCAGGCTTGTATCTAAATTTCCACCTTTGTAGGGAGAGGAATCCTCTTCCCTTGACCCATGGATATTTTTGAATAAGATCCACGTCTTTAGAATGTGTGATATGGAAGGAAAACCATCCATTTTGGAGCATACAGATTTAGGCTTCGTGTTTCATGGAAACCAACTTGTCTCCAATGCCTTCAGTTTTAGTATTTCGAATTCATCCAAGTATCCCTCTACTCCAAACACTATGTTCTGAATTTTTTCTGCAAGTTTGATTGTCTAGTTACCTCTCAAATTTTTTATTGACCTACCTTTTGAGAAGATTCCTTGTGATGTGCCATGATTTTCACTTGAATAGGCATGTTCTCCAAAATTCTTATGGATTTCCTCATTCTGAACCTTGTAGTGATCATTTTTCTCTTTCCCCTAGAAATCAATCACCTTTTGAGTGGTGGCTATAAGGAGTCCCCTTCCTATCTAGCTCCCTTTTTAAGCTGCTATGGTTACTTAAATTAGTTTGTCCATATATAAAATCTCCTCAAATATTGATGATTGGAATCCCATGTCATCAGTAGTCACCCCATCCACCTGTTTTCAATGGTCTCTGACTTATATTTAGTGATTAGAGCACTTGCTGGCATGTAATGGTGAAAAAATTGACCAACCAATCACATTCACCAGTTTGTATTTCTCTCTCCAACGAATCACATTCACTCGTTTATGTATGGTACCTCTAATTTGTTCACCAAAATATATCTTGTATCTAACTTCTATGTAGCTATTTTTAATGTCCAACTAATCATTGCCACTGACCGAAGAAAGGCATAAACATTTTCTTATGTTGATAATTACTTGTGATATTCTTATGTTTTTATTAACTTTCTTGTGTTCTTATTTTATCTTTGTTTCATGAAGTGATTATCAAAACCAAAACATGAATATTAGGGACATCATATGTAGGATGAAAACCAGGGACAAACCCCTATATAGGGGAAAACCGAGTCAAGGACTCTTCCTTCATCAATTCAAATTGAGATGGACGAAGACCCTAGAACAACAGGTTTTCCTCCTCCACCAAGTCAGCCTTCTAATATGATGCAACAATATTCAATCTTATCTTCTTGTTTAATAGCTTTAGCCTAGCAACATCTCAGAAACTTCGATCCCAGTTACTGCACCTACTGCAGAAATTTCGGCCTCCTAACTTACTACAGATTTTCAACCCCCAACTTCAGAACTTCGATCCTATAATAGAGACATAATTTTGGCCCCAAATTCTGCTGAATATATTTGCACGTGTGAGAGAAAGGTATCCAAAAAATTTGATCTTATTCTTCCCAAATTCTCTCCTTCTTCTCCTGCAACTTCACACTCTTTTCTAGCTATTGTAACTGCAGATCAAACGTGTTGTGAGTGTGTGTCAAATGAGGTCCAGTTGCTCCATTTGGTGAGGTCTAAATACCATATTTGAGGCTTACTTGATATCCTTTGAGTCTGACTTAGTGGAGGAGGCCTAATTTACCTAGTTTATAATAAAATAATTTTCTTCTTTGACAAATATTTCCCAAGAAGGGTTATTTATTTACAATATGACTTGGAAAATGACACTTGACATAAACCTTAGAGCTCTACAATGGAGACCTTGACCTAAAAACAATTGGCCCAAGCATGAAACCCATGCTCTAATAAGTCAATTTATTTAATAATAAAATTTCTTTTTCTTTCTTTTGATAAACATATTTCATTATTACTCAAGTATAATTCTGAAGACCAAACCTAGTTACATTCTTCAACACTCTTTTTACTAGGGAGGTATTCATAATTACCTATATCTATAGAGGTACATGGAATATCTCAAAATGAACTACGAAGAGTTCTGGAACACTCAGTGCCAGAGACTAGATTCTCGACCAGGTTAATATATCTAGGTTGGACTAACATGGACTAAATATTTCAGCCAATGTAGGTACCATTAGTCTTACTTAATAACCATCAACCTAGGGATCTAGGTGCATATCCAAGGTCAGAGCTCTATGAACAACGCCACCCTCCCTCTTCGGGATATAGACATCAAACACATGTAGATGTCCTCCCAATCATCAGACACATGTAGATGCTTCAACACTCCCTATCAAACTAGATATATCCATTTTTTTAAGCATCATTCCAGAGTGTTTAAATTATTTATGGAGAGAAAAACACAAACCCAAATCAACAATAAACTTTTAAACATACATATAAGTAAAAAAAAACTTTGGGGTCTTCAATAATCTTGATGCCACTTATATCAAGTTATTCATATGCAGCTAGTAAGAATATTTTGTTACTTCAACAATACCAACACATCATTAATACTTTGTAGTGCATTCATTCTATGATCTCTACTTCAATATGTCTGTTGTCACTCCATAATTTGTAAGATTGGGAAGAAAAAACGATAGCGGACAAACATAAAACCACTTTGGAGTCTGGGACCTAGCCTTCCTAGACTCAGAGAGGGCTCTCTTTGTTTTTATGATTTAACTTGACAATTCTAAATGTTGATATTAGGCTAGTTATAAAAATTATGAGGGTTGTTTGTTTGATTTATTGAGTGGTTGGACAGATAGAGCTGTGAAACTAATCCATTGGGCTATGGAGTCATAAAAGGCTGAATTTTGCATCAACTTTTCAAGGGCATTCACAGGGAAAGCTAACTATGCATACTGGATCTTACTAGTAGTGTGAAATGGGAAAGGAGGAGGAGATTAAGGTTCAACGTAAATGCAGAGTAGACCGTCTCGGAATTATGCATCCAGGTCTGAGAGGAAAAAATTAAGATAACAAACACAGACATAATTAAGGTGCTCTCTCAGCAAATCTTAATATAAATTTTCTATTTTGAAATCAGATAAATTGATGCACAACATGAAAAGACAAAGAAAAAACATTAACATAGAGGAAAAACATCACCATTAACATAGCTCAAGAATCCTCTGAACGGTCTCTTATTATTGATGCCCAGCTCAAATAGTTACAATCTTCCAATACTTCTTAAAATGTAAGTTTAAGCATGTTCTAATTTTCCAACCCTTGATAATGAAAATTATAGCAGTATTTAACTAAAGACTAAGTCAGTTTCCCTCTCCTACTCGACAAAATTGCATTGATTACAATTTAGCAAAAATGGACAAGTGTGGCCATGCAAGGCTTGATCAGAAATATCTGACAACAAACACTGCCTATAGAATTAATTTTGGGCAACTCTTCGTAGATCCAAATGCTTCAATGACTCCTTGGAAGATCAAACCATAAGCTGGGAGGTGGATGTGATGGTCATGAAGAGGTAATCGGTGGTGGCTCTAACATCTGGCCCTGCTCTTCAGAAAATCAGCATTGACTAATTAAGGCTGGTGCAGCGCTTGCTACTTTTCATCAATTAGTGACTGTGCTGATGTGCTTTGCTGCCTTTTCTGTTTCTGTCATTATAACATAAAAATTTTGTATGAACGCCCTTTGCTGCCTGACTCGACCTGTGGTGTTTATTTTCCACCCAAGCCCTTTCGGCCGTGTTTAACCCATTTTCAATCAAAATAGTGTAAAAACTCGTGTACCCGAATTTGAAATTGTTTATATTTTAGTTATGAATACGCATCGCAACTGCGTCAGCATCGCATTTCACATGTTTTATAGTTTAAGATATAAGAATGTAATCGGCGATGTGATGCGAAGAGGGAGGTGACGTGGAGGGAAGGTGGGATTGAGTGCATCAAAAATCGCAGATCTTAGGTTTTGTTATAAGCAGTGGGGGTTAAATACTAAAAGACACGAAGTGTGGGGACAAAGGAGGTGACATGGCAGGTAAGGTGGGACCAGACCGCAGCCCGCATATCGCAAATCTTAAAGTTTAGTTAGAAGCGGCAGAGGAAAACTCTAAAATATGTGAAATTCAAAGCGCGAGAAGAAGGCGGTGACGTGGAGGGAAAGTGGGTCTGACCGCATCGTAAATCGCAAACTTAAATTTTTGTTACGAGCACAGGGTTATATTCTAAAACATGCGAAGTGAGATTTGCGCTGATGGGAGGATGATGTGGCAAGATGGAGCCCACTGCATCGACGAAGTTATAAAGCGGTGAATTTTTTATGCCATAAGGCAAAGTTTATGAGGTTTCATGATATATCAATGTATTTCAAATGGCTTGAAGTGGGGGGTGGAGCTGTTGTGGCGGGGCCAACCGCATCGCAAGTTAAACGAAATACATGCAGGTGCTTCGAACGGTAAGTTAAAAAATATGCGATGAAATGTATCGCAAGTGTTAAGGTTTAATTGCGATGCGAAAAGTTATCTTTGCTGATATGCGATAGATGGTGGGGGGAAAGGGTGACATGTCAGGGGGGAATGGCCCACTTTAATCGCAATCAGGGAAATCAGAAGTGGAGGTAAAACAATGATATAGTGGTGAAACACGGTAAAGTAGCAATATAAAATGACAAAGTGAAAAAGTTAAGGTTTAATGTTTTTAAAGGGAAATGGAATGAAAATGGGGTGTGGTGGGTGAATGGGTCCCACTTCGTCACATATTTCCTTTCGAAAGGTTATATCATGAACTTAAAACCCAAGGTTGGTTTTCGAAGGGGTCCCAAGGTGGTAGCCAATATTGTGAAATGGGG
The DNA here is from genome assembly GCA_034641835.2 of Pinus albicaulis. Lineage (NCBI taxonomy): Eukaryota > Viridiplantae > Streptophyta > Pinopsida > Pinales > Pinaceae > Pinus > Pinus albicaulis. The sequence goes on from CM076579.1 coordinate 674,243,798, forward strand.
GTGCGAAATCACTGTGAATTGACACGTGGGAGTAGGGCCTGGACTCGAAACTGCCCATTTCCGACCCCCTTCATGGTTAAAGTTCAAAGGTTAAGGGGGGTGTGAAATGAAACTAAAACTGTAAGATGTGGAGGTGGGGAACATAGATGATTAATGTAGATGGGTTTAGGTAGGTAATGTGAGGTGGAGTCGAGGTATGAGAGTCAAAGGGGTAAAATGAAACATGGGATAAGAGGAATAACCAAGGGGTGGGGCTAAAAGATATGCAATGTGGTTGGGGACTTAGGATAGAAACATACCATAAGGTCCCAAACTTGAAAAAAATCATCCCTTTTCAGACCTTCAGAGAAAAATTTGAACTCTTTAGTTTGATTTCAGGAAACAATCAGGAAATTTTTAGGCTGCATATTTATAGCATGAACTTTGAATTTCTCTTTTCTTCTTCTTTTTTTTCTCTTCATATTTCTTTGGAAAAGAATTTGAATATTGACATTTATGTACAATATGAAATTTTTTCAAAGAGCAAGTACATAGTCACCTTGTGATACTGTAAATTACAGGGTTCTAACAATGTCCACCATGACTATCATGATATTCCCTCCCTCTCAATTGGGGAGATATATCCTTTCTTCTATCTTAGGCTCTTTCTATAACATGGGAGAGTCTTTCATGGTTTCATTATTTCTTATAAAATTCATCTTGATCTTATAGCTTTCTTCATCATGCTTATATGAGAATCTCCATTATCTTGAAGATTATGTACCTGCAATGCTTTAATAGCAAGTACAACGAAATACATATGAAGTTAACCATATCAGTCATACAATAATGGAAGCATTATACTTTAGATATCAAATACATAAAATTAGTTAGGTTCATAATCAACAAGAGACACATACTTATATACTTCAATTTCTTGAATTGGTTTTTTTATAACCCTAGATCACATCATTAAAGCTTAAAGTAACTCAATAAAGATATTGGTCTCATTATATCTAGGTCCTCATTATTAATTTCAGAGATATGGAAGACTCTACTATGATGTATTTCAAACCCTAGAATCCATATTTGATATACTAAGCCTCAGATGTCAAAAATCAAAACCAATCATAACAAAATCTAAGGTTTCAATAATATGACCAAATTCTACAAGGGTTTGTTGTAAATCGTGGATTTTATCATCATATTGGAAACAATATCACCATATTCTAGAATATCAAACTTCTACTAATACTTTGTTACAAACCCTAGCATAAAAAATTAGGTTAGAATATATACATATCTAGGATCTCATAATCATGAACAAGCATATCACATCTATTAGGTAAACCCAAGACACAAATATCAATATATTAAAGTTAAGACATATAACAATTTTGATTAGGCTAGGGTTTTGATTAGACAAAAAAGTATACACCTAGGGTTTCATTCCTAGGAGCTTACTATAGATATTGTAAGGGGTTTTGTTTATAAGCCATAATTTACCAAAACCCTAAAGGTATATGGTTTCAAAGAATAACACAGCAAACCCTAAAGGACTAAAGTTTCTATAATAGTAACAAAACCCTCAACACCAAAAGAATAATATTTTCTAGATTTCATCAGTAAACCTAAGTAGGCTAGGGTTTCCTAATGAATATTGACACACCCTTAGGTTAGGTTTTTACAGAGAACCTTTTATGGTTCCATAAAAAATGATGATTTTAAAGAGGGTATATTCAATCTAATGATTAATTGCCCTAGCAAGAATCTTTGTGATTCAAGATCCTAGACACAATGATGTTAGTAATGTAAAGAAAATTTTAAAAGAAATGAATATACCTTTATTAAGAACAAAGGTAATGGTATAAGCCATACCTTTGAGTTGTTGCTTTAACAAACCTTGTAGGACATCAATTCTTGAAGAGCTTATTTTGCAACAAAAATTCTACCATGCTTTATCTTGTGAGGTCTTCTCCATAACCCTTAAGTATTATGAAAGATTTCATAAACAAGGAAAATATAAAAAGAAAGGTTATTATCATATAATAAAAACATATTTTGATAAAGGAGGAAACCAAACATAAAAAGATAATACAAGGAGTAAGATACTTATCTTTGGTAAAATGGTGAGGGCTCCCTCTTAATCCAATCTCTAGGGATACCTATAACTTTATAAATAAAATAAAAAAATTCTTCCAAAGCATGTTAGAACTACAAGTACTAGAAATCAAAACATAAACGAAAAAAATTCAAAACTTAGAATAGAGGACTAAGAGAGATAAGAGAGAGAGGACTTATTAGTGTAAATCCTTGATTTCCAATTCTTCAGCCTTTTTCTTCTTGGGTGATTCTTCATTGATAATTTTTGCTTGATCCATATCTCTCCTTTTATTCCTTAGATTCTTAGGAAAATTGTTTCTATAATGACCCATTTTGTGTAAAATTGTAATATTAAATATTGGATAGGTCTATTTTCTTCCTTGGCCCTTTGAAATTCTTGAAGGTTCCTTTATTCTTGTGATGAGAAGAATAGGCATTTGAGATGTTCTCCTCTTCATTCTTCTTATTACTTACTAATGATATTTTGGAATCGTCTAGACTACATGCATTCCATAATTATTCGAATGTAGGAGTATCCTTCCAATTGTTTATTCCTTATGCAAAGGAACTCCAAGATGCTGGTAATCCTAGAAGGGAAGAAATCACGAGCTTATTTTGAGGTATCATTTCATCTATTTCTTGGTGTTCATCTCTGATTCTAGCTATATTTACAAAGAAGGCTTCCACAGTATCATCTTTTATCATCTTCATAGTTCTTAGTTCATTCTTGAGGGTTGTAATTTGACCAATGTTCATGATTGTGAATAATTTGGATAGGGCCTCATATATTTCTTGAGTGGAATCTATGTTGGATATATATGGAATGAGCTTGTCCTTTATTCCATCCACTATTAGGCTCATGACCAATATTTCTATTTCTCTAAACTTTACTTTATCTCCTTCAGTTGATTCATTTGTAGACTTATTTACTTTTCCTTTGACTAGATCCAAAAAAATATTATTCTTGAGGATATGATCTATCCTCTTTTTCCATGCCCTGTAGTTGGAGGCTCCTTCTAGTTTGTTTTCTCCCTTTAATTAATTCGACATAGTTCTTGTATATAGTAGGCTTATCCCCTTATATGTTCCATTTTTCTTGATGACCCTTATTAAACCTCTTAAGACCCCTTATTATCCTTATTCTCCTTTCAATAGATCTCCAGGCTACCATTTTCCTCATTCTTCAGCTTAGCTCTGATACCATGCTAGAAAATTAGAAAGGAAAAAATATTTTCTTATGTTGATAATTACTAGTGATATTATTATGTTCTTATTAACTTTCTTGTGTTCTTATTTTATATTTGTTTCATCAATAAATTATTAAACCAAAACTTGAATATCAGGGACACTAGATGTAGGAGGATAACCATGGAAAACCCCTAGATAGGGGAAAACCAAATCAATAACTCTTCCTTTAGTAATTAAAATTGAGATGGACCAAGACCCTAGACCAACAGACTTTCCTCCTCCACCAAGTCAACCATGATGTAGCAATATTCAATATTCTCTTCTTGTTTAGCAACTTCAGAACTTCAATCCTATAATAGAGATAGAATTTCAGCTCCAAATTCTTCTCAATATATTTGCACATGTGAGAGAAAGGTAGCCCAAAAACTTGATCTTATTCTTCCCAACTTCTCTCCTTCTTCTCCTACAACTTCACACTCTTTTCCAGCTACTGCAATTGCAAATCGAACTTGTTGTGAGTGTGTGTCAAATGAGGTCGAGTTGCTCCAATATATAGGCTTCTGGTGAGGTCGAATTACGTTGTTTGAGTCCGACTTGATCTTCTTTGCGGCCGACTTGGTGGAGGAGGCCTAATTGACCTAATTTATAATAAAATAATTTTCTTCTTTGAAAAATAATTCCTAAAAAGGGTTCTTTACAATATGACATGGAAAAGGACACTTGAAATAAACCCTATAGGTTTACAATGGAGATCTTGACCTAAAAACAATTGACCCAAGCATGAAACCCATGCTTTAAAAATTTAATTTATTTAATAATAAAATTTATTTTTCTTTATTTTCATAAATATATTTCATTATGACTCAAGCACAGTTATGAATACTGAACCTATTTACATTATCCAATACCATGCTTGATGGATATCTCAACATGACATACGTAGTCTTCTTCACAATCTATTTTAATAGAAAAACTCTAGTATTTGCCAAAGCGACACAATCTAGATGTTGAAGATTGTTTGACCAGTCAATTAATGAAGCCAATAGCCACTATGTTATTCCAAATGGGGATATGGGAGGAATGTTGTCTGATAACCAAATCCCAATGTTTATACTCCAGGTGTATTCCTATCTTTCCATATCTACCTTCCTTTAATCCCTTGTGTCATTTTTTGATTGGCTTTTACTACCTACACCAACTCACAACTACCCAATTGATGTTGTAGAATTTCAATTTGGAAAGGTGCCATCACCAGGAACTTTTAGGGGATGTCCAGAAACCCAACCACAATGGATGATCCAACTAGCACCACCATGTCTAAATAATCCTTTCAGACTACCTTGAATTCTTAATATTATTCCAATAATATGTTCTCATAACAGGGACAAATTAAACACCAAAATAAATTAAACTTAAGCCAACAATAATTACTATTCCTCCCAAACCTTCTTTGCTAATATCTAAATAATTTTTAGGAAGTCCTCCCTATCAAGTGCAGAAGATTTTGATTATATAGCAAACTTATTGTGATGTTACTCACCTCATTTGGGGACTCGACGACTTCTCTTCTTTGATGCCTTATGATGCGTCTTTGATAAGGAAGAGTAAAATGAGGATATCAACTTTGAACAATCCCAACAATTGGAGGAATTATGAAATTTTTAAGAGAGACTTCTGTCACTTTAACTGTATTTTTTGTCACCTCGGTCTCCCTAATTCCTTCGAGCCACTAGCTCCATGAAACCTCCTCAGTAATGTTATCATCAAAACAACAATTCACAATAGATATCCATTTTTGTTGATTGCTTCACCAACACACATTTTTATCCTTTGTTACAATTGTCAATCACATGTTCTTCCTCTTTTTTGTTTACAGAATTGCATTTAAAAGTTTCAGAGTGACCATCGCACCTATGTAGAGAGAGTGAGTGCGATGAGCACCAAAAAATTATGAAACAAAAAATTTCAGTGACTTTGTGCACTCACTCTATGTTTTGAAGTGTGATGACATGATAAATCATGGTAACCTTGGCACCTTCCTCGTTTCTATTAAATGCACTCCAAACTCTTGAATCCACATAGAAACATAATAAAAGTCACCAAAGGGGGCTTATACACTTACCTATGATTCTATAGAATATTTTTTCTACATGGTCTAGGGGTATTTTTGTTACCTTCTCTTGGACATGCAACTCAATGCACAAGACACAAGTTAGGTTGGTTCTATGCTTCACCTCCAAATCTTTTGCATGAATTTAGACACTCACACACTTCGTGGAACATTGATTGCATAAGAACAAACTCTCTCTCATTGAGGAAAAACCTATATTTTCTTCTATCGATTCACTTTATATACCTCCTTCTTCAAGCAAAAAGAACAAAAATATATCATATTTCATAGTGTAATTTACTTCGTGGAACATTACATAATGATATAAATCAATAGTCCATTAACATTGATCCAATATAATTATCCCAATGGATGTGATCATATGGGAGAGGATATTGTATCTCCCCTTGATCCTTTTAGGTGACAAAAATTTAATATCCATAATAATTATATAGCAAATTCATACATGGTGATAACCCAAGGCATGATATTTCTTCTGTGCAAGGATATTTTGAGGAAAAATACATGGAGAAAAGACTCCCATAAATGACTAAATTGAAATTTTCATGATTGAAATTCATCTAGGTCCTTAATTATGAGAAAAATACATTTAATTGCAATAATTTCCATGCATATGATGATTCCCAAATGAAAGAAAATATCACTTCCCTATAAATCTAACAAACAACATAAGATTCCTTTAGAATCCTAAACTAAAAATATGTTCAAATTTCTCATTTATTAAAAGAAATAAAGTGAAGATACCACCCTAGAATCGAGACCAATAGTGAATCTAGTCCTACCCCCCACCGCCCAAACTCCTCTAGTTACTGAGGATGCCTCTATTTTATTTCTTCTACCCCATACCCTAAAGTTCAACCCTCCTTTTTTAACCCCTTTCTTTAACCTCCTACCTCTTGGATCCTTGTAATTAGTGTTTCCTTGGATATCATTTATCCTAAAGAGATAACATTAAAAGTTATGTTTCCACTATCCATATCAACGATCCCCACTTGTGAGAAGGAAAAAAAATAGATGAAGACAAGGCTTAATAGATCCAAAATATTGGAAGAAACCAGGTTGAATGACTAATAAAGAGAAAGGTAGGAATAATAAATGAGTTGAACAATTTACGGGTGTAAGAACCCAATTTAGAAAGTCTTTAGTATGACATTCAACCCTATAAATCAAAGCAATGAAGATCCTTTGTGTAAATTATAGCAAGTTAGGTAGCAACAAGAAAGAAGTAGTTCATTGTTTAGTTTTGATTCAAGAAGTGATATGACTCGAAAAGGGGCATAGATGGAGTTAAATGTGTATGTAATGAGGTAATTGTAGAAGTAATATGATTTAGTCAATTAAAGAGCCCTCATGGAAATGAGTGAGAACAAAAATATGTAGGGATCAATATATTCATTATTTGTGTATGAACATATGATTTGTATATATGAATATATTGGTGTTATTTGGAGGAAATTATCCTATTTTGTAAGTAGATATAAGGATATATTCTGTAAGGCATCTCTCTAACATAGCTAAGGATGTAGCTAAGTGGCCATAATCATGGAAGAAGGCCCACCTCATAGTCAGTGAGTATTATATAGGCCCATTAAATTAATAGGGGAAATAATATAATAATGAGCGATAGTTTCCATAGAACCTTTTTTTTCCAAGGAAAAAATTGTAATTTTATTAAAGGTAACATAATTACATGTTGCATCAGCAGAGAAAAAAGATCCAACACCCAACCATGACTGGTGTTTCAAAAATCATGCAAGAGACCACTAATATACATATGAGGAGAGAAACTAAGTTTTTCTCCCTTTCTTTTCTTCTACCTTTCTCCATGCTCCTTGAGATGACAAGGGGGAGACAAGGGACGAGGGGGAGACAAGGGTGAGATAATTCTCTATAGCTGCCCCATTGTACTTTTCTGAGTCAGAGGTGTCTGATAAGTGATGTCGTTTATTCCCACCAATGTCTAAAACAACTGAATCCTATGCGGGCGAGTCCTGGTGTGTTTGTATTTAAAAAGGATCACGAGGTTCTTTTTCTTGTGCATCCGAGATTATTGTTGAATGATTGTTCCCATTTGGAGTGGGAACTTCTGCTCCTTCTTCTATCTCCTCCTCTGGATCACATGGAGGAAATTTCCATCCTTTGGGTGATTTTTCAACCTTCTTCTTTATTCGGTTATCTCTCTTTTCTTGTGGACAGGTATTTTGTAGATGATCAGTCTGCTTGCAAATTCTGCATCTGAAGGCAATGTTTTCATAGTCTAAATGTTGCATCCATTTTTGTTGTTTATGTACCAATTGAATGCTTTATGGTAGTCCTTTGCTGAGATAAACTTCCACACAAATACATGTGAAAGTGAAGATTCTTTCCTCCAATCACTATGTATCTATTTTGATGTATCACCCAATGAAGTTCCCAATGCCTTCAAGGATGCTCTCATTCCAGAAATGTAGGGGTAGCTTATACAGCCTAACCCAAACTGGAATTCTGGAAACTACCATAGTGTTTGCATCAAAATCCGAGAACCATGGGGTGATGTACAGTCCCGTAGAACCCCAAAACCACGAACCCTCCTGGAGTATTTAATCTCTGAATTTTTAGTGTTGGAATTTCACTATGAAGAAGCCTTTGGAACAGAGATATATTTCACACTCCATGGTCCAGTTTTTGAATATTTGATGAAAGAGGTCCATTGGCTTGGGCCAGAAACTATTGAATTGACATTGAGAGCTTGGGCTTCATATGTGTTTCGATGTTCGTCAGTCTCAGGTATGTCTATGGCTAGTTCAGGAGTATGATTCAGTTGCTCTACTATGTAAGGCCTAGGAGCATTTCCCTCTGGTTCTGTAGGGGCGGTTGGTTTTTTGTTTCCTTGTAGTATATTAGGAGGGCCTTGTTTTATTGTTTTGGTGTTTTGAGGTGCTACCTCCCCTGCTCCACCAGGGTTTTTATATTTTCCTTATTCCCTTGTTCCTCCTCCTTGTAGCCGTAGGTTGAGGATAATGGTGGAGCCTATAGCTATGAAGTATTGCTTTATGGATCTGAGGTCCTGTAGTATTCTACCTTCATATAACAGTGATTGTAGTTGAACTGGGTATCCTTGAGCTTTTTTTATTTTCAATTTGAGGTATATCACCAGCCCTGAATCATCAATCCACAATACTATATTTTTCCCTGTAGGGGTTCTAACAAAATTTTTAAATATATTTGAAATGACCTTATGCATGGTTTCTGTTACCATTTTTCTTGTTCCCGCCAGATCCGTTTATGTGTTTTCTGTGTCCTTCAACATTAGGATGCTCGGTTTGTGTAGAGGGTGCCCATGTGGATGCAAGTCAGGTCCGGCGCATAATGGGGCATCTGCATCTATCAGGGGGTGGTAACAGTAGATCTGATGGTAGCCACATATCAAAGATGGGAAGAGATTCGTAACTATCGAAGGCATGGCACCCAAAATTTTCTTATGGTGTTGAGGGTAGCGCATTATATAACTAGAGAAACCCTTTGTAGGTATGTGCCCCTGAATTTTTCCTGCAGGTCTTCTAGCCGCCGTCGAGTGCCTCCGTTGAGTGCATCTAGCAAGTTTTGTTGTTGGTCTTCCAGCCACCATCGAGTTCTACCAGCGAAAGCCACCATTCGAGGGAGCCCTAATTTTAGATTCGTTTGTTTTCAGTTCAAACGATTGTGAGTCAAAGGGCTCTGGTCCCTTCCCACTTCCTTGGCTATGGCAGCAGTTACGGGTTCTTTGGTCTGTGGTTGTGGGAGCCATGAACCCCAAGTGGACGACACCATGAAAAACCCACACCATTTCACCGATCGTGAGCCTCGTACTTCTAGGGCCGATGACCCTCGATTCATGTGTTCGTTTCCTATCCATTGCGCGCATGAGAGGGGCAGCCGTAGTGCTGTGAGACCCAAACCAACAAACCCTAGCGCCGCTCGACATTTTTCTTCCGTTTCCATAGAACCTAACAGGCATCACAATTGTAATCTTTTATTTTCTCATTTACATGTCATTTTACTTACCCATAACCTCATATTTATAATTCTTGATGCTATAATCATTATTTTCTCATAAGGTCTTTTCCATTGCATTTCATTAGTAATTTATTTAAAAACATGATAAACATGAGGATAAATGCATACTTTATATTTATTTATGAATAATGGATTATTTGTGGACAAGTTGTGATAGGATATTAATTCAAGATCTTATGATACAATTTAGAGAAAAATTAAATTAATAATGAAAAGCATGAGTATATTCATGCATTATAGATTTAGCAAGTTACAGTTTGGGAAATTACATATATTTTATGGTTTTAATTATGGAGAAACATAATTTTATGTGCTCACATATGTAGATATGCTTTATTACAAAATTAATGATCTCCAATGTTTATGTCATGGATCTAGGGATCCCAACATTGTTAATAATTATTTTTAGCATACTTTAGGCAAGTTACACGTCGCATAATTTATAATGAATTTGACAATAAAATATTTTCCAAAATGCATTGGGAATTAACATGCATACTGAAAATCATTTTCTATATTTTATAAAGTTTTAGAATGGTTGTAATATTTTCAAATTCGATGATTCTCAAGTGGATTTGTATTAATACATTTGTTGTGCATTTTTTAGAGCACACTCATGTATAAAAAGTGTTGGAATTATGGATAATGTGTTTTAATTGATGGAAACCTACTTGATAAAAATGTCAACACGATGGTTATGCAGATGATGCAGGTGATATAAAAAAATGAATGTCAGTTTAGAGACAGATGGATGTTAATTTTTAGAAAGTATAAGTGGGTCCTTAGAAGCAAGGTCACGTACATACACAAGTACTGTGAAGAAAAGTCGTGTACAAAACCCGCATCATGGTATTTTAGATACCAGGGGTATTTATCATGGTATTGGCCCATAGTAAATAAAGCAATAATGGTTATTTGATACCGTCAAAGAAAAATAATGAAGTTACTGTTTGAGCATCAAGAATCAGCTCAAGTTTCTTTCCTTATGATTGATAATGAAAATCCAGCTGTCCTATCATTTGAAGATGACCTATCATATTTTCAGAATACCAAAGATCAAAACATTCCGGATTGCCTTTCATTTTCTTCATATGTCTCATGTGTTGAAATGTTTTCTCAAGAAGAGATCTGCTCATCTACCTGTTCAGAGTTTTTTGAAGCCCAGGAACATACTTTTACTGAAGTACATGATGAAGGAAGATCAGAATCAGAAGAGAAGGACACCATGTTCTTTCAGCAGGAGGTAAATCTTCATGTTTTTCATGATTCATTGGAAAAATTGTTACAGTCAGCAGTAAAGGTGAGTATTGCAGTATTCAGTGATGAAGGAGATCATGGTCAATTATGTTTTTGGATGCCCAGTTACCAGTATCTATTGTTGACCAGGAGATCTGATCAGAAGAATCAGTCAAGAAGCCATCTGCTTGACTGGTTACATTGGAAAGCCAATAATACATGATTGTACATATTTCATTAATATGCAGGTGGTTGTCATCATGATTCCAAATCTTGATGGACTGCTGCCTTTTTTCAAAAGCTTGGTAAAGTTTTGTTTTAAGTCAGTCATGAGTCATTTGTGTTTGGTCTGTTGAGTCATTTTTTTTTTTTTTCAAGTTATTTCAGTTTGCCATCGAGTCGGTTTGAGTCAAGTTTTCAGTCAAGTTTTCATTCAATAAATGTGTCAAAGGTTTTGTGTTATCCGTTCAAAATAATGATTCCATCGCCCAATGGATGGAGGCACTGTCTGCTCTCCCAAGTTCTACGGTTCTTGGCACCTCCACGGAGCTGGAGCCACCATCCCCATTGGAGCCAATGTTAGAGTCAGCCTTTGCAGCCTTCCTTCAGTGATCAAACATGCTCTTTCAAAGTGATTTTAAAGTGTCAAGGTCAAATTTTGTCATTACAATGAGTCTTCAAGAAAAATTTGGTCACTAGGCATTAGGTCTAGGGTTTGCTTTCACTTCTTCCAAAGTTGTTCAAATGTCAGTCCATGTCACCATTCAGCTGAGTGTACCATCATTAAGAGGGTTTTCATCATCATGTCAAGTTCCATTGAGTCATTTCACAGCTTGTTCATGCTTCAGTTGTGCCTTGGTAAGGTCCATTTCCCTCTCCTAGGGTTTTGGAGGTAATTTCTCTTGGATGGTCAAATCATCGGAAAACTTGTATCCTGATGTTCATACACCTTCCCCTATAATTAATTTACCTCATTAAACACTTCCCATCACTGAGATCCCCAAAATTCCTCATTTTTGCACAAACCCTAGTTTCTTGCCAAAACTTGGCAATTTCCTAGGCTAGGCCTGTGTTTTTCCCTTTTGGACCCCTTCCCCTCACTCAATCTCTGTGATTCCACTTCCCCCTGCTTCCTAACATCCCTCCCTACTTCCCAAAATTTTCCCAAGAATTTAGAAGCCCCTTACCCCCTTCGTTTCGCTTCATTTCGACAAAATTCCTTGTTTCACACATCGGGGTAAGTTTCACTCAAAAGATGTTTCAGAGCAATCAAAGATGAATTTTGGAAAACTGAGAGAGGTTTTTGTCCACAACATCCCAAGGAAGAAAAACCTCCTTCACTGTTTACACAGGTATCATGGTTTTAGAGAAATGTCAAAAATTCCGTTGCCTCAGGAGAATTGAATGCACCTCCAAAGTGACCTTGCGAAAAGCAAGTTTTCTCCTAGCATGTTTGGCCAAATGACTTTCTTGATGCGTAAAATGATAACTAGAGAGAAAGACCTTTCCAATGAGCTATCATGAGCTCAATTTGGAGTTGAGGAAGACCTTCAAAAGTTGATTGCAACAGCGCTCTTCCTTGAGGCAGCCTCATTCTGCTCATTTTGACTAGTGTTGGGAGATTTGATTTTTGACAGGGTAAATGAAATCCAAATTGCCTAATTCCACTTGTTTTGGAAAGTAGACTCCAATAGCTTTCCAACGAGCTATCACACGCCCGATTTGGACACCGGGAAGGCCTCCAAAATCTTTCTGAAAAATGCACTATGTGGCAAGAGGGAACAGGAGCGACCCACCTGGGCATTTTTCATAGTGTAAATTTGCACAGGAGCGACCCACCTGGGCAGAGCGACCCACTCATCAAAAGAGGTCCAAAAAATCATTTTGAGCGCCCAGTCTTGTTTGGGATTGCTTCAACTGGCCTTCAAACAGGTTTCTATCAATTGCTTGATGTTTTTGAATGCATTGGTGGCATCATTGGTGGTTTCAAACGGAGGATTTAAACCCCACAGTCATAGCATGATCGTTTTCAGGGTTTTAAAATGAAAATGAATGGTTGCATGAGTTTGTTTTCTATCTTATATCAGTGGCACATCCAGCCTTGCATATAATATCAAAACCATATTGTTCTCATGCCCATTATGCCATTGTGACCATTGCTATTATTATACCATGTTTAAAACCTTTGTTCCATGGTGACTGTGGTTGTACTATGTCTCACTGCCCAATGTAAAAACATTCTCATGACTTTGTTTCAAACTGCCCATTGACACCTTTGTTGTTATTACTCATAGACAAACACATTCTATTGATGCCATGCTCTCCTTTGATAAGATTTGTTCAATATTTTTGAAAGTTGCCCGCTCCCTTTGATCAAAATTTCACTTGCATTTAAACACAGAGATTGTGCCTCTTTTGCAATCCATTTAAAACAGAGATATTATCATGGTTTGTTTCCTTATGGTGTTTTGACGGTGGGGATATTTGTTGGGTGTTTGAAACATACATTATAACTTTGCCTTCACTGCATCTCTATCAGTATACATATTGCACATATCTTGTTCGCAGTCATGTCAGAGATAGAGTCAGAATATGAGCAGGAGTCGGACAGTGACTCAATCGTTGAGGTTGATGTACTGAGATGGAGCATAGCAGTGCGCCAGTAGTGGTAGCATATCAGAGAGGCGACAGAGCTTTGTTTGCAGCATCACGAAGAGTACTATCTCCACATGGGGTGGAAGGGGTCTCGTTGACTTCATCAGCAGCGCGAGTACTATCTCCACATGGCGTGGAAGGGGTCTCGCCTTCTTCATCAGCGTAGGTACATTCACAGGATCATGATGGAGGAAAAGACACCAAGGTCCCATTTCTCATTTTCAACAGGTTGAACATACACATTGCTACATCATGACTGACAACAACATATCATACAACCGTGACAGTGTTTTCATCACAGGAACTGCATGCACCAAGAGAACACTAAAATGGCGGAAAAGGCCTGATCCACTCCGGATTTTGGCTGAGGCTTCATTTACTGAGCAAGATACATGATGAAGGGTCTTCGCTCCGAATTTGAGCAAATTCGGAGAAAATTTTGTCATTTTGAAATTTTTTGGTCTAAAAACAGGGTTTTCAGTTACGTGGGTCGCGCGCTCATGCGCTCACTTTTTTTTGAGACACTTGCTGGAGGAGATTTTTACATTTTTGGATTTTTCATGGTTAATTATGCATCCTCTTAAGTCAACTTAGCATTTCAACAAAATCTGGATGGTCAAACAGCTCAAAAACACCATGAAAATCACCTTGCTGCCACCTTTTGCACCAGCAGGAAGTACCTATGGGAGAATGAGGTTTTGGAGGGTCAAATCAACTCCAAATTCCGAAATTCCACTTGGGTTGGAAAGTAGACATCCAGGGCTTTCCAACGAGCTATCATGAGCTCAATTTGGATGTCGGGAGCTACCTCAAAATCAGCCTGGAACATGAGCGACCCACGTAGTTCAGGAGCGACCCACCTAGAGATTTTTCTGAGTTTTCAGCTGCCAGCTCAGTATTTCGTCTATTATGGACCAGTTTTGCTTATGGATAGAATTTTTGGGTTTTTATGATGTAAATTCATGTTTGGCATGTAACTTTGGCTTGTTTTTATCTCTTCTAGAAGATTCACTCTCAAATGAGTAAAAAATCATGTAATGGATCATTCCACTCTTTTAGAGGCAAGTTGTTAGCTGCCTAGATTGTAGTTCCATGATTAGAATTGGTTGAAACTGATCCCTGAAGAGGGAATTCGACCCCTAGAGGTGGGGAAAGGTGCTAGAGTGATCTATATATTGTAATTTCTCAATCATTTTCAGAGGTTGGAGAGGTTGGACTCTTGGGATACTTTTGATATCATTGTACATACTTTTCATATTTTGGCTAAGGAAAGATCAGGGGTTTTGCGGCACTTGTTGGGATCCTTGTGGTGTTCTATTCTTGATGGTGTTTCTTCTTTGTTTACTGTAAGTTTCTTCATGTTTAATGTATGCCATCCTTTCATTATGCTTCTGAACTAAGTCGAATGAGTGATTAAGGTTGAATCCATTGTTTACAGTGCTTGGCCTTTGAATTCAGTTAGTTCTATATGTTTTCAGCTGTTTGGAGAGGATCCAAGTTCTTCTTTGCCCTCTTCAGCTCCTCGTCGGTCTAATCTATCCATATATCCACTTTAAAGCATCAAGATCATCACCTACCTCGCCCCAGCTTGAACTCTGCAAAGGTCTGACCTTATCCCCGGACCCAAAATTTGTTTTCCCATTACTCCAGCGAAAACCCAAAAAACCAAAAATCAAACATTCCTATCTCTTTACTAGCCTAAAATCAGTTCTTATTATAAGTCATCTCGCATCCTATTGCTTATTTTTTCGAGATTGACGGAGAGAGCCCTCTCCTGTCCTCGTAGGGCTAGCTACGAGGCTGAGCGTGGTTTGATGTAGCCTTGAGTTTTACTTCATTTCAGCCTGAGGTAGATTTGAGTGCTAACATAGTGGCGACCATACTGGGGAAGAAACTCAAAACGTTTGCTTGTTATAGACGGAGTCTGAAGTCACGCCAGGTAGCTTTCGAAACGCTGTTGCTATGCATCAGCGAAGTAGATAAACGCTGCTTCAGTCGATCTCCGGTATAACTTGTAATCGTAGTATTTAACTTGTAAATTGCCCCAGTACATGTATCAAGTTCAGATCTGATCGTTGATGGTGAACAACAGTCAGACATCGCAAGGCTGAAATCATTCACCTGGTGACTTCATTCACTGAACAAATCCATAAATCGATGCTTCATGGTGACTTCACTACAGGGAGATCAGTAGCTGTGAGATTTTCAAGATGGACCGAATCACAAGAAGATACGCTCCCATGAGCCGAGATCACATTCCAGGTTTTCCGAATAAGATGCCCAAGGTAGATTGGTCAAGGAATCTGCCTACGTTTAATGATGATGGTAAGAAAGATGCTGCTTTACATTTGGTTAGATTTCACATGCATATTCGCAAGTTGAAGGTGGCTTTTCCGGAAGATTGTTTGATGAAGATATTCCTAGCCACTCTGGAAGGTGAAGCCCAATCTTGGTATGAAAATTTGCCGCCGGCATGTATTTACTGTTTAAAGGATTTTCATGCCCTGTTCATTGAAATATATCAAGTATCTTATCCATCATTAAATTTAGTTCATGATTGTTGCAAATATGCTTCTACTTTTATTGAAAGCCTTGAGAAATATTATGAAGATGATAATTTCATGGATGATGAGATCATGGAAGCATTGTATGAAAACCCATTTCAGCAGCATAAAGACGATCATGAGAATTTGCAGCAGGATCAAGATCTTAGTGTGGTAAAAGATGAAGGAATTTTGCATCTTGATAATGAACAGGAATTACATGAAATGGATCAGCAGTATGAGGAAAGTTTGTATACTCCTTCACTTGAAATCAATGAAGACAATTATTGTTTGAGCAAAAGAAAACAAAAGGTATTGTCTCCTCTGTCTGAAGATGAGATAGATCAGCTATTGAAAGGTCATGTTCCAGCGCAAGTTAACAATTACTATGGGATTAACCTAAGGTTTTGGTTGAGGATAAAACTATATAAGGAGATGGAGATTAAAGTATTAAGTGTGCAATTAATGGATTATACATGTGTGATCTGATTTGGAACATGTGTGCATCGGGGAGCATGGAGAAAACTCAGATCTGAAAGATCTGAAGATATGTTGACATATATACTTGATTGATTTAGTTATTTCAAATGTCTAAGTATCTAACAATGATATATTTTTGATGATAATGATACTTTGATATGCATATTTGATCGTGAATTTTGTGCAGAATTTGTTGTGGGTGCATCAAAAGAATGTTTCAATAATTTCATATCTGTATGCTATATTGCTATTGAAAGGTCACGTACAAACGTGAATCATCTTCTGGGTAATTGCGTATATATTCTGTAAAATGTTTTCAGTATGTTTAGATTTGTATGTGGGTGTTATGAATCGTAAACATGTACATACACGAATATGTCTTGTGAAAGTAGCATATACAACTAGGGTTTGAACTGATGCATAATACAGTCTGGTTTATTTGTTGCTATCTTTCAGTGAAGTCTTGATCATGCCGATATTTGTTTAACAATGTTGAGTGGGTTGGTTGCTCATGATTAGAATATTATGCTACAATTTGGTGATCTATGATTGGTTCAGTGATATGAGAATAGTAGAATACTTGACTCAGGGATTACTTTAGTATTATACTGATTCATGATGCAATAGTTAGTGATTTTATATATGTACGCAGGTATTATGCAGAGGAAGTGCGTATATAAATGAGTGTTCTTCATAAAAGTAGTGTATACATTCTAATGTATGGGTTTGCAGTGACAACAATTGGTTTCTCTGATGAACAAAGTAAGTCTTGGTATATTTATGAGTGATTGTGCATTGGTATGATTCGGTTATGATTGATTTGATTTGGTTGCAATAACTGAGCAAGATTCAGTTATTGGCTTAATGGTAATACAATGATTAAGTTGGTTCAGTGTTTGGTTTCAAAATTGTTACTTGGTATCGGGCTTAATGTTGGAAGTGGTTCCCGTTTGAAAATATGATGAAAATTGGCCTACAATTTTGATGTTTTGAGTTACGTGGATCTAGTATGAAATATTATGAAAAGTGGTCCAAAAAGGTGTTGAGGGTTGGAGCCTTTAATGAGGGGGTCTAAGCTTCCTTTCAGTAGTAGCTGGTAAATTTTTTCAGGGGTAGGAGCTTTGTAACAACTCCGGGTTAAAAATCCATGTGATAAAGTTAATAAAGGTAGAATAAGACCAAGGTTACGGGAAACTTATTCCAAGCTAAATGTTGGGAAAAAAAATCCTAGTGTGGGTGTTCATTTGGTTTATTATGGCTAAGGGAAATTGGAAAAGGAAATGGTAAAGGATTTGAAAAGGAAAAAGGCATTAATTGGAATTTTGTTTATGAAAATAATGGAAAATAGGAGAAAATGAAGGTGAAAGGTCACATGTTGCATGTGAGGAGGAAAATGAAGGAAAATAATGGAAATTTGAAGAAATTATTGGCCTCATTAATAAAAATTCTTTTTAGGATCGGTTCATAGCTCTTTTCAATTCATTTTTGGAGTTCTCTCTCTCTCTCTCTCTCTCTCTATATATATATATATATATTCTCTCTCTCTCATACTCTGGCACATTGAGTATTCTTGGAGCACTCTAGCATTGGAGGAAGATGGAAAAGGAAGGACAAGAAAGCAAAGGGAAGAAAACATCAAGCAAGGAAGATTTGGATTTGGTGGCTACAACGAGATTACTTGTAGGTATCAAGTTGCATGTATAATTCCCTTGATATTTTTGGCATGCATGATACATGCATATGTATTTTTGGTTCTCTTTCTATCAACGACATGGGATTTGTCAGGTGTGAAAGTTGTTTTCAACCTTGCCTTGCCATTTCCGAATAACCATGGTGTGATGGGGTTTCTCTTACTTGGTTGAACGATATTTCCAGATGGTTTCAAAACTAAGTGGGGTGGTATCAGGAAAAATCACAAGGCCTAGGAATTCCTTGACCGGTAATGGTGGGATACACGGTAAAGCCGATAGGGTGGAACCTCATTAGGCATAGGAATCCCTTGACTGGAAATGGAGGGATAAACAATAAATACTAGAGGTGGATACAAAAAAATTCCTCACGATTTAGTTGGAGAGATACGAAGGCATCTATGCTTGTTTAAGGCCTAGTGATCCCTTGACTAGTATATCGCAGGATTGTGGTAAAGCCTGTAGTGTATGTTTATTTTTTGGGACTAGTAATCCCTTGGAACGATGCACGGTAAATCCCAAGGAAGCATTGATTTATTTTGTTGTGAGTCCCACATTCATGCTTGGAATATGGCACGTGGGTGATTGGATGGAAGAAATATTTGGTTCTGCCCAATCTATGGTCGGGTGGTACGTGGAAGTCCCTAGCTTGGTTAGATTTTTCATATGTTAATAATAGTTATTTCCCTCTTATGTATTATGTGTAAATGTGCTTGTTATTATGTGATTATAATGGTTTTTCTATCATTGTCGATATGTTGGTTTTATTTTAGTTATAACCAGGGTTTATGAGAGATTTGATTTATGGATATCATCATGTTTTGATTAGCAAATGAATGAATAATGAATGTATGAACTAATAGATGATATTGTAGCTATTGTGAGAGGGCATCAAGCCTTCTTGATGGTTCTCAGATAAGTATGAAGTCCCTATCCTCATATTCATTGTTATGACATGTATATTACATGTTCATGATGTGTTTCATGGATTGTCTGTCATGGCTAGGCCTTGTCAAGTTAGGTCCATGTTCAAGTTTTACATTAGAGGCCTTTCCATCTTATTACCTATCATTTATGAGAGTTTCATCAAGTTCCGCGTAGATGCCTGAGTCTTGGCCCTAAAAATTGGTCCAGAACCTAGGGTCATTGGCACAGAACTACCTAGAAAAATATGCAGTCACATGGATTCCCTTGTTGTGCATGTGATTGGAAGGTTTCATTCACATGGAGGGATTTTCATGGGTGCAACTAGGGGTCTAGTTTAGTCAAAAGGCAGGTTAACTTAGGGGTTGGGCACCTGAAATAGTTGGTTAACCCATGGGGGTCTTGTAGCTTCCGAGGAAGGTTAGATTGGTTTTGGTTTGTTGATTCCACTTCCTTAACTATACTTGGGGAGTTGAATCATATCATAATAACTATTCTTCACATGTTTACCCCGGTGGACTAGTTAACTTGGGTAAATGTGGGAGGAGGGTGTTACGGAGTGGTATGAGAGCATGGTTCACCCCTTGGACTGGATGGGCGGAATGTGTTGTTGTGCATACATGTCAGTTTCATATGTGTTCATTATACTTATGGTCTATGTGTTTGTCATGTGTGAATGATGGTAGTCATTTTTACAGTTGTATTGTCATGTAGTAGTTGATTATGTTGTTGTGGGATGTGTTCATCATGAATGCATGCTGATTGAATATGCATTGTTATGCATGAATATTGTCTATGTGGCTATATGGATGTTGTGTTATGGTTATTCTTGTCACACATAAGGTCATGCTATGTAGTTGGTGTCATCATTCATGATGTTGATATATTATTATGATTATCATTATACATGTATCATGCTAATCTAGTTGTTCTTGCAAACGAGATAACCTCCAATGAACTATAATGAGGTATGTTGGTTATGCTATATTTTGGTTTAGATGACATGGTATACTTGTAGGAAGAATATAAAATATGACTAGCAATATGGTAGACTATAGTTCATGAGATTCTCCCTATAGACCAAATGAGCAACATGTCAGATAGGTACTCTCTTGATATAGAAGAAACATTGAGAAGTTTGAAGGCATAAATAATAATTTGTAAAGAATATAATCATAGGATCATTCAAGCACAAGAGAAACAAGAAGAAGTTAATGCGGTCATCCTTCAAAGTTTTTCAGACTTGCAGAGACATGGACTGCTTAGGATCCGTCATGGGTAGGAGGGAATTACTAATGGAGCATATGGCAGTAGTTCTCATGGTGGGCAAAGGTGAGATAGATATGACACGATTAGGGATGGCAGGTTCTTGGACACACCGGTAGGAGAGGTGATGGAAACAGGTTCTATTCTAGCTCTGGTTCTCACATGTATCATGATCATCATTGTTATCATCCTTATAGGAAGAATGACAAGGTACATTTTCCAGATGAGTTCAAGAAAGAAAATCCACCTACCTTAGATGGAGATTTGAAGAAGCCAGAAGATGCAAAGGCATGGTTACTTGGTATGAATAAATTATTTGAGTTGCATGATTACACAGAGAACATGAAGGTCAGAATAGTTGTCTTCATCCTCAAATCAAACATCTGGTGGGAAGACGTGAAGTGTGTCAGAGACATCAGAACATAAGAGTTGAGTTGGCATGAATTCAAGAAAATTTTCATGAAGAAATAATTTCCATAGAGGTACTATGACAGTAAATCTAAGGAGTTCTATGAGCTAAATATGGGATCAATGACGGATTATGAGTACTATATGACAAAGTTCCTGGAGTTATTGAGGTATATAGCGTATCTTAAAGATGAGAAGGCCAAAGTTTAGATATTTTTCAGTGGGTTACCATTAACATTTAAAGATCATATTAAATATGATGAGCCTCAGCCACTTGAAGAAGTCATTGATAATTTGAAGCATTTTTATGAGAAATAAAAGTGCAATACAAAGTCTCATCAAGGTTTGAAGGGGATATTCAAAGCTAAATTTAAATGGCAGCCAAAGTGAGCAAGACCCCAATATGAAGGTGAGAAAGAGAATGTTGTTCCTTACAAGAAGTTAAATGTAGTTAGATAGGGACATGGGTCACAACTTGGAGGGAAACAGAATAAAGCTGATGGTATCGGACAGTTGCAGTGTTAGATATGTGGCTAGGAGCATCTCAAGAGAGATTTTCCGTAGTATCAGGGTGGTAGGACTTAGATTTACATAGCATAGGAAGTGCAAACAGTTGGGGATGTTGGACAACAAATTACACGGATCTATGAAACATTGGATAACATGTAGGTAGATCACTAGGCATCTATTATCGGGATGGATGGTAAGCTTTTTGATCAAGTTGTTTCTATTTTTATTAAACTTGGAGCTAATTATAGTTATGTTAACCCTGAATTCGTTGATAAGTGCGGGTTGCATAAAGAAGTGCATGAAGAATATTGGTTAGTGAAGTTGGCCACAGGTACAAAGAAAATATTCCATCATTGGGTAAGAGCTTGTGCATTTGAATTGAATGGTATGCCTACATCAATGCATCTGAATGTACTTACGTTGGGATCGTACAATATGATTTTGGGTATGGACTAGTTGTATCTTCATAGGACCAAGGTGGATTTTTATGACAAGGCTATTGAATGATTGGATGAAAATGGAGAGTAGAGAATATTGCAGGGTAAGAATAAAGCTACCCCAGTCATAATGGTTAGCGTCTATGCAAGAAAAGCACAGTCACAGGAAAGGGTGTGTGTTATTTGCAATACATAATTCTAGTGATAAAGGTAAGGATTTTGATGATGAAGAATCCTTGAATAGGTACCCGATTCTAAAAAAGTTTTAGGATGTATTTCCCGTATATATTTCATAGTTTCCTCCTCATAGGAAAGTGAAACTTTCTATTAAGTTGGTACTAGGTGCAACACCAACATCGAAAGCACTATACAAAATGAGAACTCCAGAGTTAGTGTAATTGAAGCTGTAGCTGAAATAAATTATTAATAAGGGATACATTAGGCCAAGTGTATCACCTTGGGGCGCACTAATGTTGTTCAAAAACTTAAGAAGATGGTACTTTAAGGCTATGCACTGATTACAGGCAGTTGAATAAGGTAACCATCACGAAAAGCTATACGTTACCGAGGATTGATGATTTTTTTGACCAGCTGAAGGGAGAAACATTGTTCTCGAAGATTTATTTGAGATCAGGATATCATCAAGTATGCATCAAAGAAGAGGATATTTACAAGAATTATTTTCAGACTAGGTATGGGCATTGTAAGTTTCTAGTAGTTCCATTTTCTCTTACTAATGCTCCAGCTACTTTTATATGCTTGATGACTAGTGTGTTGTATCCTTGTCTGGACAAGTTTGTTATTGTGTTCATTGATGGTATATTGATATATTCCAAAATAGGAAGAGCATTTCTAACATTTAACAATAGTACTAATGTTTCTAAGAGAGAATATGCTGTATTCCAAGCTTAAAAAATGTTTTTTATTTCAGATAGAGGTACATTACTTATGGCATGTTGTCTCCAAGGAAGGCATAACAGTGGATTTGGAAAATATAAAGTCTATCATGGAGTGGAAAGCTCCTACGAATGTGGATGAGGTAAGGTAATTTATGGGGTTGGAATGTTACTATAGGAGGTTCATCAAGAACTTCTCACAGATTTCGTATCCTATCACATCATTGCATAGAAAAGGAAAGAAATTTGACTGGACAGAGGAATGTGCAATGAGTTTTGAGTAGTTGAAGAATTTGTTGAAAAATGCTCCAGTTCTCAAGATTGCAGATCCAAATAAAGAGTTTTTGGTTGCACCAATGCTTGCAAGAGAGGGCTTGGTGGATTCCTAATGCAAGAGGGACAAGTGGTATGTTACGAATCAAGTAAATTAAATGAGCACGAGCATAATTATGTGACACATGATCTTCAGTTGGAAGCGATAATCCATGCACTGAAGATGTGGATAAACTATCTTCTTGGTAGGAGGTTTGTATTGATGAATAACCATAGTGGGTTGCGGTACTTATTTGATCAACCGAACTTGAAATCTAGGAAATTTAGATGGTTGGCCATGATCAGTGAATTTGAATTCGAAATAAGGTATATTAAGGGTAAAGAGAACATTGTTTCAAATGCTCTTAGCAGAGAGTATAGGTAAATCATAGAGAAATTATGAGCTTTTATGGGATAGATCTAATAGATTGGATCTTGCAGGCAGGACAACAGGATGACAGGTATAAGGAGATTATGCATGGGTTACAACAAGACACAAGTGAATAGGATGTGGACTATCATCTCATAGCGAATGGTTTCGTTTGATTTAGGGACAAGATCTATGTGCCAGACAACAATGAGCTCAAGAAGATTATCTTGAGGGAGTTTCATGTTAAGCCATATTCAAGTCACCTAACATATTACAAGACATTGACAGTGGTGAAGAAGCTCTACTATTTTCCGAACCTAAAGAAGGAAGTGGTAGAGTTTGTGGCTAGATGTTTGGATTGTCAATAGGTAAAGGCATAATGTAAGCATCCAGGTGGTTTACTATAGTTGATTTCGATTCCAAAATGGAAATGGTAGGTCATTTCTATGGATTTCATTATAGGTTTTCCAAGGGCATCTAGAAAGCATGATTCTATTATAGTTGTGGTTGGCATGCTGAAAAAAGTAGCGCAATTAATTCCAATGAAGTCTACTTATTTAACTAGTGATGTGGTAGAGGTATTCATCAGAGATATGGTGAGATTTCATGGTGTACTAAAGAATATTGTATTAGACAGGGATGTTAAGTTCACTTCTAGGTTTTGGAAAGAGTTATTTTCAGGTTTGGGTACAGATTTTTCCTTGAACACATTAGACAGATGGACAGATGGAGAGGGTCAACAAAATTTTGTAGAACACGTTGAGAATGTATTTTTTGCATCAACAATGGAAGTGGGTAGATTATCTACCTCTAGTTGAGTTTTCTTACAACAATGAGTATCACGAGTCACTGATTATGAGTCTGTTTGAGGCACTCTATGGGCGGAGTTGTAATACTCCCATAAGTTGGAATGATCCAGTGAACATGGTGTTGATTGGACTAGACATGTTGGCAGACATTGAATAGGAAATGCAGGTAATCAAGAAGAATCTAAAGGCAGCAGAGGACAAGAAGAAAATTTATGTAAATCAACACAGTGCATTGAAGGAGTTTTAGGTTGGTGAAAATGTGTATTTGCGCCTCAAGCCCAAGAAAAGCTCCTTAAGGATTGGGTCATGTGCAAAGTTAACACCTCAGTATTGTGAACCTTTCAAGATCCTTAAGAGGATTGGACTAGTGGCCTACATAATTACACTTCATCTGACAATGAAAGTCCATGATGTTTTCTATGTTTCATTTCTTAAAAGATATGTGAAATATGTTGACCATGTTATTGATTGGTCTTTATTGCAGGTGGAACCAAAAGGAGAATTCTAGTCGGAACCTTAGTTTATTTTGCATAGAAATATTCTCATGCTCCAAAATTGAGTAATAGAGTAGGTTAAAGTGCAGTGGAAGAACTTTGGGCCCAATGAAGCTACATGGGAGATGGTTGATCAGATGTGGGCTATGTATCCTTCATTATTTTCCGATTGAGGAAAAACAATTTTGGTATATGTATATATGTATATGGATGTAAATATTTCCACGAGCTATGTTATAAATCTCCAATAAGAGGTATGGATGTCATATTGCTATGTGGTCATTTTGGTTATGTTCTTCAGTGGTATGTTCATTTTAATACTGCATCGAGATAAGTTATAAAGCTCTATAAGCAGTATGTTTTGGTTTTTCAGTGGTTTTCCTGGTTGTAGGTGTCATTGAACACTGAGGATGGTATTCCCCTAAGGGGGAAGGATTTGTAACAAGTTTGGGTTAAAAATCCATGTAATAAAATTAATAAAGGAAAAATAATACCAAGGTCATGGGACATGTATTCCAAGATAAATGTTGGGAAAAATATCCTAGTGCATGTGTTCATTTGGTTTCTTATGGCTAAGGGAGATCGGAAAAGGAAATGACAAAGGATTTGAAAAATCAAGAGCCATTAATTGACATTTTACTTACGAAAATAATGGAAAATAGGATAAAAGGAAGGTGAAAGGTCATAGGTTGCATGTGAGGAGGAAAATGATGAAATATAATGGAAAATTGAAGAAATTAGAGGCCTCATTGATAAAAAGGCTTTTGAGGATTGGTTCATAGCTTTTGTCAGTTCATTTTTGGAGCTCTCTCTCTCTCTCATACTCTCATACACACAAAGTATTCTTGGAGCACTCTATCATTGGAGGAAGAAGGTAAAGGAAGGAAAAGAAAGCCAAGGGAAGAAAATATCAAGAAAGGAATATTTGGATTCAATCGGTACAACGAGATTAATTGTGGGTATCGAGTTTCATGTATGATTCCCTTGCTAGTTTTGGCATGCATGGTACATGAATTTATATTTTTGGTTCTCTTGCTATCATTGGCATGGGTTTTTCTGGGTGTGAAAGTGGTTTTCAACATTTCCTTTCCATTTCTGGATAGCCATGGTGTGATTTCTCTTACTTGGTTGAGCTGGATTTCTGGATGGTTTCGAAACTGAGTGGGGTGGTCTCAAGAAAATTCAAAAGGCATAGGAATCCATTAACCAGAAATGGAAGGATACATGATAAATCCTAGTTGCGAATCCTCTCATTATGCCTAGCAACCCCTTGACCGATAATGGTAGGATACATGGTAAAGGCTAGAGGTGGAGATGGAAAAATTCCTGATGGTTAGGTGGAGACATATGGATGCATCCATGATTTTTTAGGGCCTAGTGATCCATTGACTGTTATATGGTGGGATTGCATGAAAGCCTGTAGTGTATCTTTATTTTTTGGACCTAGGAATCCCTTGGTGGGATACACAGTAAAGAATGAGGAAGCCTTGATTGGTTTTGTTGTGAGTCCCACATTCATGCTTGAAATATGGCACGGGCATGATTGGCTGATAGAAATATTTTGTTCAGCTTAATCTATGGTCGAGTGGTATCTGGAAGTCTTTGGTTTGGTTGGATTTTTCATATGTTAATTAGAGCTCTTTTTCTCTTGTGTATTATGTTTAAATTTTCTTGTTATTATGTGATTATAATGGTTGTTCTATCATTATTAATTTGTTGGTTATAAGCATGGTTTATTAGAGATTTGAGTTATGGCTCTCGTCATTTTTTGATTAGTAAATGAATGAATAATGAATCTATGAACTAATAGATTATATTTCAACTATTGTGAGAGAGCATAAAGAATTCTTGAAAATTTTGAGATAAGGATGAAGCTATGCTCAAATATGTTGTTATGACCTATAGATTACATGTTCACGAATTTCTAGGCAAAGGCTTGAGTCCTGGCCCTAAAAACGTGGCTCAAAATATGGGGTCACTAGCACAGAACGACCTAGAAATGTCTACAGTCACATGGACGCCCTTGTTGTGTCTACGAATGGAAGGTTTAAATCACATGGAGAGCTTCTCATGGGTGCGATTGGGGGTCTAGTTTAGTAAAAATGTATGTTAACTCAAGGGTTGGGCACTTGAATTGGTTGGCTAGCCCATGGGGGTCCCAGAGCTTCTAAGGGAGGTCAGATTGGTTTTGGTTTGTTGATTACACTTCCTTAACTGTACTTGGGTATTTGAATCATATCATAGTAACTCTTCGTCACATGTTTACCTCGGTGGACCGATTATTTTGAGTAAATGTGGGAGGAGGGTGTTACAAGCTCCCTTCCGGTAGGAGCCCATAAACGGGATTAGGGGGTTGTAGCTCCCTTCCAGTGGGTGCTGGAAAATGAGAGAAGGTTTTAGCCTTATGTAGGTGAGTTCATGCGTGATGGTAAGAGTCTAGCTAGTACAATATTGCAATATTTTTTTCATTATAATAAAAGAATAAGACATAGATGATGGCAACGGTGATTTTATCCCACATTGGGCTTCCACCTAAAATCCCGTTGTTCATGTGTGTTTATGATATATGTGTTATTTACTACTCATGGTTTCTGCTTAATGAATGAATAATGAAGTAACGATGCACTGGTTAAAGATGAACATACGATGAAATATATGAAAAGTTAGTTAACTGGATATACATTGTTTATGTTCACTAAAGTCACATGCATACGCTAGTTACATGAATGAAAATAACATATCGAAATCAGAATATGAAATGAAAAGGTTTAAATTGAATTAAAATACTAATTCACAACCCCCCCTCTCAATATTTTTCCCAAAAATTGGAATCAGAGAAGGTCCCTCAAAAAAACTTAATCGCTTAAAGGGAGATCCATCAAGATGAGTATTCAAGAAGTATTTTACGTCAGACCACCTTTGTTTAATGGAACTAACTTTTTATTTTGGTAAGTTAGAATGAGAGAAAATTTGCAGTAACTAGGAACTGATGTATGGGAAATTTTTGAAAGTGGATAACGATGTCCAGCCTCCATTCCCACATATACTGCAACGAAGAACTATTATTAAACCAATGCAAAGGCTTTAAATTCCATCTTGGGAAGTTTGGTCGAGTCTGAGTTCATGAAAGTCATGCAGCTAGACACTATAAAGGCAATGTGGGATAAGCTTATCCAAAGTTATGAAGGTGACACCAAGGTAAAAAGGGCTAAACTTCAAACATTTATAATACATTATGAGACTCTTAAAATGCATAATGATGAAAGTATTGCAAGATTTTTCCTTAGAATAGATGAGGTTGTTAACTT
The DNA here is from genome assembly GCA_034641835.2 of Pinus albicaulis. NCBI lineage: Eukaryota > Viridiplantae > Streptophyta > Pinopsida > Pinales > Pinaceae > Pinus > Pinus albicaulis. The sequence goes on from CM076579.1 coordinate 674,271,570, forward strand.
TATGAAAAATCTTGGTGATGAAATAAAACATGCTACTATTGTTGAATATTTTTTGAGATCACTAACTCCAAAGTTTGATTCCAAAGTCTCTGCTATTGAAGAAATGTAGGATTTTAAGAGTCTTACTCTTGAAAAACTCCATGGGATGTTGACAACATTTGGGATGATGAAAGGGAACCCATCAGACATCAGAGAAGCAACCTTCAAAGCCACTCATAAAAGGAAATAAAATGAAAATCCTAAGGATACAAGCTACATTTTAGATGAGGAAGAAGTGAATTTCATGAGAAAGTTGCAAGGGGGAACTAGTAAATTCAAAGGTAAGCTTCCCTTTAAATGTTTTTCTTATGGGAAATTAGTTCAATATGCATCCAAATTTCCATATAAATAAAATAAAAAAGATAATGGAAATAATGTAGAAAAAAATGCCAAAAGGAACTTTTCTACCAAGAAAAGTTTTTATTCTAAAGAAGGCACTCAAAGCACATCTGATGATCAAGAAAATTCAGATTTAGATTCTAGCAATTGTTATCAAGTACTTATGGTTCTTGAAGATTAGTCAATTAGTGAATCATATATATGTGAGGTAGATGACTTAAAGAAAGAATTGGAAGAGAATAATAAATTCAAGAATGAAAACAAAGAACCGGAAACAAAAGAAAATAATATGGTTAAGGAAATAAACATGTTAAAGATGGAATTGGAATAGATGAACAAAAAGCATAAGAAAATAACTTCAAGAAAAAGAAAATCATTGTGAAACATTAGAATCTGAAGTTGTGACTATAAGGGAAGATTATGAGAAAATCAACAAATGGGTAAAGGCATATAAATCACTAGAGAAGATTAACAATGAACAAATTTCACCTCTAATTAAGAAATGCATTGGTTACAATCACATGGCTTCAGATGTACAATGCAATAACAATAAAAACCAGCATGAGGTGTTTCAAAAAGACACTAAAGCAAGTAAGACATCTAAAAGAAAATATCCTAGATAAAAAACAAGATCAGACTGCAGGCATAAAGGATGGTTTCATGGATATTGTTTCTCTTGTACCTTATTTGGGAATAATTCCACTTATTGCAGGTCAAGTATTTGGAATAGAAGCAAAATATGGGATAAGTTTCAGCATATGGCTAGAAATTACAAGAAAATTTGGAGGGAGAAGGAACATCATTAAAAAATGTACGGAATATTTCCCCTATGCAGTCCATTACTCTTAAATCATACTTCTAACAATGACTGCAAAAGTGAATGTGAGGTATATAACCTCATGAAGAGTAGGTGATGATTATTAGGTCCACAAGAATAATGATGTATGATCTCATGGGAAACTATGCATATGTATATCTTAACGATGATTTCCTATTTTGTTTTGATATTCACTTAGTAATGATTATACTATTGACATTGCATTACTGAAGTAGTAGCAGACATGAACATGCATGGTATGTTTAGGGGGAGCTGTGATTATAAAGAATCAATAGTTTAATTTATGTATGCATATCTCATGAAGGATAGTCGTGTGTATACGCAATTTTTGATCTAGATAGTCGTGTATATTTCTTTGTGATGAATAAACAGTGGCACAGATTCAGGGGGAGCTTCTCATATGTTTCCATTAGATTGTTATTGGTTTTTTGGTTCTGATATTAGTTTGTTGCATGCTGTTAATAATTTCCTTATGCTGCTTAGGAATGATGGTTGGTTCATGATGGTTCATGAGATATTGAAAAATTGTTGTTTTGGTTCTTTGATGGATTTGTTGATTGATGAGATTGATATGATCATATTTTATAGTGAATAGTTAGCACAGGTTGAGGGGGAGCATCTACTATGCTTCTATTAATGCATTGTTGGCATTATGGTTTCTTGAGAATTCCTTATTGCATGGTGATTATTATGATGAGTAAATATCATTGTTGATGCATATGTGTTACTACTATTACTGTTGAAGATACAAAGATTGCTATCATTTTTTCAATGATAAAGTTTTGAATGATGTTTCTTGAGTCACATTCTCTGAAATGAATAATGGTGTCCCACCCTTTCTAAAGCTTGAATATATGAATATGACATTGGTTAATGATGTTGTTGATCATATTTGTTATTTCTGATGGTTCTCTTTGTTTGCACGTATGTTGTCGATACATATGCTACATATGATGATGTATATGTTGTTTAAGTATTGTGGCTCTTCTTTTGTGTGAAGAAAGTATGTTGATCTTGAAGATATGATGATCTTGATGATATGAGATCAAGGAGATGAGTTACTAACAAAACTTGATTGCAAGATCTCATGCTATGATTGGTTGATGATTTACTCACTGTTGTTGGCATCTCTCATTGATGAGAAGATATACACATATTGTCATCACTATGTCATGGATCGATGAATTGCATATAGTGATCTTATGGCTGATTACATGAGTTGAATTTTGGTGAAGTTGTTTATGGTGTGATAATTCTAGTTGATACTCTTGATGAAGTATATGCTATGGTTATTATTGATGTCGAAGGTTCTCCTTGTCTTTTATGGATGCAATATGATGGCATTGTTGTTCAAGAGATTGATATTGTTTCCAATACATGGAAATAACATACTTACCTTGATGATATGAGGTCAAGTGGATGAGTTTCTGACAGATCTTATTGCACTATCTTATGCTTCTACCACAATGGCTTGGTGATGCTTGGAATAATTTCATATTTGGTCACATATTGATGACTACATTATCTTACATATTGATGGTGAGGATGTTCAGGATATTATCCATGTTGTTATCATATGTTTATGTTGCAGATTACTATATGGTGAGTGATGATTGCTAATGAATATTATGGTATTTATACCTCATGATTGGGGTCTCTGGTTTGGTTATAAATCTCATATATGTCTCTTGATGTAAAGGTCATGAAAATATGCATGTTATAAATCATTGTAAAATTTAGTCATATATGGGCTATTAGGATCAGGTCATTTATGTATGTAATCCCATTATTTTGAGCAATTGATGCAATGTTAAGTCAAATATGTAGCCCCACTGTGTTGGGTGATTGATGTAGTCATGAGTCATTTGTGATAGGAAAGGTCATATTTGGTTGAGTCATAGAGTCATGTACTTCATTGAATATGTTCAAGAAAATTCAGCATATGCGTAGGGGAGCATGGTCCGTATGCAATTTTCATATTCAATAGATCATACCTATAATGATCCTCTATAGAAAGGGGGAGACAAGCCTTCATTCAACATTGGCCAACCTTTTCCCTTGATGTAAAAGGGGGAGAGAAGCTTGGTGTTTGGAGAAGAATTCTTGGAGAGAAGCTTGGTATGTTTAGAGATGTATTTGGAGATGTTTAGAGGTGGTGACCAAACACAAAAGTGGTTTCCATCAAGTCCATAGGGGGATATTATTGGCATTATGGTTGTGTTATCCTTGATGGAAACCTACTTGATAGACATCAACACGATGGTTATGCAGATGCTACAAGTGATATGAACAAAACAATTTCAGTTCAAAGATAGATGGATGGTAAAGGTAAAGTTTGAGAAAGTATATGCGAGTGAGAAGAAAGGTCATGTACATAATCCACACCATGGTATTTTAGATACCATGGGTCTTTACCATTGTATTAGCCAATATTAATCATAGCGACAATGATTATTTGATCCCGTCAAAGAATACTAACGAAGTTACCATAGGATTTACCTAAGGTTTTGGATAAGGCAAAAACTATAAAAGGAGATGGAGATCAAAGTGTCAAGTGTGCAAGTTATGGATTATACATGTGTGATATTATTTGGAATAGATGTGCACCAGGGAGCATGGAGAATACTTATATCTAAAATATCTGAAGATATGTTGACATATATGATTGATTGATTTAGTTGCTGCAAATGTCTAAGTATCTAACAATGATAGATATGTGATGATAATGATACTATGATATGAATACGTGATAGTGAAGTTTGTGTAGTATGTGTTGTGGGTGCAGAGAAAGTATTTTTGAGTAGTTTCATATTTGTCTGCTATCTTGTTGTTGAAAGGTCACATACATACATGGATCATATTTTGGGTAATCCCGTATATATTCTGCAAAATATTTTCAATATGTTCACATCTGTACATAGGTGTTGTGAATTGTAAACACATACATACACAAATATGTCTTGAGGAAGTAGCGTATACAACTAGGTTTTGAAATGATGCCTGATACAAGTTGGTTTATTTGCTTCTATGTATCGATGAAGTATTGATCATGTTTATCTCTATTTTTCAATGTTGAGTGGGTTGGTTGTTCATGATTAGAATATTATGCTTCAGTCTAGTGATCTGTGATTGGTTCAGTGATATGAGAATAGTTGAATACTTGATTCAGTGGTTACTTCAATATTGCAGTTATTCATGATGCAGTAGTCAGTGATTTTATATCTTTACATGGGTCTTACGCAGAGGAAGCATGTATATAAATAGGTGTTATTCAGAACAATAGCGTATACATTCTCATGTATGGGTTTGCAGTGACAATAATTGGTTTATGTGGTGAACTGAGTATGGCATGGTATATTTATGAATGGTTGTGCATTGGTATGATTTGGTTATGATTGATTTGATTTGGCTGTAATAATTTAATGATATTTAGTGATTGGTTTGATGGTAATATAATGATAAAGTTGGTTTAATTCTTGGCTTAAAAATTGTTACTTGGTATTGGGCTTAACGTTGGAAGTGGGTCCAGTCTGAAAATATTATGAAAAGTGACCTATAGTTTTGATGTTTTGAATCAGGTGGATCGAGTATGAAATATTATGAAACATGGTCTAAAGAGGTGCTAAGTGTTGGAGCCTTTAGTGAGGGAGTTAAAGCTTCCTTCCAGTAGTAGCTGGTAAATTTGTTCAAAGGGTAGGAGCTCCCTTCTTGTAGGAGTCTGTAAATGAGAACAAGGGGTTGTAGCTCCCTTCTAGTGGGCGATGGAGAATGAGAGAAGGTTGTAGCCTTCTTCAGGTGGGTGCCTACTTGTTGGTAAGAGTCCGCACCAGTACAATATTGTAATATGTTTTCCTTTATAATAAAAGAAGACAGAGAGACATCGACAACGGTGGTTTTCTCCCACATTGGGTTTCCACCTAAAATCCTAGTGTTCATGTGTGTTGATCTGTTTCGTGTGTGTTAATGATCTATATGTTATTTATTGCTCATGGTTTCTTCTTAACGAATGAATAATGAAGTAATGATGCATTGATTAAAGATGTAAATATGATGAAATATATGAAAAGTTATTTTACTGGATATGTGATGTTTATCTTCACTAAAGTCGCGTACATATGCTAGTTACATGAATGCTAATAGCATATAGAAATCAGAATACGAAATGAAAAAGTTTAAAGTGAATTAAAATACTGATTTACCACCTCACCTCCATAGTATATTTCCCAACAAAAAAGCTCAAGAAAAAAAAATTAAGTGTGGATTGTGATAATCACTCTCTAATATAATTATTAGTATCATTCTTATTTATTTTTTAAGTTGTAAAAGTAGTGAGTATTAATGTAGATTAATATCAAGATTTATTTCTACAAAGGCAGTGCCAAATCTAATAGAATAGAGTGCTATATAGTTAGTTTAGATAGTTCCTTTAAATTATTCTTGTGTGGTTTAATTTATTTATTCAATTATCTTAAATAAGTAGGATTGTATTGATTTGTTACATTATATTTATTTATACAATTAATTTCTTGGTGTTGATTTAATTTATATGAAATTATTTATTTATATATGATTCTATTTATTCATTATAGTATATTTATTTATTTATGATTACATTTCAAAGTGAGTTTTACAAAGTTTATATATTTTTAGCAATGTTCTTAAACGTATGTGCATAACATGATAAATATACTTATTTTTTGGTGTTAAAAATGATTATTTCGGTAAGGACTAGACTTCCTTTTCGCAATGTGAATTTCCTTTCGCAAATAGTAGTTAGTTTTATTGGTTTTGAAGTAAGTGTGATTTCCTTTTTTCAAAATAGTTAATTGAATTCTTTTATATGTGATTTCCATTTTTTCAAAAGTTCGTATAAACTATCCAGGATCTATAATTGTCTATACTTTATGTGTAAAAGACATTATTGAAACTACAACTACTTAACCAACCAATGAAAGAAGAAACTATCGCTTGCATATACATTGCACGGTAGCTCATACGTTCCATATGAACCCTCAGTAGACAATCAAATGAGAAGACCTTTTCATTACATCTTTGAGTAATTAGAAAGGAAATTAAAAGGCATGTCAGAACCCAAGGTATACTCAAGAGAAAATATATAAACGGAGGAGTAATTATCATTGTATTGGACATGTTGACTATTATATTTTAGTAAGTCTAGCGAAGTGATTCATTTTATAAGAAGTAATTAATGTTGTTTTTTTACCTGAAGGTTTTTTCTAATTTTTGTGTATATTCTGCATACTATTATGTTTTTTTATAGGGACTTTATTTTATTGACTCATATATTACTATAGTCATTTATAAAAGGGGTTTTTAAATTGTGAAAAACAAAGTCAATATATTGCAAGTATTGAAGCGAGATTTGTGGGATAGGGAAAAACAATAGATATTGGGAGAAATGAAAAAAGGGTATTTGCTAAAAATAGGAGACATGGTTTTTTTTTGGATATATGTATTGGGAGGGATGAAATAAAAGGATTTCCGGAGGTTTTTCTCAATATCTACTAAGATTAAGGGTATTCTTTAATATTTCATGAATGTAGGTTCTTTGACATGGGTTGAATCCATGTTTAGGTGCAATGTGGTTTTTATCCTTTATTTTTAAGCTTTACTAAAAGTGTATCAAATACATTTCTTAAGAAAAAGTGGAAGTAATGTTTTAATTTTTGTATATTTTTCAACGTGAAATATAGGGCCATGATTATCAAATCCATTTCTATAGTATTTTTTTGTAGAATCTAAAGAAATTAATTATAGTTCCAATTTTATCTTCAAAAGATACTCGGTTTCAAACATTCAAGTTCAAATATAAGTCTAGAAAGTGAGGACATCACTAATATAAAATTAGTTATTTTAGGTTTTTCCTATTACAACCATGAATTTATCTTAGGTATTGCATATCATACAATTTTTGATAGGTTGGCTAAATTGAATTGACTAAATCTAGGTGAAGGAACACTTGAAAATTTTCAATTTAGCATATTATATACATATGAGTTGAACTAAAGGAGTTATAATCATTTCAATTTTCCTCCTAAAAAATACTAGCCACACAAAGAATGTCCATTGAAAACTTATCTATTTTCTTTAAAACCTAAATATATTGGTAGGATTCTCCAATAAAATGTATTTTATAGGAAAAATGGATTGTCCTAGTATTAAAAATACATATATTGGTGGGGAACCAAAATTTTCTTTTATTAAAGTGATTATTAATGTATAACATCCATCGGTTGTTTCCTCAAGATGGTCCTAGCAAGGGAACTATGCCAAGGCACTAGAGTTTTCTTTTATAAATGATTGGATAGAGATTGTATGTAATCTTTGAGCTATGTGACAATAGGTTTTATATAGATCACTCAAGGTATTTCCTACCAATGGACACTTCTGTTTATAAAGAAATGAGTTGAAGAATAAGAAGTATAAATTGAAATACCTTTAACATCAAATGATACTACAATCTCTCAATGAAAAACTTACACTAAAATAATATTTCAACTATCAACCAATTTCATAAACAATAACTACACAAAATACTCAACACACTAACTCAATAACAAAAAATACAATTAAAAAATATTGAATCTACTCATAATTCTCTTCACTTATTAAGATGTTACTCTTGATCTAAGAGAAAATTGATACGCAACTTTAGCCTCTCAATGAGTACTTCATATTACAATGCATATTTTATAGATGTTAAAGACCATGATTCATAAGAAATAAATTCACAAAGAAAAACAATACATACTATAAATAACTGAAAGAATAATTTATTATAATTTATTAATTTCAAAAATAGAGTCTATGGGCTATTACAAAAATAATACAATTTGGGTTATTTTCTCCGAAATTCCATCCTTTCTTCTAAGTTTCTTTATTTTATTTTTACAAAATTGTTACATGAAAAATTTGTTGCAATTGCAACTTTTTAGAATCTACTTTACAAAATAATAGAGCAATTTAACAACTCGAGCTAATAATCTACCAATTTTTCCAATCTGATTGCATTTTTTCTGAGGTGGTATCAAAACTTTCATGGAGGAAACTTTGCCATCATGTCCGAATATTCTCCAACTAGATGATGAAATGTTGATATATTTATTTAGGAAACTTCCATCTTGGTATATTTTTGGTAATTGGGAGTGATTAGAAAACTATTTTTAATTTAAAAGAGGAGGTAAAAATCATCAATCAACTTTTCTATGACAATTTTTACTTTTATATATCTTTTTCATATGTGTAAATTTATCCATTTTATTCCTTTCTCTAAGAAACATCTCTTTGTAAGCATCCAAATATATTAAAACCTAATTTTCATTCCAACAAGCTGGAAGACCCAATTCCATCAAAGCATTGAATCTTTTGTTAAAGGTGTCAACATTTTTCTTTACTATTTGGGATTTATCTTGTGCTTGATGAAGTAAATTTCTTTTAGTCAAGACTTTGTTAGCCTCCATTATTAGTGAAATCCTATCTTGAAATCCTAAAGCATGCAATTTATACCTAGTTTTGGAATTTAAAAACTTCAAAACCTTAGTGGATTTCTAAGTTTTATTTCCTAATTCTTTTATTGGACCATTGGATAACTTCTTCTCTATTTTAAACCAAATATGAATCATTCCCCACCACTCCAAAGGAATTCCACATCTTTGAAATCCCAAAAACAATTTATGCTTATAGAATTGGTCTTTCTTTAGTTAAGGCTAATGTGCCTACCAATTGATTATGCAAATATTGTTTTTCCTGTTGTAACTTGGATTTTAAGATCTTTGTTAGAATAAACACAGCGAAAACTTAAAACAAATAAGACACAGACACACACAAAATTCAACCATGAAAAACAGAGATTTGATCAATATTTATGGTAGAATTCCTATCAACCGCCTACTCCTTTAGACGGTTGTTTTCTTCAATTTTTACCAAAATTATATGCATGTGATTTTCAATTTCTACACCCTTTAAAATTAAAGTGGACATTATTTTATATAATTTCACAAATAGATCAACATATGTTGATGGTGTTGAAGAAGATAATGGAAAAGTATGTTAATTTCTTTATTTTGATAAAATTTCAATTTATTTATCATAATTCTCAATTCTTCAATTTTTACCAAAATTATATGCATGTGATTTTCAATTTCTACACCCTTTAAAAGTAAAGTGGACATTATTTCATATAATTTCACAAATAGATCAACATATGTTGATGGTGTTGAAGAAGATAATGGAAAAATATGTTCATTTCTTTATTTTGATAAAATTTCAATCTATTTATCATAATTCTCAACATTTTTATTCAGTGCAATGATTACAAGCAATGACTACTCATTTTCTTTCTATACTTCCTCCAATTCAAGTGTATGCACATGTTCCATATTAGGAATTTCTGATGTCTGTCTTAATTCATAAATATATGTATCTGATTACTTGATTAGGACTTGTATTGAGGAAGTATCCTTTGGGATTTCATCCAGCTTAATAATAAATTGCCCAAATTCATCTATCTTCATATGCTTTGTTCTAGTAGCAATTCCTCTTGTTTCAAGTGATTTGAGACCTTTGACACCATATTATCTATTTTAGATGCACTAAAGGAAGTGCCTATAAGGCTTCTAAAAATAAATTTACGAGTTTCCCTATGCAAGTCTATTTAATTCACCAAATGTATTTTCTTTAGGTCCATTATAAGCTTTGTTGGCCTACTATCTTCTGCAGTTTTAATTATTGGATTTTTAGGCTCTAACGTAGCCATATTCAATTGCCCATTTTCATAGTCCAGGGCATAAAATATCCTAGTTTGATATGAACTTGAGCCTTGCATCCATAGTTATGAGTATGAATCTTATTAAATATCAATATTTTTATTATTTATATTCATAAACCATGAATATATATAGTCTTGCCTCTTTGTAGCTAAAGGTGACATTCCTCAAGGCGAAGTTTCCGGAAATGTAGATGTTGTTAGTAAAAGTTCTCAATTGAAAGAAAGAACACTTGATGTCACTTCTTCTATTATTTGTATTGAAACTTCCATATCCCCCTCCTCTTTTATCCTTTGTATTTTCCTAGACTATTGAACTTCTTCCTCTATTTTAAAAATTGTTTCGAGGCTTTGAGTAAAAGTTCTTTTTATAACTTTTTCCTTTGTTTGGGGTGTTTCTAACACTAGTGGTTGGGATGATTGTTCACCTTCTGAAATATATTCCATGCTTTGGTTTTGTTCTCATACCCGCCTACCCTTTTGCCTAGTGTCTCAATTTCTAGTTTGGTCATATGAGCATGAGGTTTAAAACCATATGTATTTCTTCTATTTGACATAATTCTGTATGGATCATAAGGTCATACTTCTCCTCGAGAAAAAACAACTTATTTAATTATGTCTTCCACATATTCCAGATAAGCTCTAGTATAAAAAAAAAAACGGACCCACCTGCTTTTTCAATTTAAACATTTCCCAATGCCTTTGGGAAATAAAATTTATATGGTTCAATCTTAAAATATATATGATGTATTCTAAAGGAAACATCATCATGGTCAGAAAGGATGGGAACTCATAAGGAGGAATCTCACAACCATAAAATTTGATTTATGTAAAATATTCAAATAAATACCAATCTCCAACTTTAGTATCTAGAGTAAGTTAGAATTTTCTTCATTTCTAGAAAACATTTATTGATCAAAAGAGATTTTTTTATGATTTCTCTGAGCAACCCCTCGAATCTCGCTAGGAAGGTGAGATAATCGGACTAAGCTTGATTTCTTTATGCATAAATTTTGAATGAATAAATTAAGAAAATTTATAGATATATTTACAATATAAACAAGTTGATTTACAATAGTATACAAGATTTTTAAAACTACACAAAATGAAATATAAACATAAATACGAAAACACATGTGAAATATACATTGTAAAAGATATAACATCAATATGAAATTGAAGTACAAGATTATGGGACAACCCACTAAACAATGTTTTGGAAGCCACCAAACTCCATAAACACTGTTAATAATGAATTATTGATAAAAGCCAAATAATATATACATGAAACAAGTGGTACAAAAGAATAATTTGTATTAAAAATACAAGTACAACAACTTGTAAAGTGGATTTATGCCAAAAACCTTAGTCAAAATTTATTTTAAATGCTCACAATGTCAATAAACCATATGTGAACATTTTGTGAAGCACAAAGATGCAATTTTTTTTTTTATAAATCCTCCTAATATTCTGGCATAATTAAATTTACTTTGTTTCTCTGCAAAATAAACAACTATTAGTAAACCTAGACCTTCCATCAAAAAATTTTTAATTGCAGAAAATCAAGTTTACTTGAAAAATATTGAGAATAATTCAATGGATTTGCTTTTCATTCCTTGTCTCCCCTTGGAAAAAATTATGCTACCACTAACAAATTAGCTTCTTTAACTGAAAAAAAAAAATCAAAGGGAAAATGACAACTATTATTGTTAGTACATGCCTCTCCTAATAATGTAATATCTCCTTTCCTTCATAGACTCCAGCCCTTTTTGTATGCCTGGGATGTAGTTAAGAAGTTCCACAACTTGGGGGATTTGTTGTTTTTAAATTTTTAATCATGTTTCATACTTGACTTCATCCTATGATCATTTATGTCTACTAAATAACAAAGTAATCTGAAATAAAATATCCTTGGATAACACATCATGATTTTACTTCAACACATCATTAACTAAGATCACACATAATTTACCCCATGCATTCTTGTCTAAATAAAATTTTATTTACCACATGCATGGTTTGTCTAAATAAAACCGAAGGCTAAAAATATAAATAAATATGCTACTAGTTCTCACCAAAATTAAGAAAACTACCATGACATGACCATTGTATCTCCTTCCTCTGCATATGTAAATGAACATAAAAAGTCAGCAAAATAGATGAAACAACCCACTCATTAATATCAACATGTATCTCTATAAAACTATATATAGATTTGAAAATAATAAGTTGTTTTTTAATATAAAAATAAATTAGAAATTTATCTATACAATGAACATAATAAGAAAAAAAAAATCTAGCAACCATCAAAAACCATACTTTTTGTAGAAACAGACATATCCATGATACCTTGCTTTGCTAAACAAAAAAAATCATCTTTAATGTGATAAAATATCATGTGCTTGGTAAGAAAAATAATTACTTATGTACCTATGATTTTATAATTGCAAGAGAAAACAAAAATAACATGAGGAAAATAATAACTTGGAAGAATATGGAAATTCATGTATGTATTACCTATGATTTTATAATTGCAAGGGAAAACAAAAATAACATGTGGAAAATAATAACTTGGAGGAATATGGAAATTCATGTATGCATTTTAAAAGGTCTAAGCCTAAAGATATCATGGATATGTTGTGAATAAAATTGAACATTGTATAATGTCGGTGATGATTTTGTTTATGGTCAGGGAATCGGGGACTTGGGTAAATAGAAATGATGGCTTTCAAAGTGGTGGCTATCGTTAGCATAAATCAACCCAAAATCTTTGATACATAACAGGTGTTGGCAGGGTGAAACAAATGGACATACGATATATCTCGGGGATGCACTTATGATTATTTTTGTATAAATTAACTAGATATAGGTTGTTTTAGTGTGATTTTTTGGAATTTTTAGAGGGGAAATTTCCTAGAAAATTTTGAATTGAAATTTTAATTTTTGTTAGTTAAATTGATTTTTTTATTATTTATATGAATTTAACATCTTACAAAATTCTCAAGGCACTTGTATTGTGCAGGATTACCTATCAAACATATGATTTCAATAAATTCTTATAAGATTTTAAAAAAATTTGATCGAAAAAATTCATTAATTAAATCTCAAAAAATTCACACTAAAAACAACTCTCATAAAAATATAATATATATCAAAAAATTTGATGAATGTTTCTTCTCGTAAGATTTTCATATGAGCCCAAAACCAAAGGTTCTCTGCGGGGTATGCTCTCTCTTAAAATGTTGCCAATATTTAAATATTTTTAAAATTATCGTACAAATGTAGTAGTTAAAATTATTTAAGAATATGTCCCGAAATATGTGAAAAATATATAACCAAAGGTTTGGTGATTATAAAGGGCACATATATAATCAGCTTATGAAATTACATTTTTACTTTGAATAGAGAGCTCATCTTTTCGTGAGAGTGAAAAGTCTGGACAGTCTTGGCTTTTATAGTTTGTATGCTGATACAGGAATAATGAAGTTTTACGAGAAATGAATGTATGGTATGATAAGTTAGTGGAGTCGTTATGGCCGGGCTTATGGCTCTATGACATTTAAAATAGATTAACACTCGCATGGTAGAAAGAAAAAATGGCAGTAAAAAGGCAGGGAAAAGGGGACTTACCCTACGCAATTTCAAAGAAAACAAGTTATTAACTATTAGCTTACAATCCATAACCATGAGCACGGAAACCATACCTTATTCTCGATACTTTTTTTTATGTGAAAGATAACTAGTTGTAATAGTTTCACAATCTTGGCACCTCCTCTCTAGTGCACTCATAGTGTTTTGGCTTCTTGCTAGTCTTCTAAAGATTTCAACCAAATGCTACAGCTCTACCAACAATAGAGACATTTAGAATGGTGGTAGAACTCTACCAACAATAGAGACATTTAGAATGGTGGTAGAAAGGATAGTTTTGGTTAGTTTGGAGTACTGGGCTAGGAAATTGATGTGATATTTTATAGCATGCCATGCATTTACTACGTGAAATGATGGGAAACGACTAATGTACTAACCCCCAAACACATCAACTATTCCTGGATTCTTATTTCATAATGCACTAACCCCCAAACACATCAACTATTCCTGGATTCTTATTTCATCCCATGTATTAAGTTTTCAAAATAGTGGCCACGTAGGATTAAGAATTGTTCATCATGGATGTTGGCGAGTTATAGTATATGTAATGGTTGTATATATGCCTCATGCCATAGAATAACAACCTGTCGTCAAATTTAATACAATATCTATGTTGGCCAATAAACTTTAGGTTTAAACCTATGCTTCCACCTTTTCTAATATACATTTTTAATGGAAAACCTTTGTGATGCCGCCATTAATCAAACCTCTCAAATAGTGGTTTTGTTCAAATTTCGTACAGAATCTTATGAAAGATACTCGCTTCTATTCATAAACAAAAGTTTCAAATATCTTCATTGGCTAAAATTTTGAATATATGAGACCATAAACTTAGCACAATGTGGCAGATACTTACGATATGATTTTTTAATCAAAGTTGAATTAAAAATATGTGGCATTTAGATGTTTCCAAGACAAATTTGAAGCTTGGAGGGACCAGTCAGTTATATGAGTATATTCATAAGATTTTTATGTAGACATCTTTTCACCTATGGATGTAGGGCTCCACCCACCATCAGTTGTAATGTAATTATTTTTCTTGAAGTTCAATTTTTAAAATTTTTGCTCTAAGGAGAGATTTAGTGAAGAATCGCCCAATGTCTAGTGAAATTTTAGAATAAGTATGTTACCATTGGTGACTTCATAGGGTAGTTTGTATGAGAAAAAATATAACTCAAAATTTTCAATTAAATCAGTTGACTATTGACTATGAGTAAGAAGACAACAATTTGTTATATGGGTAGGAAGCATACTGCGAAAGAGGTGGGATGAAGAAGAGAAGTTTGAGAAGAAAAAAATTTAACTAGTCTTTATTGCATTCCATCTTTGCATACAAAGAAAACCAAAATAAAATCAGAAAGAAAAAATTTTGAATTTTTTTAAATTATTAGAAGTAGTAGTATTATTATATGAGGGAAATAAAGACAATGTTAAAAAAGATACACTAAAAGAAAACCAAAATAAAGGGGGAAAGAAAAATTTTGAATTATTATTATTATTATTATTACATGACCAGAACAATGGGATGTACTTATATCTATATTGGGTGAAATTTAGCATAGAGGAATGCAACTTGAACACTACATGTAGGATTCATGATTTGGAGGGTGACAATCAAGAAAATACAAATGTCATGCCAACCAACATGATGGAAAAGGTTTGATAGAAGCCAAAGCCAAAAGAATTTCTCTCCATCATGCATGAACTACCAACCAACAATCATATACTTGCATACTATAGTAAGAACATAAAGAGATTCATGTACATCATGACCAAGACACATATCAATGGGATTTTGAATATTTTTCACAATACAAATGAAGGAAGCCATGTGTGCATTAGCCATTTCAAATTCAAACCTTTGAAATTCAATCGAGATAATTGTTGAGGCATCCCCAAGATCAAAAGTAAAGACTTATTTATCAATATAGCTAAAGAACGATATACAAATGAAGGAAGCCATGTGTGCATTAGCCATTTCAAATTCAAACCTTTGAAATTCAATCGAGATAATTGTTGAGGCATCCCCAAGATCAAAAGTAAAGACTTATTTATCAATATAGCTAAAGAACGATACATCAAGCAAATCAAGAAAGATATTTTCATAACCAATATTTGGCCTTTAATCATCATATTTATCATATATAATGTCATTTACTCAAAATCTGTTTTAGAATGGTGGTTGTCATCACATGTATGAGATTTACAATATGTTTAAAAGAGAAAATCATGAAATAGAAAAGCATGCATGAAATAAAGTTTCTTGATCAACCAAGGGAGAATTAGAAATCATTTCTTTGTATGAACTATGAGACACAAGTTCAACATTTACAAATTACCATCTATATGAGGTGACAAGATTTTATTTTTTCATCTTATACTTCTTTTTTGCTTCTAAAAATACTTGACATGACAAGTTGAGATGTCATAAGTCACATTGAAGAGATTAAGGAAACAACTCAAAGTGATTAGGTGGAGGAGGAAAGTTAACAATAAATTTTATTTGGATTACCTGCTATACACCTGTTAGGGTCCTATAATTTTTATAGGGTCACTTGATTATGGCTGATGATTATTATATTCTAAATGTTGTAAATAAAATTTCATCTTGCAACTTATTTCCAAGAAGGGGAAAAGTATGAATTGGATATTTTTGCATAACAATATTGGGGTCAAATCATGTTATAGGTGTTCCCATCAGCTCAGAAGCAAATTTCCAATGGTATATCTAGTGCGGCAAACAAACTTCTAGATCACAATATCGAGAAAGTTGAACTCTGCTCTTCATCTGCAACTTATTTCCAAGAAGGGGAAAAGTCTGAATTGGAGATTTTTGCATAACAATATTGGGGTCAGATCATGTTATAGGTGTTCCCATCCGTAAGTGCTCAGAAGCAACTTTCCAATGGTATATCTAGTGCAGCAAACAAACTTCTAGATCATAATATCGAGAAAGTTGAACTCTGCTCCTGAAAACATCAGAACAAGGAAGGCCTGAGTGAGAGATTATTTATTTTGAATTATTAAAATTAATTCAAAAATAATAAATAAATACAAACTCTACAACATTAGAAACATATTTATCATGCATCAGCCAAAATCATAAATCTAAAAGTAAAACCCTATAGCCCACCCGGCACTAAATGTTAAACTCCCCTTTTTCCCATGCCCCCTCCTAAAACCACTTACTACCTACCTCTCCGAAAACCATTTTCCTATAAATTTAAATTGTGGCAGGAAAGTATATAAGGGGGAATGAAGGTAAAAGTAAATTTATGGCTAGAGGTGAAATGAATTCAGGGGTGCAATAAAATTTTGCAATCATGGGAAACTAACGTACAAGTGAACAAAAATGAAATTAAGGTAAATACATTTTACTATCAGAGAATGAGGTAAAGGAGGCTGAGGTAAAATAGGCCAAGGAAAAATAAATTTACAACTAAATGGTAAATTGAATTTACAGTTGCAGGTGAAAGTGAAACAAGATTCACAAGTGCAAGTAAAAATAATTTACATGGTGAAAGTAAAAGAATATTTATAGGTGTGAAATGAGTTTGCATGAGTAAAAGGGAAAAATGAAAATATTTTACCAAACAAACAAAACAACACATGGTTTTGTAAAGCTATGGATTTATAAAACAACATGTGGTTTTGTAAATCCATGGGAAGGGAAAACAGGTCATCGATTTGGAAAACAAGATAGTTGATCAAATCATTTAAATGAATATGTTGAAATTCTAAATCATGAAATTTATTTAAGGGTTTAATCAAAATATTTGGAAATTTTATTTTAAATATATTATTTTTTCCAAATATTTTGTGACAAAATGAAATATTCAAAAGATTATGAAAGAAAGAAAACGACAAAAATAGAACTCAAAGGGGCAGATGGCATAGAAATCAGATTTGAGAGGAAAGTAAGTAATTTTGTGAAGACAATTTCAACCTTTTTCTAGATTTCAAGGGCATGAAGACACCTAGTAGTAAAAGATCAACAAATTAAAAATCAAAGAGCAGAGTTCCAACAGTCAGTGACCCAATTCCAGATTAAGAGCATATTTCCAGCAGTGAACCAATTCCATATTTCAATGCACAATATTTGCAGGCAGTTCAAAGTTTCCAACAGATAAATTAGAGATATTATTTTATATTTAGTTTATTATGCAAATTATTTCCAGAAATAGCCACAATCAGCAACAATTCACTTTAAATTCTGAATAGAAGATCAGAAATAGTATAGAATTCCTAGTACTTAGTTATATTTTGGAAATATCTACATGTTTTTGGGTAGATATTATTTGTAATAAATTTTATTCAGATTTTTTCGGAAATTGTTAGAGAATATTTTGTAAATCAGTTCCTTTTTGGAATCTGATAGTAGTTTAGTAGAAAATGTATAAGTACTTCACAATTTGAAGTAAAAGATGTTGGGATTTGTAATGAAAAAGACTACCATTCATTGTAAATTTGTTCACTGAGTTCAAGTCACCTTTTGCAGTAATACAAGACAAGTTGTTTCAAGATTCATGTGCCATATCTATGTGGTGAAGTACTTCTTACTATAATCTGTTTTCTTTGTTTCCATATGTGTTTATTTTCTGAATGACTTTACAGAAAGTTGATTAACATAATTTGTTGAAACATACAATCTGATTCTGGCTGTGGGTAATTTAAATGTTTTCCTCTGATATCAAGTTAAAGAATTCTTAACTTCTCTTTAGCTTTAATTGAATCTATTCCTTTTCTTTTATTACATTTCATTTAAATCTAAAGGATGCAGTAGTATGTCTACCTTTCCTTGTTGCATTTAATCTTGATTGTTTCTGCATTTGATCATCTTAAGCTCTTCTGACTCCATTACCCAATGGTATTCCCTTGTTGTTCCAATTAAACCAATTTAAAAACCAAACTTTGAGTCAAATAACTAGCCTAAAATTCCTAGCAAACAAAGTTAAATCTGATAAAGATATCCCTCTTTGAGTTTACGAGAGCTAGATACTAAACACCAAAGTGGTTTTGTGGTTACCTCTGGGTTTCATTCATAGCCTTCGAAAAGTACGGAGTCATAACAACACCTATACCAATATTTCCCTTTTCCATGAAGGGAACGAGGAAATAAATCATAAGAAGTCAATATGTAGGAAGCCTTAGTAGATTGAAAATACAGAAAGAAATCATCGACGTGATTAGTATAATAATCCTATGAGTAACCCTCAAATATGGGACAACCAACCATAGGTACAATGAAAATCAAGTTCAAACTGGATTCATACATGATCAAGAGAGATAGAAACAGTGGAACTTCTTAAAGAAGACAATTTTGAGTTGGGACTCACTTGCCATAATCCAATTATTCACGAGCAGTGCATTCACGTTCATGAAGTTGTCTTTCCAAGAACTCTATTTTATCTTGAAATTGAATATCACAGGTAATTTCAATCCAATTTTGTGAAAATAGTTCAATTCAAACAACTTTATAAGGAATAAAGGAATACAATCAAAGAGAGAATGAGCAATGTCTCTTTGATCACCTAAATTGTTTCCGAGTGCTTAACATATTGAATGGTCATTCGATAAATAAATATTTGATTAAAAATTAGGAATCACTCGTTCGTTCCCTAGTATGGTCGCCAAAAGAATGCTGACCAAGAAAAAAGTTTTTATGCATTCTCTTATCAACCTCTCGAATCTTACTAGGCATGTGAGATAATAGGACTACACCTGATTAATTTATGCCTAAATTTTGGATGAACTAATTTTGAGAATTTATAGATATATTTATAATATACCCAGGTTGATTTATAATTGTTTACAAGATTAAACAAATTACAAAAATGAAATATGAACATAAATACAAAAATAAATGCAGTGTAAAAGATATAACAACAATCTGAAATTGAAATGAAAGATTAAGGAACAACCAACTAAATTGTTTTCTAGAAACCACCAGACTCCGCAAACATTGTTAATAACTTGCAATAAATTTAACAGTAAATAAAATAAATCCTTCGTGAAAAAATTATAATAATAACCAGAGACTGTATACATGAAATAAGTGGCAGAAAAGACAATTTTTTAATTAAAAATATGAGTACAACAATCTGTAAAGCAGGTTTCTACAAAAGAAAAAAACTTGGTCAAAATTTATTCTAAATGTTCACAATGTCAATAAATCATATGTGAAAATTTTGTGAAGCACAAAGATGCTTAATGGATTTTCTTTTCCATAGTTGACTCTTTTTGGAAAAAATTTGCTATCACTAACAGATTATTTTATTTAACTAACATAAAGAAAATTAGATGGAAAATGATAAATATTAATTCTGGTGCATATCTCTCCTCATGGTGTAATCTCTCATTTCCTTCATAGACTTCATCTCTTTTTGTATGCCTTGGATGCAATTAAGAAGTTCAACTACTTGGGGGATTTGATATTTTTTAATTTTTAATCATGTTTATTATATATGTTTTTTTCTAAGTTGGTTTAATATATTTATAAAAGCATAGTGTACAAAGCGAGCAATCATCTCCAGGGTGGAAAAACTGGCCTACGTTGGAGGGAAGCTGAATCAAAAGAAACATACTGTATCAGAATGTAGGTCTCCCGTGACTGGGAAATTGACCTAAAAATTTGCTGCCCAAGCATGGGAAACCAGCTTACTAATACTGTTCCAGAACTGAATGTGCATAAAAATACTAGAACTATCTGTGCTATAGAGAGTACATTCGAAATTTCAAAAAATGCACCGAGTCCAAGACCAAAAACTCCAAAAAAAGAGAAAACAACCTTTCATGAGACTAGCTGTCGTTGTGGGGTGGATTTTCTTCCACAATTGGGCAGTTGTAGCCTTTATCCGGGTCGCCCGCCTTTTCTTTGGAGTTCTGGGTTGAAATATCAAAGGAAGAAGGAGAGTTGGAGCTCTTCAAAGTTGTGTCCTCGTGCACGGAGCCGTCACTACTGGAGGTTTGAGAGCTCGAACCGTCACTGTCGGAAGTCTAAGAGTCGGTCTTGACTGGGAGGGTGATTTCTTTCTGAGAAACTTGAGGAGGCTTGTCCGAGATAGTGGACTTCCTTTGCCTCTTTCGTGCTCTAGAGCCTTGACCGACATCACCAGAAGCCTCCTCCTGGAATGCAACTGTGATTGTTGTTGTTACCCATGGTCTGTTCAATTCGTTGTGGAAGATGAAGCTGGCAATGTTGCTGGTGGAAGGCTGGTTGGCTTCATCATCCCTAGCCAAGAGGGGTGGCCTCAAGCCACTTCGTTCACTTACTCCTCTATTGCCTCCACCCCGTCGGCATCTCATACGTTGACGTCACTGCATTTTCTTCTTGCGAATAGTCGAAAGGGAGTGGGAGCCCTGAGAGGTTGAGAATGGAGCTTGAGTAGGCCCGAAGGAAGGCAAAACCGTGGGCGGTAAAGGAGGACAAGCAGGCGGAGAAGAATTGAGCTCAGAGGCGGAATGCAATGACGGAATGTTGGGGCTACTTACAGCCGACTACACATTCTTATTGCAGGGAGAGTCTAAACGAAGGCACAAGAAAAATGGAGGGCTAGAGCTGAGCAGTTTGGGCAAATTGAAAGCCAGAGCGAGGGAATGGGCATGCGACAGTCTCATTGATAGCTCCAAGCACGCAAGATTAAAGCTGAGCAAGTGGAGGAGTGGCGTCGAACGAGCCTCCTGCAGGTCTTCAATGGCGGAGGTACTGCATGCGGGTGGCGGAAAGTGGCTAGGATAGTTGTTGCAATCCACGCCTTCCACAGACAAGCTACTATTCATCACCCGCATCCGAGACATGTTTATTATATGTTACAGAAATGGAGTATTCTAAAAAAGTGATTTAAATTATATTTAAACCTTATTATAATGTTTTTGGTAGGTGGCCTCCCTCATTCTTAAATTCTTGATTTTATCCTTTGATAGTTTATGTTTACTAAATAATAAGTAGTCTAAAATAAAACATCCATAGATAACACATTATCATTTTACTTCAATGCATTATTAACCAAAATCATGTATTAACGACCACATGCATTTTTGTCCCAATAAAACTTAAGACTAAAAATATAAATAAACATGCTCGTAGTTCTCCCCAAATTTTGGAAAACCGCCATGGCATGACCTATGTATCTTCCTCCTCCATATATGTAAATGAACATAAAAAATAGAAAAATGGATGAAATAGCCTAATCATCAATATGAACATATATAGCCATAAAAAACCTATTATATATACACATATAAAGATCTCAAAATAACATGTTGTAAAATAGTAAAAATATGTTCTCAAGTATATCATATAATCTCAAAAAAAAACTGTGAAACTATGTCGATCTGAAATTTGTCTATGCAATGAACATAATAAGAAAAAAAACATCCAATGATTCATCCAACAACCATCAAAAATCATATTTGTTGTGTGAAGTAGTTTTCCTTGATCGCATGGGTCCCTTCATCTGCAAAAAAATACTCATGTTGTGCAATAAAGCATCATGATACTTACTAAAAAAATAATTAAAAATAATTAATTTATCTACGTATGCTAAGGGAGAATAAAAATAGCATGGGGAAAATAAAAATTATAGGAAAAGGTGAACTCATGTATACATTGTAAAATATCATGAATATGTTGTCAATAAAATTGAACATTGTATATTGTCGGTGATGATTTGTTTATGTACAGGGATAAGGAATTAGGAACCTGGGTACATAGAATTGAGGGCTTTCAAAGTGGTGTCTATAGTCAAAATAAATCAAACCAATACCTTTTAGAAGTAAATGATGTCGGCATTGTGAAACAAATGAACATACAATATACCCACGGGGTGTAACAATGACTATTCCGGTATCAGGCGAGTGCGGATATGCAAAAAACAATAGGAATATAGTACGTATAAAAAATGTGATGAACATTGCTTCGAGTAGGATTTTCATTTGAGCTCGAAACCAAAGGGTCTCAAGTGCTATGTTATTGTTTAAAATGCTACCAATATTTATATATTTTTAAAAGTATTAAACAAATGTCGTAGTTAAAAAGACTTAAGAATGTGTCCCAAAATATGTTAAAATTATATACCTAAAGGTAGGATGATTGTAGAGGGAATATATATAATAAACTAATGTCATTACATCGTTACTTTGAACAAAGAGCTCATCTCATCTGAGAGTGAAAATTACCGAGGGTCATGGGTTTTATAGTTTGTATGCAGATACTGGAAGATTGGAGCTTTGAGGGTAATGAATGAATGCTGTAATAGCTCAGTGGAGTCATTATGGCTGAGCTTATGGCTCTATGAAATTTAGAATGCATACAAAGATTAATATCTTTTTGGGAAAAAAATGGTAGGAAAAGGAGACTTACATTACAAAATTTTAAAGAAAATAAGTTATCAACTATTAATTTACAATCCATAACCACGAGGAAGGGAAAACCATATCTTATTCATGATATTTTTTATGTGAAAGAGACATGGATGTAATAATTTTGTGAGACTCTCCTTCTTGGAACTCCCTCTCTAGTGCATTTATAGGTGTTTCAACTTCTTGATAGTTTTCTTAAGATTTCAGCCAAAATGTTACAACTCTACCAACAATAAAAGCCTCTAGAAATGTGGTCAAAAGGATAATTTTGGTCATTTTGGAGTAGTGTCTAGAAAATTGGCATGATTTATGATAACACACCATGAATTTGCTACATGAAGCGATAGGGAATCACTGACGTACTAACCCCCAAACACATTGCTCGTTCTTTGGATTCTTGTTTCATTCCAACTGTGTATTAAGGTTTCGAAACGATGTCCACATAGGGTTACTAATATTTTATCATCGATTCCAAACCTATGACTTTCACGTGATTTGCTTCGTAATTTTCCATGTCAACTACTAACTAGACAATTCAAAAACATAATAATTCACAATAATTTTATCATATTAATTCACAATGTTGTTAGGAAAATTTCAAGGGAATTGATGACATAAATAAGCATTACAACCTTAATCCATAATCACAAATGAAAAGCTGGCGAGTTATATCATATATCACGGTTGTATATAATTCTAATGCCATAGTATAACAACTTGTCATTAACTTTAATATAATATTTATGTTAGTGAATAAGCATATTTTTAAACCAATGGCTCCCCCTTTTCTAATATATGTTCTTAATAGAAAACCATGCTACCATTAATGAAATCCCTCATATTGCGATTTCATTGAGCTTGCATACAAAAGCTTATGAAAGATACTTGCTTCTCTTCATAAAAAAAGTGTCAAATGTCTTCATTGGCTAAACTTCTGAATATATGAGACCATAAACCTTAGCCCAATGTGGCATAAACACTTAAAATATCATGTTTTAATTGATGTTATATTAAAAGTATGTGGCATTTAGATGCATGCAAGACAAATTTGAAGCTTGGAGGGACCCATCAGTCATACAAACATATACATAAGACCATTCTAAATACATGTGTTCACCCATGGAGGTAGGCCCCCACCTACCATAAGTTTTAATTGTTTTTCTTGAAGTTTAAATTTTAACTTTTACTTATTTAGGGAGAGACTTAGTGAATAATCTCAATGTCTTGCGAAATTTTTGAAAGTATGATATACTAGGACTAGATATCCATAACAAGCCTCAAATGGGGACATTATAGTAAATGTGTGAGACATGGTACAATAGCACAATTATGCAATGGTGAAGCCACTTCATCCATTAAAATTGATTCTCTAAAGAAAACCCCCATAAATAACCGTGTAAACATTTGTTAAGTATTTATGTTTGACCATTTTTTTTAATGATATTTTAAACTCATATATAGTGTTGTTCCACTCATCTTCCATAATTTCTTTTCAAAATTTTCTTTTGAATTTTAGATCTCTGTCAGTCACTATTAGTTTAGGAAAATTGTGAATTCTATGAATTTCACTTGTGAACACTTATGCCACATTGTTCCTTGTATATGTACTTTGAATTCTGCAAAAAATGTGCATATTTTTTTAGTCTATAGATGACCATAAAAATGAAATCCTTACCTTCGGATTTTGTTAACCTAGTAATCAATTCCACTAATATCTCTTTCGTATTTTATTAGCTATGTGTAATGAATAAATTAACTAAGGATATTTTATGGTATCTCCTTTATTTGTTTTCTAAACTTGACATTCTCTTATAAATTTTTGCATATCTTTCTTCATTCCTTGAAAAAAAATTATCATTTGATATGTTTTAAGTAACCTTGAATATCTTGCCACTAGAGATTCATTGGACTTGAGATTCCCTTGAAATTTTTTTCTTCAACTTTGATTGAGGGCATAAAATTATTCTATTATTGTACCAAAGTATATCTCTCTCCACTTCCAATGTTTCATATAGCTCATCCTTTCCTTTATACAATGCATTTCCTATCTAGTATTGTTATTTTCCATTCATGGAAAGATTCTTCCAACCATACAATAATATAAGATGTAACAGCATATAAACTCGAGGATTATTCTATTCTAGAAAGAGTGTCCACTACTGGTGAACCCTGGTACTACACCAAGAGTGCTGCAACTCCCAGGGGCTGCCCTACTTTACTTTATCAACCCAGGGTTCATACAAACTTGGAGGTGACAATGCTATATACACAACAGATGCATTTTGTTCATGTCATCCTCTTCTGCTTTACGAAAGGGTGCTATTTCTAAGGGTTCTTATAAAATTTTGTCACACTTCAATGAAACTAAACTAAATTGCAAAAATGAAATGGCAGAAAGAAAGCTAAACTAAATTTCTGAAAATAAATGGCAAGAATGAAACTAATTTGTTTTGCAGAAAAGAAATGGCAGAAGGGGAACTAATTTAACTTGTTGAAAATAAATGGCAGAAATGAAACTAATTTAAATTGCATTTAACTCAGCCAATCGGCTAAACACACCCTGCTCTACCTATCATTCTACTATCTATGCATCTATTTATGACCTAATTCTAATTTGAAGAGGTGTTGCTCGCAGTTTGGAGGAAAAAGGGCTAAAGAGGCTAATGGAGGGCTTAAACACATGAAACAAGGCTTAGGAGTGGAAAGAGCAGGGTTAAAGCCTTATAAAACTTTATTATAGCACGATTAAATGACTTTGGAGCATGAAGAACTCAAAAGTGCGATGGAGGAAAAAGGTTGCGATATGCGATGTCGCAATCACAATATCGGAAGTTTTAAGGAATAGTGGTAAAGATTAACAAGAGCGAACTAAAATGTGCAAAGTGCGATTTGCGATGCAGTAAAAGTTGTGGGTTGCAATTTGCGATGTGGTAAGTTTCGCGAAGTGCGAAGTGTGACGAGTGACGTGGCGGAGATATAGCATCGACGGAATGAGCGGTAAGTGTTATGTGAAAAAGGTAAACAATGCGATTTGCGATTTTGCAACATCGAAATCAGCAGTTGCAGCGGTAAGTGTGAACAGAACAAGCTAAATGATGCGAAGTGCGATTTTTGATGGGCGACGTGGCTGTGGGACTGGCGGAGGAGCGCGATCGCAATATCACAATCGGAAAGAATGAGAGGTAAGTGTTAAGGGAAAAATCTAAATGATGTGAAGTGTGATTTGTGATGGGTGACGTGGTGGGACCGACAGTGGAGCGCGATCGCAATATCGCAATCAGAAAGAACAAGCGGTAAGTGTTAAGGGAAAAAGGGAAAAGTTGTGATTTGCGAAGTGCGGTGTACGGTGACAGGAGACTCGAGGAGCAAAGGCGGAGGTCATGTTCTAATGGGTTTGAATGGTTTTTCACGTGTTTTGCATAAAAAGGGTAAGGCAACTGTGAACGGAGAAAAACAAAGAAATAAGGCTTGAAGGGCTTAAGTGCGTTAGGAAAAAGGGTAAGTACAACGTTAAACTGAGAAGAAAAGGAGGGGAATGGAGGCGTAAGTGAAGTGTTCAACCGTGAAGACAAAAATGGAAATTGAAGCGAAAAGGTGCCACAGAGTTGCTCTAGGGTGTTAACATTAATTCCTGCAAACAAACCTACATATTCATGCATGGGAAAACAGAAAAGAATGCGTGATAAAACAGTGAACAGAAAGCAGTTTTTTTGGCTTGTGGGGAGGTCAACCCTGCTTGAGCTCTATTGGCAGAGATGAGAGGGGAAGGCTTGACCACAACTTTTCAATTTTTCCTCTACTCTCTTACTCTCGTAAGCAAATGAAGAAATACAACAGAAACCTGAAAGAAAAGACTAAACAACAATGAAACTATAAGAAGTTAGCCAACTGTTCAAGAATAAAACTAAATAAATGGTAGAAACAAAACTAGCTAAATGGCAGAAAGGAAGGAATGACAACAATAGAGAAGATGAGGCACATGGGTTGGGCCCTAACCCACGAGCCTAGCTCTCTGGAACTAGATCAATATAAAGTCATCCATATACTCATTGCATTAATAATACAGTGTTACTACATCCTAAAGATCTTAATAGAAAAATCCTAATAGCTTGCAGCAAAATTTCTGAATGGAATCAAAGAATAAAATGGAATCAACTAGAATCAACCCACCGGCTAACTAACTAACCCCTTCCTAGCTCTAGCTCTGCTCTATTTATTCTACAAGGCAGTTACCAACAACTCCCTTGAAAATGGTGATTGAGTCCACTTTGACTCCAAGTAAACATAGATTGAGTGCCCTTCATCTTTAGTTGTTTAGCTGCCTCTTGGAATTCAATTTGCTCGAGACTCCAAGTGAAGTATGACTTGAGTGCACTTGGTATTTAGTTGCTTGGCTGCCTCTGGAATTCAAATTGATGGAGGGGGATCTCATGAGGATCCTTTGGCTACCTTTGAGAGTTAAGGAGGGTGGACAATGCCCTTGAATCTCGCCAAGATTTCTCCCCAATTTCCTGATGTTGTGCTCATTTATTCTCCAATCCTGATCTTCTAGTGGCACAGAGAAAGTTCCTAAATCATATCCTTCTCCAAATCTATATAATCTGCCAAATATTCTCACAATATTCTACAAAAATAACCAATATTAGCCAAAAACATGCAACTACCTTTAATCCTTCCTAAGAACATATTAGAGCATAAGAAAACATTATTAAGTGTAGAAGGAGAGATTTAATATATCCTTCTATGTGCATAAGGAAGGTAGGTGGGCCTAAGAAAGGTTAGATGGGCCTTATTTTATCTCTAATGTAGAGGCCCATCATTACCCCCCTACTGAAACTGTTGCTCATCCTCTGGGCAACCTATTCATCCTCCCTGCCTTATGGTTCTTCCTGCATGCTGGCTTATTTCATTTTCTATTTCTTGGGCCATGTGCTACTCCCCCTGCTAATCTTCATGCTATTCTGCTTTCATTTCTTTTTGTAGGTGCTACAAGGAGGTCCTTAGGTTCCTTAAGAAAATCTATTTTGCAGGCCAAGAGGTGGTGGGTCCTCCTTTTATTCTATTTTTATTATTTTTCTTTTTCTCTTTTTTTTCTTCTTTTTTCCAACTTTTTTTAATTGCATGCAAAATAAACTCAGATTTATTTATTTTCCTATTAACTAAGTTCACCCTTGGTTACCCCTTTGGCACTCCTTGTCTTTTATTACAATGAAATTCTTACTGCCCACTTTCTCAAGTCCTTTGTACTTTTTTCTTGTTTCTTTTATTGGTGGAAAAAGTGAGGCTAGTTGCTAGATAAGACTGAGGTTTCTCTGCTACTGATTTTGGTTATAAAAGAAAAATTGCTTCTCACACTTTTTAATGTTTTACTAAGCTAAAATAGATTCGAAGAAAGGGTTAGATGATTGCATACCTGAGCCTTACTATTGATTTGTTTTTGCATGTGATATTGAAGCTGTTGTTGATATGGCTGTTGAAGTTGTCTTTGGTGGTTCTGAAGCTGCATTCGATAATCTGCTTGAGGTCCTTTTGGAGCTTCTGAGCATAGGAGGAGGAAGTCCAAGTTTGACTACCTTTTGACTGAAGTGTTGACCAAATTTTAATTTTGTGCCAACTTGTTGTTTTCTGCTTGCAAAGGTTGGATAGCACCTGCATTTATCAGAGAGAGATACATGGAGAAATGCACATTTTTTTTGTTTTTTTTTAAGGCCTACTAGCTGCCTCCATGAGGATTTTCAACTAGAAGGTCTGCCTAGGCACCTCAAAGGAGGTTTTCACCTAGGATATTTTATTTATTTATATTTTTTTCAACCCAATGACTGCCTCATGGAGGTTTTCAATCAGTGAGTCAATCTCAGATGCCTCAAAGAGGTTTTCATATGATATTTTATTCTTTCCTTTTTTCTTCTTCTTTTTTTCCTTTTTTTCACTTTCCTACTCTACTTGAAAAAAAAAAAAAACTTTTTTCAAGTATAGGAATACTTCCAATGGAGCCATGTACACATCAATATGACAGATAAAATCAGGTGCACACTTGGAATACATGCTCTGACATGTACTTGAATATGAGAGATGAATTGCTTTGATTTGGATTGTATCAAGTGTTGTTGGAGAAGAGTGTGTTGCTGCAACTTAATGAATGTTTGGAACCTTATGTCAATATAGTTGTGATGCCCCTGGTTCACTTGCTGAGTTGGATCACCTTGGATGTCCTCTTCTATTACGACATCCAAATCTTCCTCTTTTTGCTAATTGTTCTCTTGAACACATAGAGGGAATGCTGGTAAACATGAGGGAACTTTCTCAACATCTGATTCTGATATCTGCTCTTCATCAAGTGCAACCCTTGATTCTTTGATCTCCTCATTTGTATCTTCTTCTTCTTTATGTTGTCCTTCAATGAAATTAAGAAAATCTCTTCTTTGCAATACCTTTCTTGAACTAAGACGCAGACCATTTAGATCAAGAGGATATGTTTGGTGGTGTTGTACCTCAACATTGTAAGTGGGTTGAGATACTTCATGGTGTGGGTTTGGAGATGGTAGTATGGGTAGTTGAGTGGGGGTGGATATATGAGATGGATGCGGTTGTGATTTTGGTTGTAGTGGGGGTGGATGGTAGGGATAACATGGAGTTGGCTATGGAGAATATGGAGGGAAATATTGAGGATATTGTGGAGTTTCCCAATAAGGACCTTGCCAACCATGTTGCCAAGATAGGTTTTGGGTGTGAGCTAGCCAAGGTTGCCAAGGAGGGAGTGTTCCCAATTAGTTTGAGATGGATGTGAATAAGCTTGAAATTTTGAAGTGGATCCTTTCATCATATCAAGTTGAATAGGTTTCCAAGGTATCCTTAGAGCTACATAACATAACTTCTTTGGTGATTTCCTTGCTCCATTGTCTTCTTGGTAAACTTCTTTAAACCTGGGGAATGATGAACAAAATTTAGTAGCATATTATTCTGCATGGATAACAAAATATCAACATATTATTTTTTCTCATTTTTCATTCTTAACATTTCTAATTGTTAACTTAGATTGCTAAGAATTTTTTTTTAAAGTTATCAAACAAATTTCCAAGCTCATCTTGCCTTACCAATGTTGATGTTGATTTACTTACTCTTTCCCTTCCTCTTGATATGTGCTTGCATGTTTTACAAATTTCTTCAAATAAAAATTGGTATACATCTCCTCTACTCTGAGATTAAGGAGATCAATCCAGTCATCCCTAATTGTTCTAAGAGGGTTTTTGGTGTGTCAAATCTTAGATGATGCAATTTTCCCCTCTTAACAGTATACATGAACCTCTCTATTAGATCCTCAAGGCTCTCATCTTCTTCTTGGTTCATTCCAAAAATTTCTTCTCTAAGATCACGATCTTTATATTTTTCTAGAAATATCTTTTGCATATCATTCCATGATCTTATTGAATTAGTACCTAGACTCATGAACCATTTAAGAGCTCTATCCTTCAATGTTGTAGGAAACAATCTCAGTTCTTGAGTGTGTGATAAGTAGCCATAAGACCTACAAAGTATCTCAAAATTCAAAGAGAAATGTTTCTGGATCCTTTGTCCCCATACCATAAAAGTTGGGAAGGAAAGATGGAGGGATGTTATTCATAGGTACACTGATGTCCATATCTTGAATGTGAAACATAATAAGATCTTATTTATTGTCATCATATCCATCCATCTCTTCTTCCTTCAAAAGTGTATGGTGATGTGGTTCTTACTGCACCACGTGGTCAAGTGGGGGGCGGGGTGAGGGGGGTTGGTACTGGAGAAGTATTAAAAAAATAAAATATTATGAGTATCCCTAATCCTATGAGGCATGAAAATCATATTTTTTTGTATTTTTCAATATTTTAGAAACAACATGAAAATTAAAGAAGAAAACAATGCTAAAACAAAATCAAAGCATCTACTAGACACATCCCCGGCAATGGCACCAAAAAGTGGTGAGCCCTGGTATTTCACCAAGAGTGCTGCAACTCCCAGGGCCTATCCTACTTTACTTTATCAACCTGGGGTTCATACAAACTTGGAGGTGACAGTGCTATATACACAGCAGATGCATTATTTTCATGTCATCCTCTTCTGCTTTACGAAAGGGTGCTATTTCTAAGAGTTCTTAGTGAAGTATGTCACACTTCAATGAAACTAAACTAATTTGCAGAAAGGAAATGACAGAAAGGAAGATAAACTAAATTTTTGAAAATAAATGGCAAGAATGAAACTAATTTATTTTGTAGAAAATAAATGGAAGAAGGGGAACTAATTTAAATTGCTAAAAATAAATGGTAGAAATGAAACTAATTTAAATTGCATTTAACTCAGCCAATCGGCTAAACACACCTTGCTCTACCTATCATGATCCTATCTATGCAGCTATTCATAACCTAATTCTAATTTGAAGAGGTGTTGCTCGCAGTTTGAAGGAAAAAGGGATAAAGAGGCTAATGGAGGGCTTAAACACATGAAATGAGGCTTAGGAGTGGAAAAAGAAGGGTTAAAGACTTACAAACCTTTATTATAGCGCGAGAAATGACTTTGGAGTGGGAAGAACTCAACAGTGCGATGGAGGAAAAAATTTGCGATATGCGATGTCTCCATCGCAATATCGCAAGTTTAAAGGGATAGCGGTAAATATTAATAGGAGCGAACTAAAATGTGCGTAGTATGATTTGCGATGTGGTAAAAGTTATGGGTTACAATCTACGATGTGGTAAGTTTTGCGAAGTGTGAAGTGCAACGAGTGACATGGCGAGTTATTGCATCTGCGGAATGAGCGGTAAGTGTTATGTGAAAAAGGTGAATGGTGCGATTTACGAATTTTTGATTTCGTAATATCACAATCGGCAATTGGAGTAGGAAGTGCGAATGGAACAAACTAAATGACGTGAAGTGTGATTTGCGATGGGCGATGTGGCAATGGGACTGGCGGAGAAGTGCGATCACAATCGGAAAGAACAAGCGATAAGTGTTAAGGGAAAAATCTAAATGATGCGAAGTGCGATTTGTGATGGGCGACGTGGCGATGGGACCAACGGTGGAGCGTGATCGCAATATCACAATCAGCAAGGACAAGCGGTAAGTGTTAAGGGAAAAAGGGAAAAGTTGTGCTTTGTGAAGTGCGATGTACAGTGGCAGGAGACTCGAGGAGAAAAGGAGGAGGTCACGTTCTATTGGGTTTAAATGGTTTTTCACGTGTTTTTCATAAAAGGGTAAGGCAACCGTGAACAGAGAAAAACAAAGAAATAAGTCTTGAAGGGCTTAAGTGGGTTAGGAAAAAGGGTAAGTACAACATTCAAATGAGAAGAAAATGAGGGGAATGTGGGTGTGAGAGCAGTGTTTGGCCGGCAAGACAGAGATGGAAATTGAAGTGGAAAGGCACCATGGAGCTGCTCTGGGGTGTTAACATTAATTCCTGCAAACAAACCTGCAGATTCATGCACGGGGAAATAGAAAAGAATGCGTGATAAAACAGTGAACAGAAATCAGTTTTTTTTTGGCCTGTGGGGAGGTCAACCCTGCTCGAGCTCTATTGACAGAGATGAGAGGGAAAGGCTTGACTGCAGGTTTTGATTTTTTCTACTACTCTCTTACTCTCATAAGAAAATGAAGAACTACAACAGAAAACTGAAAGAAAAGACTATGCAGAAATGAAACTATCAGAAGCTAGCTAATTGTTCAATAATAAAACTAAATAAATGGAAGAAACAAAACTAGCTAAATGACAGAAAGGAAAGAATGACAACAACAAATAAGCTGAGGCACATCGGTTGGGACCTAACCCATGGGCCCAGCTCTTTGGAACTAGATCAATAGAAAGTCATATGAATACTCATTACATTAGGAATACAATCTTATTACATCCCGAAGGTCTTAACAACAAAAGCCTAATAGCTTGCTGCAAAGGTTCTGAATGGAAACGACTATAATCAACCCACTGGCTAACTAAATAACCCCTTCCTAGCTCTAACTTTGCTCTATTTATTCTACAGGGCAGCTACCAAAAACTCCCTTGCAAATGGTGATTGAGTTCTCTTTGAATCCAAGTAAACATAGATTGAGTGCCCTTCATCTTCAGTTGCTTGGTTGCCTCTTGGAATTCAATTTGCTGGAGACTCCAAGTGAAGTATGGCTTGAGTTCACTTGGCCTTGAGTTGCTTGGCTTCCTTTGGAATTCAAATTGCTAGAGGGGGATCTCATGGGGATCCTTTGTCTGCCTTTGAGAGTTAAGGAGGGTGGACAATCCCCTTGAATCTCTCCAAAATTTCTCCATAATTTCCTAATGTTGTGCTCATTTATTCTCCAATCCTGATCTTTCAGTGGCACAGAGCAAGTCCCTAAATCATCTCTTTCTCCAAATTTGTATAATCTGCCAAATATTCTCACAATATTCTACAAAAATAACCAATATTAGGCAAAAAATATGCAACTACCTCTAATCCTTCCTAAGAACATTATTAAAGCATACGAAAACATCATTAAGTGCAGAAGCAGAGATTTAATACATCCTTTTATGTGCATAAGGAAGGTAGATGGGCCTAAGAAAGGTTAGATGGGCCTTATTTTATGTCTAATTTAGAGGCCCATCAACTACTACATTGTCCTTCTCCTTTTTGTAGATTATTTCAAGATAAAATCCTTGCATTTTTTCTACCCATTTCATATGCACAAATAGACAAGTAGACATAGAAGTAGTAATTTCTTAGGAGTTTATTTGTAAAAACTAAAAAGTTTTAGATGCTCAGATCAAAGTATCTGAGCCAAATTGGTTTTCGTGAGGGCTAGAAGCTTTAACAATAATTGTTATGATGAATATCTTATAGGGAATTTGGTGTTGGAAACAAAAAATTACTCCCATATACATGCAATGCATGGAGAGTTAGTGTGAGTTAGTTTCAGTCAATCTATATTTGGAAAAGCCTAATCTAGTGTGAGTTTGCATGAACAAGTTAGCCGGAGTTGAGTCAAGTCTAGTTGGAGTTTGCAAGAGTCCATATTTAGTACGTTAGGGCTTTATATACCCATTTTTGAGTCATTGTGAGACGTATGAGGGCAGAAGATCTAAGATACAGAATTCGGTAATTGTGTGTGTGAGAATTTTTATGAATAGAAGTGTGTGTTTTGTGTACTCTTGTGTTTTTCCTCCTTTTCTTTTCCATCAAATTGGTATCAAAGTCAAGAAATGATTATAAGATCTGAGGAGATAGAGAAAAAGAGCCAGGAGAGCTATCAATAAGAGAGTCGAGGAAGGCTTATGATTCAAAAAAAAAGACATTTTGCAAAATTGTTATGGGATCAACAATTACATACACGCCATTTTGGTGAAAGCTAAAGCACTACCATCACAATTTTGAGGTTTCACATAATTTTGGTTTGTCATTGTGGCACTGCACTATCGAAAGGTACGATGACCCACGGAAATTCATAAAAGTTTACGAGCAAGTTTAAAATAATTAGAAAATGTCATGGGGTTAATTTGAGTGTTATTAATATTTTTTATTCATGCATGGAAACCTCTTTTTTTGAAAAAGATTTTCTTTTTATTGTTTGAAAAAAGGAGTAAAGGGTTTATAAAGGTTTTAATTGAGAGATATTCACGGCCTGTTAAAGGTTGGAGATTTTTTTAGTTTTTCATACATTACAAAAAAAAGGTGCATGGTATGAGAAAGTTTGAAAAGTTGCATAAAATATTTTATTTTATTATTTAAAATGAGAAGAGTTTTATCATTAAAGATGGGATATTTTTAAAGTGCTTTTTGATTTTCCTATTAAAATGGAGAATTAAAAAAATAAGGTTTTTATTGGAAAGTGCATTGAGGGCTTTTCAAAGATTCGTCCGTTTGCAAACACATTATATTTTTTCAAGTACGGTAATGTTTTGGGTTCATAAAAATCGCTTTATGTATGTGAATTCAATGAAGATAGCACTTTACAGGGGAGTATATTAAAAATCATATTTTTTGGGGGGTGATATGGAGAGAAGACTCACGTAATATGGAAAGCAGATAGAAGACATAAGAAATATATCAGTCATGGGTCGCAAAGCAAGGCTAAAATATATGGAAAGAAGAAATCTAAAATATGAGGCAAAGATTGTTTTCATGTTTAGAGATGTTTAAGATGCACCTGAGGAACCGAGAAGTCTAGAAAAATATGGAAGATAAATCATGGTTGATTGGTGTAGTGTAGATCTACTACCACCTCCTATTTTTACTAGTAAAAATTTTGAATTTTGGGTTGTCAAAATAAAAACATTTCTTCAAGGTGAAGAGTTAATTGAGTATCGGTATAATAACCCATATGATGAAACATGTGATGCTTTAGTATTAGATTTTATAAAACAAGCATTGGATGATAATTTTTTGTGCAAGGTAGCAAATGCTACATCTTCCAAGGAACCACGGAAGATCCTAGAAGCAGAATTTCGTACAAAGGAAAGTGGCATGCAACAAAAACTTGTGTCATAATCTATTAAAGAATCAAAAGAGAAGACAATCGTAGATATGAGAATAGATGAGAAAGACTATGGGAGGACAATAGAGCTTGGATAATTTGTGCATATGGATGAAGAAGTTGTAGCAAAGATTGCAGGAAGAGAAGTTGACACCTCTGTGTGTGAAGAAAAGAAAGAGAATATAAATGCTCAAGAACTCCAATGTACCGCTGATGGTGAATCCCACTGTGATGAGACACATGTGGATGATAACTTAAAAGTGAGATGTGAATTGGTGAATCTAGCTACATGTGATGAATTTGGTGAAGTTGAAATTGTTAATGAACACATGCATGCTTAGATATCCTTCCATTGGGTGGATGAACATTATGTTTATGACATATTTGGTTTCTTTTTTGAAATGGGAACTGATTGTGGAAATATGGAAACTGCCATGTTTGATGAAGATTGAAGTTTGAAGTTTCCACAGTAGCAACCAATTATGAATTAGTTGGAATTGCTCATGAAGTAGTGTGTGATCTAGTAGCAACCGATGATCAAGAAGAGTAAAAAGTGATTGAAGAGTTTTTTATGAGAATATCCACTGAAGGAATACTAGTGGAAGATAATTTCAATGAAGTTGAATAGGCAGAGAAGGAAGAGGAAGAGAGGGAATCTCTTAATGCAATGTGTAATGAAGATGTTTTTAACATTTCTTTTTAATATGCAGGTGTTAAAAATAGCATGGGAAAGTCGAAAGTTAAAAACAAAATTGTTGATAAGTTTGATGCATATTTGAAGCTCATTGAAGAATGAATTGAGAAGCCAATTGAACAAATTGATGATAGTATTAAAGCAGCAGCTAGCATAAAATAATTAAATGAAATGGTGAATGAGATAAAGGAGAATGATTATAGTTTTACATGTAATCCTAATGATGATATTGAGTGTGCAGATTACAAGAAAAAAGCAACAATACCTCATGATGAAAGTAAAGAGAAGGTCATAGAAGTTTCTTAAGATGAAGGAGAAAGTATTGAAATTTTGTTTTAGTAATGGAGTCAAGAAGAAATAATATTTTTCTATTAAGAAATATGGAAGAAAGAAAATCAAGAGTATGAAGTGCAAGAAGCAGGGTGTGTAGAAATTTTAATACAATTATGTATTGCCTGGATTCTCCCGATCTAACAATTATATGCCACTGTTAAATACAAAATCGCTTTTACAAAAATTCTTGTGGGAATTTAAAACACGATCGCTAATTGTAAACACATGAAGAAAGATCAATCACACATAACACAGATGTTTTTTACCGGGAAAGCATAAAGCTAAAAACCCCACTATCATATATTATGTATATATCATGGATTATGAAACAATCTCATCCAAAAATCTAATCCAAGAGCTCTTAGTACGATATACAATCGTCTCACACTGTCATACAAAAATTGGCAAATACATGCACCAATTTATTGCCTCCTGATAGCCTGCCTCCACTGCGCAATCCCTGCTGATCACAATCCATGAATGAATGAGATCATGCCTTGCCTTGACTGTGCAATCCTCATTGGCATCTCCAATGTGTGTGTGGTTGCATGAGTGCACCCACTAATGTCACAAATGATAGTCAAAATTTTCCCTTTCACCTATCTCTCAACTGGGTCTCCACTGGATCTGACATGCATGTAGTTAACAGTAGTAAATATTCAGTTGTATGTGAGACAACTGCTTGTGAATTAATTAAATAATTAACTCACTGATCTCTCACTAGTGTATGTTCAGTTACAACTAACACAACTAAGTTAAACTACTTTACAACTCACATAACTACACATCCAACTCTGTTACAACTTTGAATCACTCAGTTACAACTAAGTCCACTTGCATGTCGCACCAACCAACTACTCAACTCGAAATCCACTTAGCTAACTGATTTTCCACTTCAGTTAACTATTTTCAAGTGCTCATTCAGAACATATTAATGTTTATTGTCCAATTATTATTAAGAGTTAATAATAATCGACATACATTCTATAAATAGACATGCGATCTATAAATAGACTTCGCACATGCATCTAAAAATAGAACATCATCTATAAATAGAATTTTCTCACCATTCTAAAAATAGACTCCTGCTATAAATAGAATTTGCTCACCATTCTGAAAATAGACTTACACCTAAAAATAGCATATGGGCCCCACCTAGTGTAGGTGCTTAATTTTCACTAGGATCATCATCTTGTTGAATCTCAACACTCCCTCTCAACAAGAAAGGGATTATCCTTCACCTCAATCTTGTCTCTATCATATTCGAATTTTCTCCTGGTGAGCGCCTTCGTCAGAATATCTGCATCATGATCCTCCATAGGAATGCACTGAAGCAACATGATCTTTTGCTGCACACAATCTATGTTATGATGATACCAGATATCTATATGCTTAGATCTATCATGAAATACAGGATTAATTGAGAGTTTAATGCAACTCTGATTATCACAATGAATCACTGTAGGATCTAAATGAGAACCAAACAAACCAACCAGGATCTTTCTCATCTAGATAGCCTCACATGCAGCTTGACTTGCTGCCATGTATTCCGCTTTTGCTGAACTGAGTACCATGGATCTCTGTTTCCTGCTATACCAAGAAAAAACTGTAGATCTGATACTGAAGACCCCTCTTGATGTGCTCTTTCTGTTTGTTAGTCTGCCTGCCCAATCTGCATCTGTGAAGCCATGCAACTTCAGCTCATCCATATGTTTGTACCATAAGCCATACTCAAATGTGCCCCTGAGGTATCTCAAGACATGATTGCCCACATTCCAAAAGAGCTTGGTAGGCTTAACCATCACTTGACTAAGCTAGTTCACTGAACATCATATGTCTGGCCTTGTATTCACTAAATACATTAGCGAACCCACTAATTGTCGATAGACAGTAGCATCCACTACCTCTCTAGATGTAGTGTCCTCTTTCCTCCAGTTTCTTGGAAGAGGAGTATCCATGGGTTTGCATCCCTCCATGTGAAACTTACCTAATATCTCCCTTGCATACTTTCCTTGAGACACAAAAAGTTCACCTTCTCGCTGCCATATTTCCAATCTAAGGATATAATGAAGGAGGCCCATATCATTTATCTCGAACTCCTTTGCAAGGTCCTCCTTGCATGAGTGTATCAGCTGCTCATTACCAGTCAGTATTAAATCATCGACATAAAGAACAATGATTAAAAGCTTACCCTCCACCACAATTTGGTATAGGTTTGCATCCACCTCACTCTTGGTGAAGCCAAGTCCGGTGAAATAGCTATCGATCTGAGTGTACCAGGCATGGGGTGCTTGCTTCAACCCATATGACGCTCTTTTGAGTCCGCACACATGCGACTCGCTGCTGAAGATCTCAAATCCTTTAGGTTGCTCAATGTACACTTCTTCCTCAATGTACACTTCTTCCTCAATGATCCCATTAAGGAGCGCAACCTTCACATCCATCTTATGAATTTTCCAACCCATCTGCGATGAGAGAACAAGGATGGTCCTTATGGAAGAATATCGTGCGATAGGTGCAAAGGTTTCTTCATAATCAATCCCCTCGATTTGTGAGAAGCCCTGGGCCACAAATCTAGCCTCATATTTCTCAACACTCCCATCAACAACTTGCTTTACCTTGTAGATCCATCTTGAACCTACCACTGATTTATCAACCAGCCTTGGAAAAATTTCCCAAGCATTTTTTTTCTAATAATGGAGTCATACTCTTCCACCATTGCATCTACCCATGTGGGCTCCTGTGATTCTTCCTGAAAGGAAAATGGCTCAGTCACAATACATTTTCTCATGAGAGCCATGTATCTAGTGAATCGGTCAGGAGACTCTCTCTGTTTGTGTTGTGAAGTAGGGACTCCTACATTATGTGTCGCATCAAGATTAAGCTTGTCAGCTTTTGTGGTACGCCTTCTGATAGTTCTGATGCTTGGCTCTGTGTGAGTGGGCTCCTCCACTTCATGAACCTCCTCCTATGGCTAATCCATATCTAGAGACTCATCTTTGGGAACCAAAAATTCCTCCTCCGCATGTAAGTCTAGCTCCCTCTCAAGCGACAACTTCATGGATTTCTTCTCATTGAATTTTATATCTCGTCGCACTACAGTCATTCAACTATTTGGAAAATACACATGATAATTATCGGGTGTTTATGTGTACCCCACAAATATCCCAACTTCAGCAGTTAGCTCTAGCTTCTTCTTGGCGTTCTTGGTCTCATGCGCATAAACAGATGAGCCAAAAATATTAAAGTGAGAAACATCGAGTTTATTTCCAGTAAAAGCTTCTTCAGGTGTACTCATACCAAGTACTCTATGAGGACAGTTATTTTGCACATAAATTGCAGTGTTGCATGCTTCCGCCCACAAATGCATTGGTAGGCCCTGATCATGGAGCATTGCTCGTGCCACACCCATGATCGTTCTGTTCTTCCTATCCATGACCCCATTTTGATGTGGGTTATGAGGCGCTATGAGTTCTCTTTGAACTCCTTCTTTGCTACAGAAGTCTTTGAATTCGTTAGAGACGTATTCTCCACCATTATCACTCCTCAGAGCCTTCAATTGCTTCCTCGACTCTTTCTCCACCAATGCCTTAAACTCACAGAACTTTGAGAATGTTTGATCCTTCTTCTGCATGAAGAAGATCCTGCATTTACAAGAAAATTCATCAACAAAAAATAACATAATACTTGTGTTTTGTTGTTGAATAAAACGAGAATGGTCCACACAAGTCTGTGTCAACTCTCTCCAGGATCACCAAAGTACGGTTCTCATTTTCCTGAAAGGTGGAATTTACATACTTCCCCCTGGTGAAACCCTTGCGCTGATCTAACTGAGCAAGTGTTCCCATTGGAAGTTCAATAGATATTTGCTGCATGACTTTCAAGGCTCCATGATGAAGATGGACCAATCACCTGTGCCATAATTCGCCCTCATTCTGGCTCACCACTTTTTCAGCCTTGCCCATCATGGCGGCGCAGCCATCTACCTCCAGCTTCTAGAGATTATTAACTCGAATCCCTATCCTCTTGGGCTGACCCACTATTTTATGTCGCAGGAAAGATTTTCCATCGTTGAAAACAACGTCATAGCCTCTGTCCTCCAACATTGCGACTACGACCAAGTTTTTCTTCAAACTTGGAACATGCATAACATCTTCCAATTGAAATGGTTTACTTGAATCCCTCTCAAACGTAATGTTACCAATGTCGGTCTCACTGTATCGTCCTTCGTCGCCCATTTCTATATGCACTTGGAGATCTTTCTCCTCTAAGTCACTGAAAATCTCCTTATCTCCTGTCATGTGGAAGGAAGCACCACTATCAGGATACCACACTGATCCCATTGCGCTTGAAACCAAGCATGAAATCAAAGAGAAATCAAGTTAAAATTGGGAGGCAAGGACCTCACCAGCTGCAGCTCCAACAACCTTCTTGTTCTTCTTTTTCTGTGGGCAGTTAGTGGTGAGATGCCCATGTTCATGACAGTGAAAACACTTCACCTTGGACAAATATAGCTTCTTGCCTTTAGACTCGGATTTTGAATGGAATTTATTCCCCTTCCCTTTCCTTGCCTTGGCAGCCAAAGCACAATCCTCTTCATCATCATGCTTTGATGTAGAGCCATCTCTGGTGTTCCGCCTGAATTCCTCCTACACTAGATCCAACCACAGTCGTTCCAAATCCGGCATCTTTTCCTGTCCGTTGACAAAGTCTTGATAACTGTACCAACTCTTAGGAAGTCCCAAGAGAGCCAAGCTCACCAAATCATCATCAAAAACCATGATTCATGTTGTTTAGCAACCTCATGCATCAAGAAAAATATGTAGCCAAGATAAAACCAAGGAGATTTACGAGGATGGCAGGGTGAGTAAGTTGAAAGAGACTTTGAAAGGAAATTGGCTTAAGGCATAAGCATGGATATGAGATTTGATGTACAACATAGCCTAACATGAAAGCCGTGTTTAACATAGCAGAAACCCAAAGCAATCATGTATTGGTGGGGTTTTCCAAGGGCATCAAAAGAAGGCAGAAGGACAAGAAGGCTTACCCCCGGAGAAGGTGACATCACTCGGTGGCGGACCAATTGCAAGCATTCCATGGGGTGGAAGAATGGAGCATAAGGCCCTTATGAACCTCTCCAGAATTTCAATTAGGCCCATTAAGAGGGACATCTAGCGTAATTAAGTAAAGGTAAGGTAATTTTAGGGAGGGAGGTATGAAACCATTACATTTAACTTGGCATGTGGCTCTCACCCACGTGGCTCCTAATAGCACCTATCGCCACATGTCCCATTGTCGACGTCCTTACGACGTCAGCCCTACAGTTGTCACCCTTGCCTCGTATCCCGCAAAACTCGGTCTGATATAATCTCATTTTACTCCCAAACTAGGTAAAATATTTGTTTTTTACGAGTTTGTCGTGCATCAAAGGTTAAATCTCCAGCGCTAGGTCATTTTCAACCCCGCGTCGTTTTCCCCTCGGGCTTCCTCACTATTCATAGGTATGTAGGCATTCCTTCGTCCCACCATTTTCCTTCTATTTTTTCTGTTCAAATGGTCATGGAGAAAACGAAGCCAGAAATTCTAAGCCTAAAACCACACAAGCCCGCGAGGTCAGGGCTGTCCCTAGACCTAAACCCCTTATCGACGCCCATGCACAAATTCATGACCCATTCTACCCTTTTAGTGTAGCCCACGTCAGACCCGAGCTATTTGAATGTCTTTAATGGGTCAAGACAAGTTTAGAGTCGTTGAGTCGGTTCTGTACTACCAAGTTGCCCCAACCACATACCCAGTTCCTGAATTCATTAGTTGGCTCGGTGAAGCTTATGACGAGCGTAGGGAATTGTTCTTGTCTACTCAAGGCAATAAGATTTTCTGCATGTTGCCTGAACTCATAAAGAAAGCCCTTCGTTTTCCTCACAGTAAAAATTATGTCGAGTTCACTGAGGTTTCCCTTTCCTGTCAGTTCTCAAAGCTACCCTGGGAGCAACAAAGCGACTTCCTCAGCCTCCTCTCATATATCCGCCTAGCAGCTCTCCCGCATTCAGACATTGTTCCCTTGTCTACGTTCATAGATAATGTGCAGCCAGTCCTAGCCCTTATTTCAGGGTTGTTAGGGCTTCGGGAGGTCGAGAAAGTGTCAAAAGAATGTATATCTCTTCTACGGCTCATGATGGAAAAGGGTACGCTTTTAAATATTCACGTTTTCCTAGCTTTAGCTATTCAAACC
Source organism: Pinus albicaulis (assembly GCA_034641835.2). Lineage (NCBI taxonomy): Eukaryota > Viridiplantae > Streptophyta > Pinopsida > Pinales > Pinaceae > Pinus > Pinus albicaulis. Next base: position 674,314,303 of record CM076579.1, read on the forward strand.
CAGTTTCAATAATTCCCTTCTACTGGGTCTTTCAGGTTTTGTTCATTAGTGTTTTACATGTTCTTATTTGAGCATGCTGATAAGTTTGAGAGCTTAGGCCTAGAGAAAATCTCGAGGACAAATGCCCAGCCAAGAACCATCTTTGAGTGGAACATTTCATTTCGTCAACAGCCTGGGAGGAAGGGGTATACTAGGTTCTTAAATGAGTTCATGTCCATAGCCTATGCCATAATACATGACAGTCCTTCGCCTAGAATATTTCCTGAGCAAAAGGACTGGCTACAGTTCGACGATGAAGATAGCACAGGGGACTGGTACCTGTATGATGATTACATCGAGATCAGGGTCTATGGCACGAAAGTACCTCCTTACCGCTTGTCGGTGTTTCCAGCCATGCGAATTTTTACCCTCGAATTTATTCGACAAACCTTGAAGGTTGACCAGATCCACTTTGTGCCTACGAAGAAAGGATATATTCTCAAACTTCCAATTTCTGTTGGTCCCTTCACCATAAATTCGAGACAGGCCCTCTCCATTGTGGAAGCATTATTGCTAGGGATGGACCTTCTACAAGGAAAATTCTGGCCCTATGACTCGAAAGGAATCCTTTCCAATAGGAAAAGGAAACTAAAGTCAAATTCTTATGTACATGAGACTAGGCCCTTCATTGAGTGGAGAGGTAACCTTGATACATGGCCTTTGGATGCACAGATGGAGGCCGAGTCTTCAAATGCAGAAGGGAAGGGTGACAATGTGTCTGGGGAAACAGAGAAAAAGGGACAAGCAGATGACTTATATGTCTCAGGAAGTCAGGAAGGTATGAAAATTGACGAGGGAGCACATCCCCATAAGAAACAGAGAACTAAAGGGCCAAAGGATGTATGGGAGGAGCCATCTCGGGAGGATTTTCCTCGTTTTGTAGTCTCTGATAAAAACAAGGCAGACTTCCTGATTACTTTCGACGATGCTTCCTCATCGGTCCCTTCTGAGCTTTCTCGGGAAATTTCAGTTGACAGAGCAGAAGTGAGGGAGGAGACAAAGGCCAGGAATAGGACCACACCAGAAAAGCTAAGGGTTGAGCTGGCTGGGTTTGTAAACAAATATCATACCTGACTCACCACTGTGCTATACATGGACAAGGAGCAACTCATATTCGCTATTAAGTAGGTAGTGTTGTAGCCCTGAGTTGTTGGGAATCACTACCGAGCACTAGAGATCGCCATGAACCTAGCCAATATTCCCTTGCTAGAGAAGCTTGTCTTACACCAGTGCATCGGAGACATGTTGTGGGACGAGGTAGTAAAATGCGCACTCACTTTGAGGAAACTTGAGGAGAAACATGGCTCGGTATTAGAAAACCAGAAGAGGGTGAGAGAAAGTGCCAGAGCGATCAATAACAAGCTAGAAACCCTTCAGAAAGCAATAAGGGACAAAGGAGCTGACAGGGATGTAGTTCGGAAAAAGCTTATCACTGACCTGGAAGTGGAGAATTTTGAGGTAAAGCGGAAACTAAATATACCCAGCAGGGAGCATGTGCAAATGGAGAAATTTTATCCAAGTGGAAAGAGAGAAATTGGCCCTCGCCGGTTCACTGGCTAAGGAGCAGGAAGATAATACTCAAAGGACTGTGGAAATCATAAGTCTAAAACAGAGATTGTCCAACTTACAAGAAAAATGGGACCAACACATATGCGTGGCCCCGACATCTGGCAAGCCCGAAAAAACCATAGAACAGGTGACTAAGGCCTTGTCTAACTTAAAGGATTCATAAATTTAAGCATGTACAGCTCGCCAGAGGCTAAAGGAGATAGACGCTACACTGGCGACAAATCAGAAGTTGGTAACGTCCCTGCAAAACGAGGTCAAGAAGTTACAAAGAGAAAAATAGGCACAAGATAAGTCTATCAAAGACTTGATTGCTCGGCTGAAGGGTAACATGACACTCCCGGAAGTTAGACATCTAATGTGGACTACTATAATAGCAGAGGTCCGGAAACATTGTAACTACCTCACCCTGATTGACGATAAGAAACTTGTGGTTCGCTTATTTGAAGTATTGTTGTAGGAAGGGCGTGCCAAAGGAGAAGCAAAGGATGCAATGGCTAATAGGTACATTCGGTACCTAAATGAACTGGGCCTAGAGGAATTTCAAGCATAAGGAATCATTGATAATTTAAGAAGGGTAATGGAGGTTAGAAGAGTAATCGATAAGGAGACCGCTCACGCGAACACGTTCGGTTGTTTGAAACTGATTTCAATCAGAGTCAAATAGTTCGACCAAGAGTGGAATAAGTTAGTGGAGGTAGTGCTCCCATCATGTTGGCACCCAGAAACATCTGCATTCTCCAAGCTAACAGATTATGAATAGAAAATGACAAACATCATGAACAATGCCAACTTACTTTTGGAAAAGGCTGCCTGTCTGAAGGCAGATACCATAATAGCCGCTCTAAGAAAATAATTCTTCCTCCTCTGCTAGGTCAAGAAATTCTTAGCCATCCATGTAGACTATACTGAGCTCACAGATATACAGGCACGGTTGAAACATTTTCCACCATGCCATCTCTAGGAGAGAGCGCATGGCAGAAATGCAGTGAATACGCCAGCACTCCGGTATCGTCATCTTCTCATCACTCGCTACCTCCCTCTGGTCGCAAAACAAGGTCATCCTCACCATCATCTCGACCACATCCACAGCCATCAAGTACCCCTCATTTCCATCACAAATGAAACTCATGATTTGGCCCATGCGACCTATTTACTTTTATTTTTATGAATTGTAAAACTGGGTGAAATCTTGATTTCACCCTATGAACTCTTTATTTTTTCATTTACTGTTATGTTTTAGTTAAGGCCTTTTTTAGGCTAGGTTGTATGTGATGAAATTTCATTTTTCCTCATCACCAGTTTTGGTTTTTGATTGAGACCATGAACAAAAGATATCTTCAAAGAATATTTTGTTTTGAAAATATCTTCTCTCGAAGCTCATCTAAAGAGCTATAAAAGATGAAATGAGATACCAAGAAAAGGTTCCAGATTTTCAAGATAAGAAGTTGTTAAATGTGAATTCTCTCTTTCTGTAAATTTTGAGATCCTCTCTTAATGTGTATTTGAAGATCCCTTTCGGGAAAGGAAATGAAGCTAATCTATTGTTGTGGTGGATTCCAACTAAGGTTATTGAACAATATGTATTTTCTTAGCAGTGTTTAAATATAATGTTCATTGTGTTATCATCATTCCCTTGTTATCGTAGCTTTCAAAATGCGAATTTCCAAACTAGTTGATGTGAATTTATCCTAAATGATACTCATGTCTTCTGTTCTGTAACATTTTAAATATGGCTCGAGGTGCGATTTCTATTTCATATTTTTCTCACAGGTCGTCGTTCTTCTAATTTTAGTGGAAGGTGGATTCTTATGTTCCTATAAGCCTACCTTACTCTGATACTTTCCTCATTTTCTTACATTGTGTCTCATACCCATTTATCCTTGTAACTGTTCACTGATTTCACATTCGGCCCAGCTCACAAAAATTTACTTTCATGACTGCTTTGGATGTATTCTTTGAGACTTTTTATCTATACAGCTAGATGTCGTTCTTTTCAATATTTTGTCTCTGATATCTTGGACCAACATCAAAACTTTAACCATCATTACATAACAAGAGGTTCCTCCCTATCAACATGCAAAATACCTTTTAAATCCTCTTGTCTTTAAGATGTCCTAGGCATTGGTCTTTAACAACTCAAGGTTGTCTCTAGGAGCTACAACAATTCCCACTCCCCAGTTCATCGCGACATTGGACAAACTTTCTGAGATACTTAGGAGTATTGTTGCCCTTCTCCATCTTTATCTTTTTGATTTTATCCTTCAACGCAAATTTCCTATGGTCGTTGCTACTTTGGAAAAGATCCATCAAAGCCTTCCACATAGAAAATGGAGTGGCTTTCCCATGAAGGCTTGAGACAATGTGGTCTCGTATACCTTCCAAAAAAATCCTTCTCGTCTTCGCTACTTTCTTTTCCCATGCATCAAGTAATGCAACATCCATCGAAGTGGGCTTAGGAACATCACTATCAATGAATTCCTTTAGGCCATTATCTTCAAGCACCATCTCCATCCTGTCCTTCCAGGAAATTTAGCTCGAGTTGCCCTCGAGTGCATACTCTAGCCACAAACCATTGAAAGCCATTTTGATGTTTACTCAACTGTCACACCAAGAATTCCTTGCAGCAAATTCGATTTTTTTCCACCAACAAACTTCGCTACTGCTTCAAAATTAGAATCTTCTTTGCTCTTATACCATGTAGAAATTTTAATACAATTTTCTATTTCCTGGATTCTCCTGATCTAAAAATTATATGCCACTTTTAAATACACAATTTCTTCCACAAAAATTCTTGCGGAGATTTAAAACACGATCGCCAATTGAAAACACATGAAGAAAGATCAATCACACATAACACAGATGTTTTTACCGGGAAAGCATAAAGCTAAAAACCCCACTATCATATATTATGTATATATCATGGATCATGAAACAGTCTCATACAAAACTCTAATCCAAGAGATCTCAGTACAATATACAATCGTCTCACACTGTCATACAAAAATTGGCAAATATATGCGCCAATTTACTGCCTCCTAACACCCTGCCTCCACTGCGCAATCCCTGCTGATCACAATCCTTGAATGAATGAGATCCTACCTTGCCTTGATTGTGCAAGCGTCATTGAAATCTCCAATGTGTGTGTGGTTGCATGAGTGCACCCACTAATTTCACAACTAATTTTCAAAGTTGTCCCTTTCACATATCTCTCAACTGGGTCTACATTGGATCTGACATGCATGTAGTTAACAGTAGTAAATGTTTAGCTGCATGTGAGACCACTTCTTGTGAATTAATTAAATAATTAATTCACTGATCTCTCACTAGTGTATGTTCAGTTACAACTAGCACAACTGAGTTTAACTCACTTAACTGAGTTAAACTACTTTAAAACTCACATAACTACATATCCAACTCTGTTACAACTTTGAATCACTTAGTTACAACTAAGTCCACTTGCATATTCCACCAACAAACCACTCAACTCGAAATCCACTTAGCTAACTAATTTTCCACTTCAGTTAACTATTTCCAAGTGCTCATTGAAAATAGATTAATGTTTATTATCCAATTATTATTAAAGATCTAATAATAATCGACATGAATTATATAAATAGACATGCGATCTATAAATAGACTTCGCACATGCATCTAAAAATAGAACATCATCTATAAATAGAATTTTCTCACCATTCTAAAAATAGACTCCCACTATAAATAGAATTTTCTCACCATTCTAAAATAGAATTACACCTAAAAATAGCCTGTGGGCCCCACCTAGTGTAGGTGCTTAATTTTCACTAGGATCATCATTGTTGAATCTCAATAGGGTGAAGTTCATTGTTTGAAGATGAAGAGTTGTGGCAGTAGTCCATGAGTCTAAGAATATTTGAAGAGGAAGTTGTAGAAGACATTATAAGATGATTTTCAAAACAAATACAGGAGAAGTTAAAGAAAAATTGCATCAATAACAAGTGAATAGATATAGCCTACAAAAAAAAAAAACCGCAGAAAATGAATCAATTTTGAGGGTAGAAAATTTGGAAGAAACGAAAAAAAAAATGCAAAATTATAAAAGGTTTGAGTTGTTTTAATACTAACTGAGACTTAGATCAGCATGCATGTTTTACTTATGCTTGAGTCAATTTTTAATGTAATCCTAACAAGCATAGTTGATTCATGTTATTCTGAATCATGTTTGAGTTGTGTTGAGTCTTACGGTCGTAATTAAAGGGGAGGGTTGGATATAGTAAATTAGTCCCATATGCATGCAATTCATGGAGAGTGAGTGTGATATAGTTTGAGTTCAATCTATATTGGGAAAAACCTAATTTAGTGTGAGTTTGCATGAACAAGTTAGCCGGAGTTGAGTCAAGTATAGTTGGAGTTTGCAAGATTCCATATTTTATAAGTTAGGGCTTTATATAACCATGCTTGGGTCATTGTGAGACATATGAGGCCAGAAGAGCCAAGATCCATAGCATGAAAATTGTGTATGTGAGAAGTTTTGTGAATTTAAGTGTCTTTTGCGTGTAATTTGTGTTTTTCCTCCTTTACCTTTCCATCATTTGGGAATTACGAACTAAAATTCCCTATGTTACGGGAAGGGAAAATAATGCAAACTTGGTATTGCATGGACAGGCTCACTATCGTTGACCATGAGGTGATGTGTTGAAAATGAAGCAAGAACATCTCAGTTTGACCTTGCCTTGGTCAAAATAGAGAAAATTTGAATTTCCACATCAACATAACCTTGGAGGTAGTTAACTGAGGTGACATGGCACTTGTCACTCAGTTAAATTAGTTCATTCGAGTTGGTGAATCTTGAGTTGAGTTCAATATGATTGATTACTAATTTGTAGCAATCTACTTTAGTGAGTTTTAGTTATTGCTAGTTAAACTAGTTCCAATTGTTGGAGAAACTAATGGAAGGTCAAGTTGTGCAATGTAACTTCAATCACACTAATGGTCATATATTTAACTGACCAGTCAACCCAAAATAATGGTTGCATGCATAGAATTCGAGTTACGTAGTTGAGATGTTGATTCCAAGGTAGTGTACTATCAATTATAGACTAGCCCCATGTGTATAAGTGGTGCATGCAGTCAGAGAAAGGGCCTATAGGAAATGCACAATCCAATTGAGGAATTTACATAGAAAATAGAGGTTAATTCCCCAAGGAACAACAAAAGGAAATAGGAGCTTCAGAGGCTTGAAAATTTGGCTAAGTGTTGGCTAGGTTCAGTTAGTCAAGTAGAGATATATATTATACACTTACAGGTTGTGCTCAATCTTGAGAAACCATTGTATTTCATATTTATTCTTTGATTGATGCAATACAAATATTAAGGGGGTTTGAACAATTTTTTTCCCCTAGATAAATATCTATGCATGTGTGATTTTTCTTCTTGCATGTTAATGTCATGTGTTATTGATAGTGAATTAACTTTATCAGATCATTAGAGTAGCTTTGAGTCTTGTGATTTAGTAAATTTCATGAGCAATTTCGAATATACACATTTATTTCTACATGGTATTACAGTAGGATTCACAGTAGAGAAGAGATTTCAAATATGTCTTTGCTAGAGGATTGGATTTGTAGGATCACTTCTTCAGAGCTAGAAGGATGGATTTCTATGGATTAAGACTTGAGTATGCCCTTGAGGGAAGATCAAATTATGTTGCTTAGAAGGACCGCATGGAGGCAATGGTGGAAGATAATAGGTTGAAGGAATTAATTAATATTGATATTCTGAAACCAACAACAATTGATACTCATAATCTAGCATAATGGAAGAAGTGTGTAGCCAGGGCAAGGAGAATCATATTAGAGCGAGTAAGAGACCATATCGTCTCAAAAATATATGGGAAAGAGGCTCTGTATGAAATTTGGAATGCATTGAAAGAGCTATTCCAGAACAATAGTGACCATGGGAAGTTGGCACTCAAGGACAACATTCGAAGTATCAAGATGCAGAAGAATGACTCAATTCAACATTATCTGAACATGTTCACACAATGTCATGATTAACTTGCAGGATTTAGTGCCACAGTACCATATGATGATTTGGTGAGACTAGCCCTTCTAGGCCTTCCCAAGAGCTATCAAATCTACCAAGATTCAGTGAATGGGAGGGAGAAACTACCAAATTTGGAACACCCATGGTCTGATTTGTTACAGGAGGAACTAAGACAGAATAATAGAGACGGGACTTCATCGAAGGGTGAGGATGAAGAAAATTTTGCCTTGGATGGAAAGTAAAAGAAGGGAAAAGGGAATAAATTCCAATCCAAACCAAAATCGAGTCAAGGGGGTAAGAATAAAGACTTGTCCATAATCAAGTGCTTTCATTGTCATGAATTCAAGCACTATGTAATGAAGTGAACACAAGAAGGAAAGCAAGAAGACCTTGGGAGGAGTGTCACATGAAGCTTTGGATTCACAATTAGAGATTGACTTCACCCCCATTTCATGCATGGAAAGCATAATGATGGGAAGTGTGCGGTACCTGGACAATGGTGCTTCGTTCCACATGATGGGGAATAAATAATTTTTCAGTGACTTGGAGGAGAAATATATCCAGATGCACATCAATATGGAGATGATGTAAGGTATAACATGACCGATATTGGTATAGTCACATTTCAGATTGATTTGAGCTCCCCTCTCAGGCTCAAGGATTTGATGTTTGTTCCGGGTCTAAAGAAGAATCTTGTCGTTGTTGCAGATTTGGAAGATCGTGGTTATGACGTCATATTCAGCAAAGGAAATCCATTCATGAGACACATAACCATGGGATAGGTGAAGCAGATCGGGGTTCAGGTAAAGAACCTGTACAGGCTAGATGTGGATAATTATGCTGCATTGAGCAGAAAGGCAGAGAAGGTGTGGAGCCGCGATGTCCGGGAACTATGGAATAGAAGACTTAGCCATTTGCATCATGGAGCTTTGAAAATCATGCATCAGATAACCATAGGCCTACCCACTTCACATACATAAGGGTGTACTATGGGGAAGTACACAAAATCCACCTTCCATGATTGGGACAATAGGGCACATGCAGTCCTTGAAAGGATCCACTCTTATGTATGTGGACCCTTCTCGATAGGCCCCACTTCCAAGAACATGTATTAAGTTATATTTGTAGATGATTTCTCATGGAAGTGTTGGATCATATTCATGAAGAAGAAATACTAGACATTCTCCAATTTTTTTGAATTAAAATCACTCGTTGATAAAGAAACTGGAAAGAAAGTGAAGGCTCTCAGTAACGATAATGGAGGTGAGTACATGTCGAATGAGTTTAAAAATTTATGTGAAAATGAAGGAATTCAACAAGAATTTAGAGCCCCCCACAACCCATAGCAGAATGGGGTGGTTGAGAGGAATAACAAAAGTATTGTGGGAGCATCAAGGGTGATGTTGCAGGACCATGTCCTACCTCCACAATTGTGGGTCGAAGCATGCAACACAATAGTCTATTTGTAGAAATTAAGTCCTCATCGTATTTTGGGCATGAGTACACCAGAAGAGTTTTTTTCAAGGAGGAAACCAGATGTGTCACTCTTTAGGATCATCAGAGCATCAATATATTTCCATGTCTCCAAGGAATCAAGAAAAAATATAGAGCCGACAAAAAAGTTGGGGATATTTGTGGGGTACATAGAAACACCTCACAAATATTGTGTGTACTGGGAATCCCTTAGAATAATAGGTATGATAAGGGGTGTGAAGTTTGATGAGGAGAAGGAAATGAGGTGATCTCTTAAGAGGGAGCTTCAATTGTAGCTTGATATGGAAATTTTGACTCCAAAGGAAGAACCTTAGGAAGTTATGGAGCAACCACAAGCAAAGGAGCAAAGGGTGGAGAAAACCACTCAAGCAAATACATCTAGAGAAGGAAGGAAACGAACCAGAGAAGTTGAGATACTTGTGCAATATGTAAGGGCGCATGTGGGTGCTCCCTAAAATTAGCATAGGCAGAGAAGGTCACCAGATTAGTACACTAGCTACATGGCTCTGATGACTAAGATTATAGAGACCAAGCCATCCTCTTTTGAGGAAACATTAAAGAAACCTGTATGGGTTGATGCTATGGTAGAGGAATATGATTCCATTGTCAAAAAAAATGTTTGGGAAGTGGTCCCAAGACCAGCAGATAAATTAGTGGTAGGTTTGAGATGGATTTACAAGGTAAAACATGAAGTAGATGGGAGGATAGAGAAGCATGAGGCTAGATTTGTGGCCAAGGGGTGCTCTCAGGTTGAAGGGATTGACTATGAGGAGACATTTTCTCATGTAGCAAGGTACTCATCCATTAGATCAATTCTTTCTCTGGATGCACAAATGGGGTCGAAGGTCCACCAGATGGATGTGAATAAAACATTCCTCAATGGAGTTATTGAGGAGGAGGTGTACATCGAGAAACCAAAATGTTTTGAGACCTTTGACAGAGAGTCACATGTGTGCAGACTAAAGCGAGAATTGTATGGATTGAATCAAGCATCCCATGCTTGCTACAACAGGATCTATAATTATCTCACTGGTTTGGGCTTCACCAAAAGTGAAGCAGATGAAAACCTATATCACATTTTGGTAGAAGTTAAATTGTTTATTATTGTCTTATATTTTGATAACTTGATTTTAAACGGTGATGAAAAATTAATCAAATATTGCAAGGAGGACCTTGTAGGAGAGTTTTAATTAAAGGACATGGGTCTCATGTACTATTTCCTCGAATTTGAAGTAGGAAAGGTGAAGAGGAATTGTTTGTCTCTTAGGGGAAATATGCCAATGAGATACTTTAGGAGTTCTGCATGTAAAGTTGCAAACCATGGAGACACCTATAGCAACCAACTAGAGGAAGGAGGATGCCACTTCAGGTGAAGAAGTGAATGCTACTGTTTACCAGCAGTTGGTGGGTTCACTCATGTATCTTGTGAACACATGATCAGACATGTTCTATGCATTTAACTAGTTGAGCCAGGCTACGGTTCGAATGACCAAATTATCTTGGAGGGAAACTAAGTATTTTATACGGTACATTAGAGGCACTACTCAGTTAAACTAGTTCCAACTGTTGGATAAACTAGTGGAAGGTCCAGTTGTGTAGTGTAACTTCAATCACGCTCAATGGTCATCCAATTAACTGATCAATTAGTCCAAATTAGTTGTTGCATGGAGATTCTAAGGAAGTGTACTCTCAGTTTTATACTAGTTCCATGTGTACAGGTGGTGCATGCAATCCAAGAATTGGCCTACAGGAATTACGTAATCCAATTGAGGAATTTACCTAAAACATAGGGGTTAATTCCTCAAGGAGCGACACAAGGAAATAGGAGCTTGGAAGCTTGAAAAATTGGATAAGTGATGGCTAAGTTCAGTTAGAAAGGCCGATAGATAGACTATACACTTGCAAGTTGTGCTTAGGCTTGAGAAAGCATTGTCTTTCATCTCTATTCTTTGATTAATGCAATACAGATAGTAAGGGGTTTTGAGCAATTTCTTTCCCCTAGATAAATCTCTTTTCATGTGCAATTTTTCTTCTTACATGTTAATGTCATGTGTTCTAAATCTTGAATTAACTTCTGCAGATTAGTAGAGTAGCTTCGAGTCTTGTGATTTAATAAATTTCATGAGAAATTTCGAATCTACACATTAATTTATACAAGATGAGAACTAATTGAAATTTAAATATTCTTGTGTGAGTGAGGAATTAAGATGGGTGACACTACAAGGAAAAGGCCCTCTAGCGGATGTTTTTGAGGAACCCCACAGAAAAATACCCCATACATTCGTTTCTAGCAGAGGTTGCTAGCGGAGGTTGGCGAGCAAAGGGTTTTTCGAATGTTTTCCTCTCAGTGCACTTATCATTACACGTTGCCCCGGTGCTCTAGAACCGAGAAAGCACCGATGCCGACCAAAACATTGGCACACCGGACACCGTGCACTCCATACACACTTGCCCAGTGCGTCTTATTATTCTATAGCACCGGTGTGTCACGTATCTTCCGCACCGGTGCATTATAAAACACTACGCCAAAACCGAAACCACCTAGTGCAGTAGAAAGAAACCACACCGGTGCATCATAACACATCGCGCCAAAACACAAACCAACCGGTGCGTTTGTAAGAAACAAAACCAGTGCGCCTATAAACAACATGCACCGGTAAAGGGTTAAATTAAAAAAAAAAAATACAACAAAATAACCCAGATTTTTTAGTTTTCCAGTGCTCCTGAGCTCTCAATTTCCGGTGCGCGCCCTACCATAGAACGCACCGGTGCGCACGAAACATTGGCACACCGGACAGCTTGCGTGACGTATACACACATCCGAGGCCTCCTATTACTGTAACGCAACGGTGCTTCACCACTCTTCCGCGCTAGTGCATCATAAAACACCGCACCAAAACAGAAATGCGGCGGTGCATTTTTATCCAAGAGCATTGGTGCACCTATAAATCGCACTCACCAGAATAGTGTTACATAAAAAAAAATTAAGGCCAAAAAACCGGTGCTTTACAACTATTCTGCACCAATGATTTACAGATATTCAGCCCCGGTGCATCGCCAAAATTTCACACCGAAACTGAAACATCCCGGTGCGGTGTTAGGGAACCGCCCCGGTGCATTATAAACAATGCGCCAAATTTGACACAGCCTGGTGTAGTCGTAGTTAAGTGTACCGGTGCACCTATAAAACCCCGCGCACTAGAACAGGGTTAAATAAATAAAAATTATGGCCAAAAAACTTCATTTTTCACTTTCCTCAGTGCTCTAGAGCTCTCAAGCACCGGTGCCATTTCCCCTTGTCTGAGCCACCCTGACATCGGTGCTCTCATTGCACCCATTGCACGCACTACTGCTCTCCATTGGCCACCATTCTCCAGCTTGCATTTTGAAAAATGGTGGGAAAATTTTCTTTTGCAAAGTTTACAGCCAATATGCCTCCTCGACAGTGAAATGTACAGGTATTTTTCTAGTTTTTCCATAATTAAGCCTTTTAGTAGATTAGAAATTGAAATAACCTTAAAAATAACCATTAAAAAAGAAAAAAGAAAAATTGTCGCACAGTGCGCCGGATCTGTTTGGCTCGCACCAGATAGTGGTGCTGCCTGTAAAATTTACAGGCGGCACCGCCACCGGTGCTAATGGTATCCGCACCGTTTCCGGCGCAGTACCAAAAGGCGCCCTAAATAATTTTAAAATAAAAAAATAAAATAAAAGGTGGTGTGCTCATTTATCTAGGCACACCGTTGACCACGGGAATCACAGTGTGGTGCGTTGACAGAATTATCCGCCCCGGTGTATGTCAGCACACCGCATTCTAGATTCTGAGAGGGTCAACGGTGCGGCTGGGTAAAAGACCGCACTGTCGACTATGTAATTGTCATGAAGTCGGTGCGCTAACACGACTATATGCGCAAAGGCGTATATTTCAGTGAGTGCACTGCTATTCTAAACTTTGATAAAGTTAACGGTGCTTGAAAAATAGACAGCTGCACTGAGGCCTGTGCATTGTATTTCATTAGGAGCACCGGGACGGGTGCTCTACATTCTTAAGACGCACCATGACTGGTACGTGACTGTTTTTATGGCGCACCGACTTGTCTGGTTGTTTTTTTTTTCAAAAAAAATATATATATATATGTATATTCCTAAATACATGTATGTTTTAATAAAAAATAATTATTTAACATGGCAATGATTCAGAGAGAAGAGGAGGAACAACAACAACAATAGGCTGAACAGTATGACATGATTCACCAATGGGAGGCCCGAGAGAGGGACAGAGATGCATACCCTCACCCTATTACTGCAGATACCCAGTATATCCTTAGGCAGGTAGGCCTCCTTAAGTTCTCTGAGGAGGCTACTTCCCTAAAGGCCCATAGTGTGTTTTTGAGATATCTTATTCGCAGGTGGAATGCCCATTGACAAGATTTGCAGGTTGGTCCTGACTAGTGGTACACACCCACTGAGAAGGATATTTATTTTATTACAGGACTATCGAGGAGAGGGGTAGATTTTCCCTCATTCCTAGACGTGCCAGCTGGTTGTGTAGCAGGGAATCAGTTAGTTTACTCCTAGAGATACATTGGAGCACATGTACTATCTCCTTCAGAGTTTCAAGTACCTGGAGGTTAGTTACGTATAGGTGCTTTTGGTAGGCAGGATGTGCAGTGCCTCTCCCTTATCATTTCGTCCATTTCGCACAACACCAATGACGGGCAATGCATTGGTTGCTCACTTTTATATTATGTTGATTCTTTATTACAGCAGCCACGACTTGTCAGGTGGTCTACCATTTTTTTGTGGTAGTTTTGTACAGCCTTAGATAGATTTCGTGCTCATGCACAAGGGAGGGTCAGCTTCCCTTTTGCTTCAGAGATTTTTTGTTTATTTTTAGAGAGGTTTCCAGAGATGAGACCTAGTTTTGTTCGACAGCCTTGTAGGTCGATGTTTGAGGCCCGGATGCACATGTGGGGGTAGATGATGCCCAATAGGGGAGACACTTTGTTTCGAGCCAGTATATCACATGATTCACTGGACTTACTATCCAATGTTGACGAGATGCATCCCTTCCTTATGGTCCCATGTCCTTATGCTAGCTTAGATTGGCGAGGGTGTCCCAACATCCTCTTCACAGCTGATGAGCCGCGAGATGATAGAGGTAATATTAATATTTTCTTTATATTTATTCTAATATGTTCTTTAACTTGTTTTTATTAAATTGTGTAACGAAATTGTCTAATTATTGTTGTGTACTTGTATATATTTTGCAAACATTGGCTCTTTTGATGGTGAGGAGATGCCGGGTCCACCACATGATCCAGGTGTGGATCTTGATGATGATGATCAGGATATGGCTGATGTTGAGCATGATCATGATGAGGATGAGGCCAATGCAGCATAGAGACATGCTTCTGCTCATTATGGTGCACCAGTGTCACCTTTTGCTAGGCGTGGTCAACCTGAGACCAGATATAGGATGGAGTTGGCCAACCAAATATGTGCATTGATTGTTGATGCGAGCATTAAGCCCACTCATTACAGAGACATACAGGTTGATGATAGGTCATTACAGATGTGGAGAGGCATGCCGCGTGACATGTACGACCTGATGTGGCATGTCATAGGAGCTATGACAGCTGTTACACGACTAAAGAGGAATGTCCGTAGATATAGGCATAGTCGAGCCATGACATGTGATGGATAGTCCGCGAGCAACGACTCACATGCATCTCATGATCGTTCACCTTGCGGCGTGCCTGATGAGCATGACACTCCACTGGCAGCATCTGATAGTCATCATGGAGATGAGGCTAGACCATCGACCACGTCCAATCAACAGCCTGCAGCTGCATCCATCAGTACTAGTCATGATCATGAGCAGGCTGGACCATTGACTGCTGAGGCTTCACTATTGACTGAGCAGGCCTCCACTACTACTGCTCATATTGATGTTGTACTACCACCAGCAGATGCATCCACTAGTACTAGTGATCATGATCATGAGCATGCTCGACCATCGACTGTCGTGGCTGCACCCAGCTTTACTGAGCAGGCATCCACTTGTAGTACTGCTATTGATGTTGTTATACTACCACCAGCGCCTGATCCATGACATTTATATTAGAGTTGTATATTTTTAACATTATTCAGTTATATATATATATATATATATATATATATATATATATATATATAGATATGGTCCATGTATTTTATGTTCATGTTGCAGTTGTACTTAATTTTCATGTTGGTGATCATCATGATGTCACACATATTGTTAGGTCTGTTAGATATGTTCATTTAATGTTTAGCTTGTAGATAGAGTGTATATGTGATAGCATGAGTTATTTAACATATTGAGATTTATATTTGATGTTTGTGTTGTGATGATCTTAATATATAATGTTAATTTGATGTTTGAATGTGTTTATTAGTCGAATATGATGTTTGTACGATGGTTATCATGATCGTGATGATGTTTATTAATTAATTTAATATTAAATGACCATGATATTTATTAAATATTATGTCATGATTGTAATTGTAATTGTAATATTTAATTTATTCTGAAATGATTGTAATTGTCCCCAGATGCGGGTGAAAATTAAAGTGAGGAGGTGCCACGGGTCCAGCATGAGGATGGACACTCGGCGGCTCCACGCGCTCACACTTTGGGAGGAGCTCCTTCATAAAACCTAGTGTGAGGGCGCCTTTAATCCACCCTACGCCACCCTGCCGTCGATGTACCAAGCCTGCATTCCTTTAATGTTGCCAGCCATGGCCATTTAATCCACCACCTTGGCTCTCACTTGCGTTATTAGACCTGCCCTCCCGCTCACTATGCGCTTTTTTGTTGTCCCTCCCCGGTCTTTGGTGCATTTCTCTTGCTCGTCCAAGCCTGGAGCTCTCTCTTGTCATCTCCCTCCTCGAAAGCCTGATTCTGTCTTCCTCTAGTCAAGAGACTCGCCCCCCTGGACTATCATGCCTCGGCATCACAGGCAGCGATGTCGGAGAGCTGGTGGGCGCAACCAGCCTTCTTGTCCTCCCTGCCCACCCCTTTCGCTCTCCCATGGACGTGAAATGAACCT
Organism: Pinus albicaulis; assembly: GCA_034641835.2. Lineage (NCBI taxonomy): Eukaryota > Viridiplantae > Streptophyta > Pinopsida > Pinales > Pinaceae > Pinus > Pinus albicaulis. The sequence continues at coordinate 674,330,517 of CM076579.1, forward strand.
CTCCCTTGATTGGAATGAATTTTCTAGTTCTCCCCCTGTCAACTTGAATGCCCAGATTTCTCTACAACTTCGGCTCCACTGTCCCCCTCCCCTCTCAGCAAAAAATGAGCCCGTAATTCCACCATCTCCCCTGAACCTGCTTTCGCCCCACACAAGCTGAAAGCCCTTTTGGTGCAAAGTGCAACCAGTGGTAGTAGCAACTCTAGTGAAACAGGAGGCAACAGTGGTAGTAGTCCAGAATTAGACGTGGGCGGCAGTTTGGACTTGAACAGAAGCGGCTTCTCTCAGCAACAAGAAGTCCCTCAGCCTAAGGATAACGTCGTATGGTGAAGCAGAGATTGAAGAAACTATAATTTAAAAGCATGCTTATAGGCAATGCAGACAATACTCGTTTTCAAAGATAGGAAGGAAAAATTGTAAAATGTGTTTCGTAATTGATTCTTCATAAAATTACTCAATAATGCCTTTTACTTATGAATTGTGTTATAGAAATAGAAAGAGTTACAGAAGTTAATTGAATAAAAAATCCATATAGGTTATCATTGTAGATTTTAATCATTTGTCAAATTTAATTTTGTATGAAAGCACTCACCATAGAAACCATTATCTACCAGCTGGAAAGGGCGAGAAAACATTATGCATTAGAAAGCAGTAGAAAAAAGGATGAAAATAAATATGGATGTTTACTATTTCCACTGAAAAAAAGATGAAAATTAATTTCAGTCTAGATGTTGATTTCTAATTATATTTGACTACTTCCACTAAATAAATAAAGCCTCTTTTTATATTTACTCCATAAACCTCTTTATATTTACAATAAGTCAAAAAAGAAGTTTTATTTAGGTGAAGCCTATATGCCAAATACCATGGGCCAAATTATTATTAATACCATGGACTAAATACCATATTTATAAAAGAGCTATGGTAAATAAATAAATCAATATAAAAGAGGTATAAAAAGGCATGATAAATATATAAAAACATATCAAATATCATTATAAATCAACATTTAATTATATACCAAGTCTATGGGCCAAATACCATTGTAAATAAAAGAGGTATGGTAAATAAATAAAACCTATTTTTTTATATTTACTCTATAAATCTCTTTATATTTACCAACACTCAAAAAATAGGTTTTATTTAGGTGAATAATATAGGTCAAATAATATGGGCCAAATTATTATTAATATCATGCCAAAAAAACCATTATTATCCCTAATATTAATATCAAAATATTAATAATAATAATATTATTATTAAATCTAATATTCATATTAATATTATTATATTTAATAACTTTGGATTAATACAATATAAAATTTTCTATATTATTATATACATTAATGTATCATGATATATATTAACTCTCGATATATATGGAAGGGAAGAACAAAGACATAGAGTGATAGAGGTGGAGAGATAGAGGGAGTGAGAAGGGAGAGATGGGGATAAAATCAAGGAGAGGGGAGAGAAGGAATGAAGAGAGAGAGGGAGAGGAGTGAGAGAGGTAGAAAAGGGTACGCGAGGAAGAGGGAGACATAAATATGGACGGGGGGGGAGAGGAGGAGAGAGGGATGGAGATAGTGAGAGGATTGGAGGGCAGAGAGAGAGAGAGAGAGAGAGTTATGGGGGAAGAGAGAGGATTAGAGGGAAAAGAGAGAGATGGGGGAAGAGAGAGGGAGGTAGGAGAGGAAGGGAGAGAGAGGAAGGAAGAGAGAGAGGAGAAGAGAGGGAGGGAGATAGGAGGAGAGAGGGAGGGATAGAGAGATGGAGTTGGAGGGAAGAATAAATACATATAGAGTGAGAAGTGGAGAGAGAGAGGGAGTGAAAAGGGAGAAATAGAGAGAGCATGTGTATGTTTTCGGGTGAGATAAAGAGAAAAAGGAGAGATGGAGGGAATGGGGGGAGAAGGAGAGAGGGAGGGATATATTGACAGAGTTGGAGGGTGAAGAGAGGGAGAGAGAGGGAAAGAGAGAGATATAGACATGGGAGAGAAAGGGAGAAAGGGGAAGGAAGAGAGAGAGGATGTGAGAGAGTGGAGAGAGGAAGGGAAGAAGATTTCATGCACTAGATGAATTGATTTCAGTGTAGATGGAGATTTCTAATCCATTTTGATTGCTTGCACTAGATGCATCGATTTTAGTGTATATGTTTATTTATAATTATATTTAATTTCTTGCACTATATGCATTGATTTTAATGTAGATGATTGCTAACCCTATATGCTTTCTTGCAATAAATTCATTGATTTTAGTGTAGACGATGATTTTTTATCCTATTTGATTCCTTGCACTAGATGCATTAATTTCAGTGTAGATGTTGATTTCTAATTATATTTGAATACTTCCACTAGATGCATTGATTTCAATGTACATGATTTATATTCGTATTTGATTGCTTTCACTAAATGCATCGATGTCAGTATATATGGTGATTTCTATTCCTATTTGATTGCTTGCACTAGATGCATTGGTTTCAGTGATGTTGGTTTCTAATATTATTTGTTTACTTGCACTAGATACATTAATTTCAATGTAGATGTTGATTTCTAATCCTATTTGATTACCTGCATTAGATGCATCCATTTCACTGTAGATGTTGTTTTCTAATCCTATTTCATTGTTTGCATTATATGCATTGATTTCAGTGTAAACGTTGATTTCTGATTTGATGTAATTGGATGTACATTGATGGTACATTAATTTTAAAGTGATTGGATTAACATTGTGCATTAATTTCACTGTAAGCAGGAAAAATTATTGATAATGTACATTTATTTTTATGTTTTAGTAATTCAACCTATTAATATCGAAGAGCAAGAGAGAAAATGTATGACTTTTAGTACAATAGTTCCAAAAAAATATTTAAATGGTTTATGATTTCAATTGTGCTTTTCATATAATCGATATGAAAAGATGACAAAACTAACAAAGGTGACAATAAGAATAGTAGAAGAAAATAATTTGAGATTGATAACAATCAAGACTATTTGTAATTGAGTGCATTCTTATTATTCACATTTTCTATCATTCAACAGTATTACATTGTCACTTCGCATTCAAAATTATTATTTCATCATTTTTCAACATTAAATTGATTAACAATATTTATCTCAACAAACTTAGGTAACTAAGCAAATTTTAAAATTAAAATGACCAGTTATCAGACATATTTAGCATATATAAAATTATTATATTTATATTAGATGTATTTACATATTATTCATAAAATTAATCATATGTTCTATATATTTTCCTTGGCTTCACACGACTGGAACTAGCCTAGATCCATCTAACTCTGGATCTATCATGTACCGAGAGGGATCAAATCTCTCGAGGTGCAAACCTTTCCTCAAGTTTTGCACTCAAAAAATAGGTTTGCACCTCTAGATATTTGATCCGTCTCGGTGCATGATAGATCCAGAGTTAGATGGATCTAGGCTGGTTTTATGTAAAATTAAAATTGGAATTGTAATTCTAATCGTAATTCATGTATGTGAAATTAAGGTAAAATTGTAATTGTAATTTTAATTCCAATTGTAATTGTACTTTTAATTGTAATTGTATGTAAAATATTCTTAAATTTTAATTCTATTAATGTGAAAATTTTAATTGTATTAATGTGAAATGATTTTATTAAAATATTTAAACTTGTAAATTTGAAAATAATTGTAAAATAACAAATCTAGAATAATACGAATTTTTGTAACATAATAAAGTTTAGAAAATAATGAAAATAAATTCATGTACTTTATAATTATCATTATTTTATTATGATCATCCATACATACAAAAAAAAAAAAACTTTATACAGTCCGGTGTGCTTATCATCCTAACACGCACCAGCGTGTCATATAAATAAGACACACCGGTGCGTCACAACTCTTCCACACCGGTAACGAATAAACACAAATAAAAAAATGCAACTCTATTTTCTTTAAGTGAAAAAAAAATGGCAATTTGAAAAATGGGCGGCAAAATATTTTCGAAAATCTAATTTCATAAAATAATTCTTTAAATACTAAACACTTTTCATTATTTCACTATTTTTGCTAAAGTTTTCAGCCAGATATTTGTAGGAGACAGACTTGGAGCAAGAGAGCAGGAGGGCACTGTGGAGCAGTGAAATAAGTTCGAATAGAAATATTCATACAATCAGAAACCAAGCCTCTAGTGATTCAAACCCTATATCATACAATTTGAAACCATCTCGTGATTAAATTTGATTTTTTTTTTTTTTACTTTTCTTCTGCAGTTTTTAAATTTTTTATGCAGTTTTATCCATTTTTACCCTAAAACCTTCATTTTTTTGCTTTTTCCCATTCTTCCCCCTGTTTCTATGATTTCAGAATTAGGATTTTTCATTTTATATTGACGTCCAACCCACGGGACGACTTTCATAGTCAGATCCCAATCCATTCGGCCATTGCATGAATTTTTGAAAAAAAGGATTTTTCTTTATCGGTGCGCCCTGCGTACTATACCGCACCAGTGCGCTGTATTATACAGCGCACTGCGAAAGTACTATAGCAAAAAAAATGAAAACATTTTTTCTAAATCCATGCGTCAAATCTGAAATAGGGCATCAGTGCTCCATTTAACTAGGAAAGCACCATACGGTGTATTACACCATTTTTGTGGTGCGTTTATAATACCCCACGCACCGTTAGGTCTATTACACTATTTTTTGCGGTGCATTTACAATACCCAACGCATCGTACAGTGTATTATCCTATTTTTCAGTGCATTGTTAATATCCCCATGCACCGGCAGCGATGCAGAAGTAGTGAAAGGCGCACCAGTGTCTTGAAATTTATTTTCTACCTGAAAAGTTGAGAATTTATTTATAAATATATTAATGAATGATATGGTACAGGTTTCAGATTGACAAAGAAATGTCTGACAAGAGATCAAGTAACAAAAATACAGTTAACCCCCGGATGCGGGTGCTGGCAAAGTTAATGGTGATGATGGGACGAAGGTCCACCGGACGAGAGGCCACCTGCCTTCCCGCATGGGACTAGCGCACCCACCTGAACGTAGTTAATACACATCGCTCGTTCTTTATGGCATTAAACATGGAGGCTCATTTCGATTTGGAGGATGGTGCTCGAGGCAGTCTCGACTGTAGTGACAGCGTTTCATATCAGGTTCATATGATCGGTCATTCAATGTTGAGGTTTGCTTGTTGCGGATGCGAGCTGTTATATGTCATGGCACTGCTCTCCCCTGCGTCGGTGAATTGGTGGTGCCATCCTGATGCAGGCAAGGCCAGCGAACGCACCACCACTGGTAAATGAAGCCGCAGCACCTGTTGCTTGGAGCTTGATGACAAAATTCACATCTCTTTCTCTAGTTCTTGCATGTCGGCCACGGTTGTTCTGAGCATTCCTCCAACGCTTCCCCCTGTCAATTCTTCGGCTCTCCAGAGTTCCAGTTCTAATTCGGCTGCAAGCATGCCTAGGCTAAGGCAGAGGATGCGTTGCAGATGCGGGTCCTCTCGTAGTGCCAGGAGGCGTTCGCCCTCCCCTTCCAGCTCGCCCTCCGCAATCTCTTCACCCTCGGAAAGCCTCCCCCATCTCCTCCATGGTCGCCTACTCTATTCTGGCCACAGGCTAGACTCTCCCTCTTCCAACGCGCTGCCAGCACAATCCCACACCGCTCTCTTCTCTTTTGACTGCGCACTCAACCGGCTGTGAGTCACTGTAGCCATTTCTGCTGTTTTTCTGGAGGAGCCCTAGGTTGAGAATCCGTCGGAAGGGCAGGGTCCTGTCGGGGGCACGAACGTGGACGAGGCGCAGCAAGGCTCAAGTGCTCAGCCCAGAGGGAGCAAGGAGGTTCTGCAGGAAGATTCTGGACACGGTTAGGAAAATTTGGTGGATAATCCTTCCCCCAAAACAGCGGTCCACTCCGATGTAGACTTCTTCAGTGATCATGGCGAAGATTATGGTTGCAGGATCGAGGAGGTGGCTCCTGAAGAGTAATTCGGCTCTCTTTTATGTTTCTCTTGATATTTCTCTGCCCTCTCAGAGGGCTTGTTATGTTGTTTAATGTTTTCTACTGTCATGGTCCAATTTTTGTCAGTGACCATCTTCAGAATTCACAATGGTCCAGTTTTTGTCATGGTCAAGTTTTACTGTTATCTACTGTCAATGTTCCAAGTTTTTGTCAGGGACAACCTAGTTCGATCCCCTGTGTGGGATTTTTTCAAATGGTGGGGCTACAGGCTGGTTTCCCTCCTGCAGGGCAGTCTTAAACTATGTTCTGTCTATTTAAATTGCCTCCACAACAGGCACTGTTAAGGCTTTAGCCTAATGTACTATATTTTTTACTGTTAATAGAATACTTTAACTTAGAAAAACAAAAAAAACAAAAATACTGTTAACACATCAAGAAAAGCAAAAAAGATAATTTCTTTGTAAATTCTTTATAAAAAATATTATTTTTGAACTATATGTAAGTTTAACTAATATGTATTGTTTACTATGTATCATACAGAGCCAAAAAATGATGAAGCTCGATATGATTATTTCTGATCTAGGACCATAAGAGCGTAAATGTTTAATGGAAAAATTGAAAAAGGATGAATCAGGTGAATGAAAAAATACTATCGATCCAATATGAGTTTCTTTTTTAATTATCATTAATAATATACTTAAAATCATTATATAACATGTGTCAAACATTCTACTAATTCACATCTGTTTAGTGTTGTACAGGGACCAACAACTCAGAAAATGAATGTTGTTCTAAGAAAAGAAAAAAATAGAATATGCAAATGAAAATCAATTGCTCCTTAGCTCATCTGGAGTGGTGCTAGAAGTTAACGAAAGGGGAAAAACTTTTACAAAAGTTTGAGGGATCTAGTGGAACGAATGTATAGACGTTCTTTCCAACAACAACAACGTGCTTCAAATGTAATATGTAATCATTGAATTTTTCGATCATTAGGTACAATAAATAAACAATTTAGCATTAAATATTAATTTTCAAGAATTTTCTTGCAGAAAAGAAAAGAAAATGGAACCCATTCAGCACATAAAACAAGACGACAAGGAAGAAAATGGTTGATCTCTAAGTTTGTGAGTAATTGTTACTTCCTTATAACAACTTAACTAGATTTCATTTTTTGTATTTTTTAAGTTGTTTTACAAAAATCATCATTGAATGTCTTCAAACAGGTGCTAACATACAAAGAAGAACCATCAGACGAATTGATTGAAATTGGGTTAAATATGGGTTGTGAGTATATGTTGGCATATCAAAATTTAATTGTGGAATTTGTAAGCATCTATCAATCTTGTTTTAATTAACTCCGTCTATAATTAATAGAACAAAAAAATATTTTATATTAGATATATGATTTTTTATGGGGTATAAAACTTGTAGGAAACAAAGAATGGAGTTGCGCCAACAAATGAAGTGTTGAAAGATGGCATGAAAGTTGGTTTTAAAAGAATGTGTATAGTTTGATTCAACTGTTGCTATGGTACGCCATTTTTCTTTTTGATTTACATTGATGTATATTATTTAATATTTCAATTTTCATTATTCTCACCAATGTATATACACTCATTTTAGTTTATTTTTATGTTTGTAGATGGAAGGTGAAGAAGAAGAAAACAATCAATGTCGTGAACACAACATTCCTGAAAATAACCCAAGTCATCGAAGTAGCTCTAGCAGTGACAGTAGTTCAAGTGAAGAATGATGATCACTATGTTTGGATATCAAAACAAGGCATTTTATTTTTTGAAATATGTCTGTGAAATCAGACATTTTGTTTAATGTAATGGACATAGTGTCCCAATTGAAAGACAAAGGGATACGAATATTAACTGTCCCATTTTGTATGATAAAGACTGTCTTATTCATATATATTATATATATAATCATAAAATATGTTATAATTTATTCTATTGCGTTCTCCATTGTCGTTCTCAAATGCATTAACAAAAATTTTAATTCATATGAATATTGTTATAAGATATATATGTGTTGACTTTTGATGAATAATGAATTTTAAAAAACCACAATAATTCTGATATGATATAACAAATTAATCCAAACAACACATTCAAATGCATTAATAAAAATGTAATTAATATGAATATTGTTATAAGATGTGTCAAATTTTGATGAATAATGAATTTAAAACAATCACAATAATTGGACCGTCACAGGTCGATGTTTCTAAAAAAAAACAAATGAAAACCGGTGTGTGTCAGTAACTGTAAACCGGTGCGTTTATGTGTCTATACGCACCGGTGTCTATACGCACCAGTGCATTTATGATCTATGGGCATTGCACAAATACCAATACCAGTTATAAATATCGGTGTGTTTGTGTGATACTGCATACCAGGGCGTTTATGTATCTATAAGCACCGGTGCATTTGTACGATCCATGTGCACCACAGGAATACCGATACCAATTATAAATCTCGGTGCCTTTTTGTGATATGGCACACTGGTGCATCATAAAGGTATACACATCGGTGCGTTGATACAACCTATAGGCACCGCTCAAATCCCAAGACCAATTAGAACGGCCCCGTGCGTTGTATCACCAACACTACGCCCAGTGCTATTTTATACCTTAACGACCTGGTGCATTCTCCTTAGACCGCCCCGAGGTGTCGTGCACATGTACGCACCGGTGTGTTAAAGCCAGAGTAGCGCACCGATGAAAAAACATTTGTAATAACCTCCGACCACCCATTTTTTTTTAGTTGTGTTGAATTTCCGTTAAAAGCTCCGCCAAAACCTCCGTTCCCAAAAACGGATGTGGTAGCATATGTTTTTTTGACAATTTTGGCCAATTTTATAACACTAAAAACCTCCTTTATAACCTCTTCTAGAGGGTCTTTTCCTTGTAGTGTGAGTTGAACAATAAATGAAATGAAATCAGAAATGGAGAGGAATATATTTATAAGTAGTAGTATAAGGAATCGTCAACCTTCTCTCATCTCCCTCATAATCGAAACCATCTTCCTCATCCTTTCATGACCAACATTTGGCATTTTAAGGTTGATATAATTTAAGGCGGCGTCAAAGTAAACCATTAAATGTGTTTCCCATCAATTTATCTAAACGCACTATGGATTTACGTTTGGGTTGGTGAATTAAAGTGAAAGGAAATGTGGGGATAAAAACTACTCTGCGTATAGTCAAATGCGTAACAGCCTTGGTGAAAATTCCATGTAATAAAATTTAATAAAGGAAAAATAATAACCAGGGTTATGGGACACTTATTTCAAGTTGAATGTTGGGAAAAACATCCTAGTGTGGTTGTTCATCTACTTTATTATGGCTAAGGATATTGGAAAAGGCAATGGCTAAGGCTTTGGAAAGGAAGAATGGATTTTTTCGCAATTTATTTATGAAAATAATGGAAATTAGGAGAAAATGAAGGTGAAAGGTCACAGGTTGCATGTGAGTAGGAAAATTAAGGAAAATAATGGAAAACGAAGAAAATAGAGGCATAATTAATAAAAAGGATTTGAGGATCAATTGGTATCTTTTGGTAAGTTCAGTTTTGGAGCTGTCTCTATATTCTCTCTCTCTCACACTTTTGGACACATAGAGTTTTTTGGGAGCATTTCAGCATTGGATCAAGAAAGGAAAAGAAGGAAAAAAGGAAGAAAATATCAAGCAAGGAAGAGCATGATCAAGAAGTTGTGGGATTACTTGTAGGTATCGATTTTCATGTATTATTTCCTTACTACATTTGGCATGTGTGGTCATGCATGTGTGTTCTTGGTTCTCTTGTTGCCATTGGCATGGGTTTTTTCAAGTGTGATAGTGTTCTTCAACATTTCCTTTCCATTTCCAGATTTCCATGGTGTGATGGGGTTCTCATGTTTTGGTTGAGCTGAATTGTCAGATGGACTCGAAGATGAGTGGGGTGGTCTCAGGATTATTCACAAGGCCTAGGAATCTTGGGATGGGATACATGGTAAAGGATGGATTTGAACACCTCGATTGAGCCTAGGAATCCCTTGATCGGTGAATGGCAGGATACACGGAAAATATCAGTGGTGAGTAACCTTGATTGGGCCTAGGAATCATGGGTTGGGATACACGATAAAACCCCTAGGGTGGAGAGATCATAGGCCTAGGAATCTCTTGACTGGTAATGGAGGGATACTCTTTAAAGTTGAGAGGTTGAGACAGAAAAATTCCTCATGTTTTAGGCGGAGATATCAGGAGGCATCCATGCTTGTTTATGGCCTAGTGATTCGGTGAGGATTGCGGTAAATCCCAATTCTATTGATAATGGTGAGGTGGGTTAGCCTCGGGAAGCCTTGATTGATTCTTTTGGTTTTGAGTTGCAAATTCATGCTTGGAATATGGCACATTGGTGATTGGATGAAGAGAGATTTGGGTCAACCAACCTATGGTCGGGTGGAATTTGGTAGTCCCATACCTATTTGGATGTTTCATTCATTAATAAGATTCCTTTTCCTTGGTATTTTATGTGTAAATGTATTGGTTCATATGTGGCACTTATGGTTGTTGTATCCTTATCATTTATGTTGTTTATATGTTGGTTATGAATATGTTTTATGGCAGTGATAATGTATGATTGTCATCATGTTTTTATTTGTAAATGAATGAACAATGAATCTATGACCTAATAGATGATAATGCAACTATAGTGATAAGTCATCCGAATGCTTCTGCGATTCTTAGATAAGTATGAGACCACTATACTCAGATATGTTATTATGACCTGTAGAATGCATAATTGTTATATGTTTGACGAAACACATGTCATGGCTAGTATGGGTCCAGTCAAGTCCTTATTTAAGTATTTGCATATGTATCATTGTTTTTATGTTACTTTTCATTTCTAGAAGTTTCATGGAGTTCGAGGGAGTGGCCTAAGTCATAGCCCTAAAAAAGTGGCACAAAATCGAGGGTCGTTGGTACAAAACTACCTAGAAAATTCCCCAATTGCAAGCATGCCTAGCTGTGGGAGCGACTGGAGGGTCCCAACTGCATGCATTCCCATGTCAAGGGAGCGACGAAGGCTTTAATGCAGCAAATGTCAGGTTGTCTCAGGGGTTGATCACCTTAGAGGGATGGACGGCTCCTGAGGGTTTTATAGCATGTGTAGAAGGTCAGATTGGTTTTTTTGTCTCAATTCCACTTCCTTAACTATACATGGGGAGTTAAATCAGATCATAATAGCCTCTCATCACATGTTTTACTCGGTTGTTTGGTTACCTGGCTAGATGTGGGAGGAGGGTATTACAGAGTGGTATTAGAGCTTCGTTCACCCCTTGGACTAGATGAACGATGTGTTGGTCATGCATTCATGTTGGTTACATGTGTGTTCCTTATAATTATGGTCCATGTCCTTATTGCATATGCATGGAGGTGGTCATGGTTGCAGTAGTGTCACCATGTGAAGGTTGATGGAGATGCAGTGGAATGTGTTGTCATGAGTGTATGATTGGTTATGCATTATTTATGCATGTTGGTGTTTATATGTTTCGTGCATACATTGATATGGTTGTAGTTTTCATGCTTGAGGTCATGATGTCTAACTGGTATTGTCATGCATTAATTATTGTACTGTGGGTAGGATGATATCTATACGATGTTATGATTATGTTTATATATATTCATTGTGCTAATCTGGTCTGTCTTGCAGACGAGATATCCTCCCCAAATTATACTAAGGTATGTTGGTTTGTTTATGATTTGATTTAGCTGATATAGTATGCCTTGCAAGAAGAGATCATGTTGATTGACAAGATGATAGACTACAGAGATTCTCCCTATGAATCATATGAGTAGCGTGGTGTTGGGCACTCTTCTGAATTAGAAGATACAATGAGGAGCTTGAAGGAAGAAATAAGGAGTTTCAAAGCAAATAATGATAGAATCATGCAAGCACGAGAGAAACAAGCATAAGTAAATGTATTAATTCTTCATAGTTTGTCAGAATTGCATATGCAGGGGCCACTCCAAATCAGATATGGACAAGAGGATGGGGCTAATGGGGCATATGATAGTAGGTCTCATGGTGGGAACAAATCAGATAGATATTACATGATCAGAGGAATTTTTGGATACTCCAAAGAAAAGAGGTGATGGACAAAGGTATTATTCTAGTTTTGTTTCTGACAGGCACTATGATCTTCATCATTATCACCCTTACAAAATGAGTGACAGGGGGTACTTTCCAGATGAGTTTAAGAAAGGTAAGTCACCTACCTTCAATGGATATTTGAATAATATGGAAGATGTAGAGGCTTTGCTACCTAGAATCAAGAAATACTTTGAGTTCCATAATTACACAGATTATATGAAGGCCATAGTAGTTATCTTCAGCCTAAAAGGAAAAGAAGATATTTGGTGGGAAGATGTAAAGCGGTTCAGAGACACCAGGACAAGAGAGTTGAGTTTTTATGAAATAAAGAGACTCTTTAGAAATAATTACTTGTCAAAAAGGTACTACGATAACAAAGCCAAGGAATTCTATGAGCTTAAGATGGGATCGATGATATATGAAGAGTATATGACTAAGTTCCTAGAGCTATTGATGTATGTACCATATCTTAAGGATGAAAAGGCTAAATTTTAGAGGTTTTTCAGTGGGTTTACATTACAATTTATAGATTGGATTGAATATGATGAGCCTCAGTCACTTGAAGAAGTTAATGGTAAACTTAAGCATTGTTATGACCAGTCAAATTGTAAGAAAAAATCTCAGCAAGTATGGAAAGGGAAATATAAAGGTAAAGGTAAATGGCAGTAAAAAAGAACAACACCTCAGAATGCAAAAGAGAAATAAAATGTTGCACCTTACAAGAAGTTCAAAGTAGCTAGATAGGGACATGGGTCATAGCCTAGAGGGAAACATAATAGACGTGATGGTTACAGATGATTGGAATGTTTGATATGTGGTAAGGAGCATCTCAAGAGAGACTTTCCGTAGTATCAGGGTGGTAGGCCTTAGATCTATAGTGCATAGGAGGCACAAAATGTCGGGTGTAATATTCCCAATTTTCCATCAGTTAATTGGAATATTAGAGTTCTTACTTTTCTCAATTAATTAAGTAAATAAAATGGTGGAGTGACCCATAAACCCCATAGATGAATAAAATCCACTTTTTTTGTGTGAATGTGGGTTAGTAGATAGTAGATCAACATCATGGAGTAGTGGAGCAGCTCATTAATGAAGGAAGAGTGGAGATATGGAGAAATAATGAGGAAGATGCTGGAGATAGTGGAGGAATAAAAGTAATATCATAGAGCCTTAATGATTCAGTGAAGGAGGAAGTGGAAATGCACACATGATGGAGGGAGTGGAAATTAATTGTAGAGATCATGGAGATCATGGAGAGACAATGCAGTCTTCATGGAGACTAGTGGCCACATGTGCAACATCATTATGAGGTGGTCCAAGGATAGCGAAGGCTCACAACTATATAAGGAAGATGAGGGTAGCAAAGAAAATCAGTTTGGAATTTGATATTGTATTTTTGTTTGACATTCTTTGTACGCTTTAGCTGTTTAGCTAAGTCTCTTGTGTTTTTTAGCACACAGGTGTTCCCGAGTGGGAATCACACTCTTACCCACAAGGGACTTCAAGTACCTACTATGGGAAGGTTATTTTGAGCAGCTATTCATCATCTAGAATTGGTGCCACATTCAGTCCCTCTCTTCTACATATACAGTTTCAGGAATTACGCATTCATGTCTTAGGGTTTGAGAGGAGGAAGGTAGTTTCTAGCATTTCAACTAGGGAACCGATGGAGGATTCATCCTTTCACCTTGAGCTTCCATTTCAGTCTTCTAGGAGTAGCATTATGATATCTGACATCAGGACATCATATTACACCTCCATGCAGCAGTAGTTCCTTTAGGAATTATGCAGTCTAGCCAGGGAGAGCTAAGGGAGAAAGGAAGTTCCAAGTATTTCAGCTTGGAATCCTGTGAGGGGTATTTCCCTCATTTTGGAGAGATCATTTACATGAGTTGTGAGAATTATTTCATCATCAAGCAATAGGCTAAAACTCCAGCCTCCTTGACAGCGCAGTCTAGTCCAGCAGTTGTGCAGTTTGTAGCTGTAACTTGAGTAGAGAAAGGAGGAGCTAGATCTCAAACTTCTAGCTTGGAGATCAGGAGAAGGGATAATACCTTCAGTTAGTGATCTAAGTGGGTGTTATTGCAGCTGATAGATCATTCTTTCAGCCCCATATCAGTAGTTGTCTCCAAGGAGTGCGTAACTCAACCAGCAGGGGTGTAGTGTGCCACCCAAAAAGGGCTGAAAATCCAAAGTTAGAATCTAGCCAAACCATTTTTGGGTTTTTTTAGTAGATTTCGTGATTGAACTCCTGAATCTTTATGATAAATCTAGCAACCTACCACACATGGTTATTCTTCATAGAAACAAGAGTAGCAGCACATCATTTCCAGTGCTAGTTTCCTTTATTGTATTTCAACCATCTTGTGGCTTGAGTGCATCCCTTTTGGAGCATTGTTTACTTACCTTGTTGTGGATCCTTAATGATATGGTTCAACTATTTTCTGCCCATATGTATGATGTTTTGATGTATTCCGACATTTTTTCAGTTCTACATGTTTAATTCTTATTTTATCGTAGTTGGAATTGTGCATATGGTCTATATACCTGTCTTTTCCATTTTGGAATATTACATTGGGGATGTTGAGAAGAGCATTCCTCATATCTATGCAGCATTGGATAATAGGTAGGAAGATCTTTAGACATCTATCATTGAGATGGAAGGTAAGCTTTGTGATCAAGTTTTTTTTATTTTGATTGACCCTAGATCTAATTATAGTTATGTTAACCCTGACTTGATGGATAAGTGTGGTTTGAATAAAGAATTTCATGAATAATCTTGGTTAGTGCAAATGGCTATAGGTACAAAGAAGAGAGTTCATCATTGGGTAAAAGCTTATGCATTTGAACTGAATGGTATGCCTACATCAACATATTTTAATTTATTACCATTGGGATCCTATAGTATTATTTTGGGCATGGATTGGTTATATCTTCATAGGACCAAAGTGTAATTTTATGAAAATTCATTGAGTGTTTATATGACAATGAAGAACATAGAATATTACATGGTAAGAAGAAAGAACCATCAATTAGGATGGTGAAAACTATGCAGGAAAATCGCAGTCCCAGAAAAAGGCGTGTGTTATTTTCAGTGCACATTTCTCGTGATAACGATGAGGATCAGGATGCAGAGATATTGAGCAAGTACCCAATCTTACAACAATTTCAGGATGTGTTTCCAGCAGAGATTTTAAATTTTCTGCCTCATAGAGAAGTGGAATTCTCCATTGAGTTGGTACTAGGTGAATCACCAACATCGAAGGCACCATATAGGATGAGCACTCCAGAGTTAGTAGAGTTGAAGTTGTAGTTGGAGGAAATGGTTGACAAGGGATAAATTAGGCCAAGTGTATCGCCATGGGGTGCATCCATATTCTTTGTGAAGAAGAAGGATGTTACTCTCAGGTTGCACATTGATCACATATAGTTGAACAAGGTGACCATCAAGAACAGATATCCGTTGCTGAGGATTAATGACTTATTTGATTAGTTGAAGGGAGCAGTGATGTTCTCAAATATTGATTTTAGATTTGTATATCATCAAGTACACATTAAGGAAAAGGATATTTACAAGACAAATTTCCAGACTAGGTATGGGATTTATGAGTTTGTTGTAGTTCAATTTGGATTGAATAATGCTCCAACTACCTTTATGTGCTTGATTACTAGTGTGTTGCATCCTTATCTAGACAATTTTTTTATTGTATTAATTGATGACATCTTAATATATCCTAAAAATGAGGAAGAGCATGTCGAGAATTTAGCAAGAGTATTCAGATTGGTAAGAGAGAATCAATTATATTTCAAGCTTAGAAATGCAGATTCTTTAAGACAAAGGTACATTACTTGGGGAATGTGGTCTTGAAGGAAGGTATAACAGTGGATTTAGAGAAGATAAGGGCTATCATGGAGTGGGAAGCTCCTAGAAACATGGATGAGGTAAGATCGTTCATGGGACTAGTAGGTTACTATAGGAGGTTCATCAGAAAATTCTCTCACATTGCATATCCTATCACGTCATTGCAACGAAAAGGTAAGAAATTTGAATGGATAGAGGAGTGTGTAGTCAGTTTGAATAGTTGAATAAGTTGTTGAAAAATGGTCTAGTGATAAAGATTGAAGATCCGCACAAGGAGTTTGTAGTGTGTACAGATGCTTGTAAGAAGAGGCTTGGTGGAGTCCTTACGTAAGAGGGATAGTAGTATGCAATGAGTCATAGAAATTGAATGAGCACAAGCATAACTATCCAACATATGATCTTAAGTTAACAACGATCACTCATGAATTGAAGATGTGGAGGCATTATCTTCTTGGCATGAGGTTTGTGTTGATTAGTGATCACAGTGGGTTGAGATAGTTGTTTGACCAGTCGAATATGAATGCCAGTCAAGCTAGATGTTTGGACACAATCAATGAATTTGAATTCAAGATCAAGTACATAAAGGGAAAATAAAACAGGGTTGTGGATGCTCCTAGAAGGTAGATACAGTTAAATCACCTTGAAAATATGAGTTCTTATGGGATATATTTGCAAGATTTGATTTTTACAAGTAGGTCAGCAGGATGAAAAATATAGAGAGCTTATGCATAGGTTACAGCAGAGTACAGGTATAAGTATAGGTATAGGTACTGGTACAGGTGCACAGGATGTGGACTATCATATATCAACAGATAGTGTGATCGGATTTAGGGACAAGATATATTTGCTAGACAATAGTGAGATCAAGAATATTATCTTGAGGGAGTTTCATGCAAAACCATATTCAGATCACCCAAGATACCAGAGGACATTGATAACAATGAAGAAATTTATTATTGGCCAAATATGAAGAAGGATGTGGCAGATTTTGTGGCTAGATGTTTGGGTTTTTAGCGGGTAAAGGCAGAGTGTAAACATACAAGTTGATTGCTACAACAGATTGTGATTCTAGAGAGGAAACTAGAGGTCATTTCCATGGATTCCTTACATATTTTCCGAGGACATCTAGACAACATGATTCCATCATGGTTGTGGTGGACATGTTGACTACGGTAGCACACTTCATTCCAGTGAAGACTATGTATTTAGCTAGTGATGTGGCACAGGTGTTCATCAGAGATGTGGTCATATTGCATGGTGTTCCGAAGAATATTGTGTCAAACAGGGATGCAAAGTTCAATTCCAAGTTTTGGAAGGAGTTGTTTGAAATTTTAGGTACAAATTTGGCCTTCATTGCAACTTATCATCCACAAAAGTATGGACATATAGAGAGAGTCAATGGGATATTGGAGGAAATTTTTAGGATGTATGTGATGCATCAAAAAAGGAGGTGGGATGAGTACCTTCTGATGGTTGAGTTTCATTACAACGATGGTTAACAAGAATCACTGAGGATGAGTTCATTTGAGGCATCCTATGGGAGGAGTTATAATGCTCCCATCAGTTGGAGTGATTCGATGAAACGGGTATTGATTGGAGAGGACATGTTAGCAGAAATGGAACATGAAATGTAGGTAATCAAGAAGGATCTAAAGGTAGCATAGGACAAGAAGAAAAGATATGTATATCAGAACAGGTTGTTTAAGGAGTTTCAGGTTGGGGAACATATGCATTTGTGCATCAAGCCCAAGAAGAGCTCCTTGCAGATTGGATCATGTGCCAATATGGCAACTCGGTTTTGTGGACCTTTCAAGATTCTTGAAAGGATTCAGCCAGTAGCCTATCAACTTGCACTACCTACAATAGTGAAAGTCCATGATGTTCTCCATGTATCATTGCTTAAGAAGTATATTAAAGATGTTGATCATGTGATTGATTGGTATATATTTCAAGCGAAAACCGAAGGAGAATTCCATCAGTAACCACAATGTATATTGCAGAGAAAGATTCTCATGCTCCGGAACTAAGCAATCGAGCAGGTTAAAATGTAGTGGAAGCACTTTGGGCCTGATGAAGCTACATGGGAGATGGAAGATTAGATGTGGGATATGTATCCTTATCTATTAATTTTTTGAGCGAATTTACTTGATATATGTTTTGGTATATACTTAGGTATGATGTTTTGGTATGTGTACATCTGTATATGCATATAAATACCGCCATGAGTTGTGTTATAAATCTCTAATAAGTGGTATGGGTGTCATGTCATTATGGTTGTGATGTTATTTTGTTTTCATGTAGGTTTTCTTCTCAATAGGGTGATCATTGTAAATACCTCAACAAGATAAGTTATAAATCTCCATGGGTAGTATGTTTTTCTTTCAACGGTTGTGTTAGTTTTAGGTGTCATTGAACACTGAGGACAGTGTTCCCCCAAGGGGGATGGTTCTGTAACATCCCTGGTGAAAATTCCATGTAATAAAATGATCTGAACTTATTCAGGAATGAAATAAAATACATAAATATACATAAATGCAGAGATGCAACAAAAATAACACTTCATTTCATTAATATCAAATAACTAAAATATGCCTACAAACAATGGAAATAAACTAGCTAAGGCGTTGTTAGCTTATCTCTGAGAAAATATGTGGGGTCTACAAGCCTATGAATTGTGTTACAATGAGGCTCGTGGGCCTTTTTATTATTGAAAAACAGGGGAAAAACCTAAACAACCAAAAACCTAACCCTAGGAGATGAAACACCAAGCTTTTGTGGGTCCCGTTGGGGTTGGTTGGGCAACCAACTTCCCAGAGTCATAAATTGGTCATATTATCTCCGTTTGGATCGTATGATATATCCTCATAAATATCTCTCTAAGTACTATAGGTTTTACCACAATCCCCTTCCTATGGCTACGACTTGTTGCAGACCTAAAAAAACGTCATTTAGGGGGTCAAAACTATTATAGAAGTTTAGGACCCAAAATAATGCTAAAAATAGTAATTGCTACTATAAAAAAAGGAAATTCATGAAACTGACTCGAGTTCTAGGTGGAATAGGTGGGTGACCACTAATATCCACCTGGATCATTCCTCCCCCCTTAGGAATAAATGGTCACCATTGCGTGCAAAGCCTCCATGAGGTGAGAAAAATTCTGTTGAACCTGGTCCCCAGTGAACCACTTGCCCTGGTGGAGGAGTTGGCCTGCTTTGAAAACTAGATATAGTTGGATCCTTTGCTGGAGGGTGTTATTGATTTGTGTGTCCATGATCCGATTAGTTGTGTCTTGTTCCATGTGTTCTAGGTTTATTGGTATGAGTTGTTTTGTCATGTTGGATGTGTCTAGTAGAGGTGGAAAGTAGGGACAAAGATGGGCCACATTGAACAATAGCTGTAGACTAAGGAATGGTGGTATACTAAGCTCGAAGGAATTTTCTCGCACAACCTTGGTGATGGTGTATGGCTGATATCAAAGCGGGCGAAGCTTGCGGTGGGGTCCAACGAGGATCTCCTTCTGTAAATGTAGCCACACTTTTTTGCCCACCTAGAAGTTGTGTGGCACCCAATGTTGATCATGTCGCTGCTTCTACTTAGCATTGGATCTGTCCAATATGTCATGAACTTGTTGGAAGATGTATTGAATGTACTCAATGAAGCTCTTCGCCTTGTCAACTGCAGACTCGACATGAGTTGAATCTTCTTGAGTAACCACAAATGGCATGGCTACGTCAATGGGACATAGTGGTTGGAATCCCTAGCCCACCTGAAAGGGGTTGAGGCCGGTTGAGCTATGGAGAGCCTGGTTATAGTTGTGTTGTACATAGGGGAGGGTATCATCCCATGTGCATGGATACTTTGAGTTGTACATGTGCATAATGTTTATGATCATCCTGTTGATGAACTTTGTTTGTCCATCAGTTTGGAGATGGAAAGTTGTGGACTTGGTGAGCTTGGTGTCTAGCATCGGCCAGAGGGTGGAATAAAATGTACTGAGGAACTTGTTGTCTCAATATGAGATGACAGACTATGAGATCCCAAAGTGTACCCACACTCATTCAAAGAAGAGTTTAGAAGTGGCTGATGTTATGATATTCTTCTTGTAAGCTGCCATAATGGCCATCTTCGAGAATCTATCAACGACCACAAAAACACAGTTGTTGTGATGCTTAGTAGAAGGAAGGCCTGACATATAATCCATGTAGATGGATTCCTAAGGTCGACTATGGGTAGGCAATGGAATGTATAGGCCTTTCTTCTTGATGGTCGGTTTGGAAATGGCGCATGCAGTGCAGGATTTGATGTACTTCTCGACATCATGTCGAAGGTTCGACCAATAATAATACTTATGCAGTACTTCCACTATTTTCCTAAGTCCAAAATTCCTAGTGACCCGACTATAGTGTGCTCCTAAACCATCTTGGCACACTCATTTGAAGGAACACAAAGGTATCCTAGGTGACATAGAAGTGCATCCTGGAGGTGGAAAATTGGATCTTGCTTACCCTCCAAGAGTGTCTTGTATGTGTGGCCAAATTCTAGATCACTTCTATATAGAAGCGGCTAGTTGGAAGCCTCATGCCCACCAGAGTTGACCACGGTGGTTAGCGCCATGATTGGTGGTTGGCTGAGGCAGTATGCAAAATTATTGGTGTTTCCATTCTTGTATTTGATGTTCAAATGAAATTATTGTAGGCATGTGGACCACTTATGATGGAAATCATTCTGCAACTTCCCTTGTGTCTGTATGAATGCAAGGGTTGGTGGTCTGTGTGGATGAACGTTTCCTTCTCCAAAATGTAATGCTTCCATTGTCGACAAGCCTGCACAATGGAATACACCTCTTTGTGATAAGTAAGATACTTCCAGACTATGTCGAAAAGTGTCTCACTGTGATATGCGACTAGATGCCCCTGTTGAGTAAGAACTACCCAAATAGCATGGTCAGATGAATCTATCTCGATATCAAATGGCTATTGCAAGTCTGGTAATGTGAGCACTTGTCTAGAAAAGAGGCGATGTTTCAACTCTACGAATGCCTTCTGTTGAGATTCAAACCAGAATAATTTTTCTTTCGCTCCTCCCTTGGTGAATTGACTTAAGGGCCAAGTGATATGAGAGAATCCCAGCACGAACCTACGATAGAAATTGGAAAGACACAGAAATTTGTGGAGCTCTGCTAAAGTGGTTGGGGGTGGCCAATCCTGAATGAATTGGATGTTGGATGGATCTACATGCACCCTCCGCTCATCAATAATGTATCCCAAATACTGAACCTGGGCCATGCCAAAAGTGCACTTCTCCAAATTGACACACAACTTGTGTTTATGTGGTGTTTGGAGGACCTGTCGGATGTGATGGAGGTGCTCTTCCTAAGTCTGGCTGAAGATCAATATTTCATCCAAGTACACCACCACAAATGAGTTGGTGAATGTCCACAATATGTTTTCCATCAGCATCATGAAGGTTTCTGGAGCATTCGTCAACCCGAAAGGCATGACCAGCCATTCGAAAAGGCCCTCCTTGGATTTGAAGGCAGTCTTCCACAAATCAGAGGGTTTGATTGGTACCTGGTGATACCCGAACTTCAAGTCGATCTTGCTGAAATATTTTTTCCCCTTGAGTTGGTCCAGAAGGTCATCAATGCGTGGGATCGAGTACCTATTCTAGACAGTGATCTTGTTTAGTGCCTGATAGTCAATACAAAGTATCCAAGTCCCATCCTTCTTTTGCACCAACATAATTAGGCTCCCACTGGGCGATGAACTCGGTGGGATGTGACCTTTATACATCAGCTCCTGAATCTACCTCTTGATTTCGTCGTTCTCCGGAACATAGCGCCGATAGATTGGTCCATTGGGAAACGATGCACCTAAGGTCATATCATTGGAATGCTTGACGTGACAGTGCATAGCATTAGGGGAATTTTGAGGTCTAAAATGAGCCTCCTAAGGAAATAATAAAATAATAGGTAAAACAATAAAATAATATTTATGAATTTTCATTTTACGTTTTTCACCTCAATCCATGTAACCATGGTTAAATTAAATTGAAAAGGTATACCAAAATAAAATTAATCAAAAAAATGTATTGATGTGACTATAAATAAGAATGAGTTTTTCAAGAAAATGTCATTATCATAGAACAACTAATGCATTTTTCCTTTGTACTTAAATAACATAAAATAAATGATAAATATAAATTCATAAATTCTTAATTATATAATATACTATTAATTTAAATTTAAATTATTTAAATTATATAACAAAATGTAATTAATGTACTATATAAAACCCCTGGATGCGGGTGAAAGATAGTGCGCAGAGGAGCCACGGGGCAGTCATGTGGGAGGACACATGGCAACTCCACATGCTCAGTTTTGGGGAGACGCAATGTGTTAAATTTTGGCGCGAGGGCACCTTTACTCCATCCTCTACCACCCTCCCTATGACGTACCAGGCCTGCTCTACATTAATGCTGCCATCCATGGCCTTTAAGCCCACCACCTTGGCTTTCTCCTTTGCATTCCGCCTTACCGGTCTGCTCTCTATGCATTTATCAATTTTCTTGCCCCCACCTATGGTGCATAGCCTTTTCTCTTCCAAGCACTGTGTTCTTCCTGAATGCCTCCCTCTTTAGAAGCTCGCCTCGGTCCCCATTTGGTCTAGAGACTCACCCCCCTGGAAAATTATGCCTCGTCGCCATAGACAAAGATGCAAGAGAGCTGGGGGGCGTGGCCAGCCCTCTCCTCCTCCTTGTACTCCCTTGTCACTCTCCCATGGTTGTGACTTGAACCTCTCTATAGATTGGAATGAGCTCAATAGCACCCCCTTGTCAATTTGAATGCCCAAATTTCCTTGCATCTCCCTGCTTCAGCTCCGCTCTCCTCCACCTCTCGCAACAAGAAGCGTGCCCGCAAATCCACCATCTCCCCTGAGCCTGCTTTCCTCCCCCGCAAAATGAAAGCCCTCCCATTCAGGGAAAATTTTAAGAACCCCCCTAAATTTATATATATAATAAATAGGTGAATCCCCATGATACATAGGAAAAATGGAAGGCGATTTTATTAATAATATAATATGTATATATAATTTTTAGGCGAATCTCTCACGAGATTATATTATCTTTTAAAATCATGGCGAATCAACAGTACAAATGGCGAATCACCAGTACAAAATGGTGAATCATTTTCTAGTGGAGTTCGGGGTGTTGGTTCCAATGAAGATATGGTAGTTGAACCAGGAGTAGAAGGAAGAGAACCACCGAGACCAAGCATGGCACATGGTGACTCGTGAGGGAAGTAGTTCTCGTGTAGTTTGGAAAACACATTCTTCTAGTTTTGCTAAGCGTAGTGTTGTTGCTCATGCTACTACTAGCACTGATATTGAGGTTGGAGAGGAGTTTGAGGAAGCATGGAAGGTAGCAGTGGTGGAGAATTACAAAGAGTACCGCATGATGGGCTCCATTTTTCCCTTTGGTATTTGTGCCTGCAAGATCTTCTGTCCATTGAACCAACAATTAATCGTTCAACCAAAAATCAACTTGACTGAGTTGATTAGGTACGAGTCAACTTAGACTAATCTTCAAAACTATGCTTTGCACTATCCCATATTTATCACACTAATGCTACACAACATTGTGCATTTGCATCCAACTCTCATGCATGCACACAAAATTTTCATTAACATCTATAACCCTAACCAAGTGAGAATTGATCAACAATTTGCACCAAAGTTTGTTAGTGTTGAAAGTTCATAAGAAATTTAGATCCATGGTACCTTAAATAAATTTTGAAATAACCTCCAAAAATTTGACCACAATAGAGAAAACTTGTGATAAATTTTAAACCTACAAAAATTAGGATTCATGTTCCTAGGAATGATCATAAGAAGTAGTTGGCATATAGGTCGAGTTTTGAGCCTTGACACATTGATAATGTAATGGCTTAGGTCAAAACTTACACATTGAAAAGTCATCAATGAAGAGAAGACAAGATCATTATGAAACACATACTCCAAACTTCCTACCAAATTCTACTTAGTTGTCCGCAACTCAACTATACATAATCTTATAGTAAATAAAAATTCTACAAAGCCTTCTTCACATAGCTAATAAATGGCCATTGGAAGAGCACCCCTTATATAATAGTAATAGTAGAAATCAATAGATTATTTCATATTGAACTTCATAGCTATAGCGCTCCTATGTATTGTATGAATTATTGAACTTGCATTATCAAATATAGATAAAATCATACTTTTGATTGATCCATTTAAAACATACTTGTGCACAATGTTGAATGCAATGCCAGTCAAGGAGTAAAGTCAGTTTAACGTGTAATAATCTATAAAATAATGGAACCTAGATGGAACATAGACTGATTTCATTTAGATATAGGTAACCCTCTGAATGTAGACCATTCCTTGATGAGGAATTTAATACAATATTCAATTTTCGAACTAAAAATATTATTTCTATAGATTTGTGTATGGGGTAAACAATAAATAAAAAATTTAACTATCCTTGGGGTGGTCAATATTTATAAATTTTATTTATACTTGCTTTACCATGTATATCATATACCTATCAATCACAAACATGAAAAGTTGTGGAATTCACAGTGATGATCTGCTCTAGAAACACAACCAACCTTTATTATTTCCAATATTAACTTTTATATAGTAGCACATATGTAGATAAAATTTCCAGCTTCCAAAGAGACAAACTTGCTTCTCCAACATGATGGCACATTCTTAACTACTAACATTTCTGATTGCTGAATGTAAGAAAGCTTTCTAAGTACATCTAATATACTGCGAGGGTCAAACTCCTAGACTATGTTCTTTTTTACCATGTATCTATAGGTTGTAGCCTTCTTCTTGTTTGAAGAGGAGTTGTCTATTATTAGAACTACCTTCCCTGCCTCTGATGCCTTGAAGGAATTGCAAATTGACTCATCAGATGAAGACAACTTTTTGTTCTTGTCAATTAGAGTTGAATAGCTTCCCTGTGCACTCAACACAAAATCTGACCGATATGAAACATCCCACCCACCAACTATGAGGTCCCACAAAATTGTTGCTCCTGCCTGAACAACAGACAACTTGAATGTGAGAATTTAAAAACAAAGAAAAATCCCAATCGCATATATCTTGAGGATGAACTCGATCTCAAATCCAAAACCCATAAAATTTATATCCAAAAATAAAACTCATCAAATTTGGAAGTATATTGGAAACAAAACCGAGGCAAAAGAGATAAATTTGAATGCAAGAACTGACACAAAATCTGCAAACTTGAGAAATTTTTGATGTACATTATTTTGTTTGACAAAATAGATCAAGGAAGAAAGGCCTCAGGGAAGATCACACTAGACTAGGGGTAAGTAAAAACCACCAAGGTGAAGCATGGGAACAAGAATACAACCAAAAATGATCTATAATTTTGTTCAATCAGTGATCCATCCATAGGACAAAATGTTTCTCCTAGGGGTTACCCACTTGGGTGTGTAACAAAGCCCATCAAATAGTTTATGAAGCTATTGACCCTTCTCCTTTAAGAGTGAAAATAAAATAACATAGGAGCGATAGAGGAAAGAGAGATATTTGGTGTAGAGGATTTTGGACACCCTTAATCTTCTCATTAACCTGAAGAATACCAGAAGTTAGAGATATGTTTTCAAAGAAACAGTGAATTTAAAGTGGCCAGTTGAGGATATGATAGCTGCTTAGGTGAAATAAAAATTGGAAAGGATCAAGAAGATAGTAAAGATATGCATTTTTAGCACAGATTCTACCATAGAAGCTCAACAAGAATAATGGACACTGGTAGGGATTGAAGAGGAACTCCTAGCATCAGGGAAGAAGCCACAAGCAGTTATCATTAAAAGAGAAATCATCCTAACTACTGCCCTCTAAATTTCTCAACATTTTCTACCCATCTGATGTTTGGTCAGACAGAAATCCTGTGGCTTGCCAGTTGTGGTTCTATTATTTTATTGAGCAACAACTCTGTACATTTAAGACAATAATAAAAAGAATATTTCAATTATAAAAAAGAACAGACTCTTGATTTTTTAATGCTCAGTGTATTTCTTATTCTTTAACTTGAATACAGTGTGACTATTGTCAGAATAATCTGCTAAATATGAACATAGGATGCATCACTGCTAAAAAGGTTTGGCTAAGGTGAATAACAGCCTTTCATCTTTGACTTTTGAATTTTTTGGACTCTTTAGGGGAAATATTGGAGAGGCAGGGGCCAAGCTTGGTTCAAGAGAGACAACTGGGAATTGGATTGCAAATTTACTCTGTGATATTATAATTTATAGATGAGACTAGACAGACAGACATCCTCGAAGGTTTATTGTTGCTCTGTAGACT
This sequence comes from Pinus albicaulis, assembly GCA_034641835.2. NCBI lineage: Eukaryota > Viridiplantae > Streptophyta > Pinopsida > Pinales > Pinaceae > Pinus > Pinus albicaulis. The sequence continues at coordinate 674,356,866 of CM076579.1, forward strand.
TTCAAAATGCTTTTGGCACTACAATGTTCCCGGGAATTTACCCATCAAGCAGCTTCGTGTCCTTGGACTACTTGAGGACATTGTTTCTGGTGTGATGCAGCTTTATGATAGAATGACTGGCAGTTTTTGCGATTACTACAGATTTTCTTAAGGTATCACGAGTATTGGGGGTGTCAAGTGGGTGTTTTTTCTCTCTCCCATACTAGTTGGGATCTACATTGATTACCAGCAATTCATCAGGGAATTTACTCAATCTCAGGATGGTTGCCTACTTCATCAAATCCTGGTTTCATTCCTTTTATTTGTAGATGTTGTTGTATAATTGGCCTCCACTCCAGAGGGGTCATAGAGTCAACTCGATGCATTGGATAGATTTTGCAATAATTGATAACAGACAATTAACCTTGGGAAATTATGATCTCTAATACCACCAAAGAGGCCCTCTCCAAGTATATCATTTTCCCTTTCTGTGGAAGTTAATGGAGATTACCACATTTTATGCTTAGGGGTCAAAAACCATTATTTTTTGAATACTGAGAATGAATTAAAATGGATGTTATATTTTGCATAGTGATCATCAAAATAATGGATGTTATATTTTGGACAGTGATAGTCAAAATCAATCTTGTGTTTCATGCTTGTATTGAAAATGAATGCCGTATTTTAGGCAATAATGATAAGTAGTTCTACCAAGGAAGCCATCTCAATCTCATCCTTTTATTATGTATTCCTCTGCAGCTGTACTTATGTAATTACAATAGGTGACCCATCAAATTGCAGACCTATCTAAAATGAATACTGATCAGTCCCATACAGGAGAGTTTAATAAATATAAAGTTTTATGAAGCCTTCAATATAGCAGTCTTTCCAGATTTCAAAAACTAGGCTCATATTCTGTCAACTTAAAATGTTACCTACATTAACAAAATAGGAGGATAGCTGTTGTAGAAAGCAGAAACTTCTTGCAAAATACTCTACCAACCATGTGGTGGCCAATGTCGACCTTTATGTAACAAAGATAAGTGTTGAAAGATTAGTAGACCAGACACAATTTTGTGGATTACAGGCTAATGAGATTGCCTAATACATCAACATTTAACTGTGATCTCAGGTGTTTCAATATTAAAAATGATTTCTAACATAGACAATTGAATTGATTTTATTGTTGATATATTATTGTTATTTAACTGACATTGTAGTAGGAGTCAATTGTGGCATCTGCAAGATACTCGTATTTGGATAAAGGCAGCCCAACCAAGGAGATACGCCCATCCTTTGTCAGGTAGACATGCCACTTCTTTGCCATGTTCTCACTCTGTTTGAATTGAAAAGATGTATTCCTTCTCATGAATCATCTGCAGATGAAAGACATCCAATGGAACCTTTTTTGAATGAAAGCCTTGCACATACTTCTATGGAATATTCTTCAGTAGCTTCCATAATTTCATGAACAACATTATGGAACAATGACTGAACTGTCCACAATTACAGACATGATGAGAATTCTATTTCACGTCCTTGGTAAAATACATGAAAATTAGATCAACGTGATAATACTTGCAGTGTTTATAAAATCATAAAGCCTGGGTGAATCCATGTGCAAAATGTGTGGATCGTTAAGAAAATGCATCAAAAGCCTTTTGATTTGAGTGTTCCAATATATTTATATTTTACAGCTTTATATAAATTCCTATTTTTTTAACAGTGAACACCACTCCACTGAGACAACAACCATATTACACCTCTTTTAGAATGATAGGCTTTTACTGTACATAGAATTCCATGGAGATTCATCCAACAAGCACCAACAATGTTTGAACTTTGAACTATGGAGGAAATTTGAAGAAATCCTCAGGTCACCAGGACCGATCCAAGATCACATGTAGCACCCTGTCAAATGGTGCATACCTCATGATACCTCATGAAAATAGATGTGATCGTCTGATAAGTGGAGATATGTATTTGAGCCCTTGGTGTCACCAATGCCAAAACAAATCAAGTTATCACGAGTATTGGGGGTGTCAAGTGGGTGTGTGTTCTCTCTCCCAGACTAGTTGGGATCTACATTGATTACCAACAATTCATCAGGGAATTTACTCAATCTCAAGATGGTTTCCTACTTCATCAGATCCTGGTTTCATTCCTTTTATTTGTAGATGTTGTTGTATAATTGGCCTCCACTCCATAGGGGTCATAGAGTCAACTCGATGCATTGGATAGATTTTGCAATAATTGATAACAGACAATTAACCTTGGGAAATTATGATCGCTAATACCACCAAAGAGGCCCTCTGCAAGTATATCATTTTCCCTTTCTGTGGAAGTTAATGGAGATTACCACATTTTATGCTTAGGGGTCGAAAACCATTATTTTTCGAATACTGAGAATGAATTAAAATGGATGTTATATTTTGCATAGTGATCAAAAAAATAATGGATGTTATATTTTGGACAGTGATAGTCAAAATCAATCTTGTGTTTCATGCTTGTATTGAAAATGAATGCTGTATTTGAGGCAATAATGATAAGTAGTTCTACCAAGGAAGCCATCTTAATCTCATTCTTTTATTATGTATTCCTCTGCAGCTGTACTTATGTAATTACAATAGGTGGCCCATCAAATTGCAAACCTATCTGAAATGAATACTGATCAGTCCCATATAGGAGAGTTATAAAGTTTTATGAAGCCTTCAATATAGCAGTCTTTCCAGATTTCAAAAACTAGGCTCATATTCTGTCAACTTAAAATGTTACCTACATTAACAAAATAGAAGGATAACTGTTGTAGAAAGCAGAAAATGCTATGCAGAATACTCTACCAACCATGTGGTGGCCAATGTTGACCTTTATGTAACAAAGATAATTGTTGAAAGATCAGTAGACCAGACACAATTTTGTGGATTACAGGCTAATGAGATTGCCTAATACATCAACACTTAACTGTGACCTCAGGTGTTTCAATATTAAAAATGATTTCTAACATAGACAATTGAATTGATTTTATTGTTGATATATTATTTTTATTTAACTGACATTGTAGTAGGAGTCAATTATGGCACCTGCAAGATACTCGTATTTGGATAAAGGCAGCCCCGCCAAGGAGATACGCCCATCCTTTGTCATGTAGACATGCCACTTCTTTGTCATGTTCTCACTCTGTTTGAATTGAAAAGATGTATTCCTTCTTATGAATCATCTGCAGATGAAAGACATCCAATGGAACCTTTTTCGAATGAAAGCCTTGCACATACTTCTATGGAATATTCTTCAGTAGCTTCCATAATTTCATGAACAACATTATGGAACAATGACTGAACTGTCCACAATTACAGACATGATGAGAATTCTATTTCACTTCCTTGGTAAAATACACGAAAATTAGATCAACATGATAATACTTGCAGTGTTTATTAAATCATAAAGCCTGGGTGAATCCATGTGAAAAATGTGTGGATCGTTAAGAAAATGCATCAAAAGCCTTTTGATTTGAATGTTCTAATATATTTATATTTTACAGCTTTATATAAATTCTTATTATGTTAACAGTGAACACCACTCCACTGAGACAACAACCATAGTTGACCTCTTTTAGAATGATAGGCTTTTACTGTACATAGAATGCCATGGAGATTCATCCAGCAAGCACCAACAGTGTTTGAACTTTGAACTATGGAGGCAATTTGAAGAAATCCTCAGGTCACCAGGACCGATCCAAGATCACATGTAGCACCCTGTCAAATGTTGCATACCTCATGATACCTCATGAAAATAGATGTGATCGTCTGATAAGTGGAGATATGTATTTGAGCCCTTGGTGTCACCAATGCCAAAACAAATCAAGTTATCACGAGTATTGGGGGTGTCAAGTGTGTTCTCTCTCCCCGACTAGTTGGGATCTACATCGATTACCAACAATTCATCGTGAATTACTCAATCTCGTGACGGTTGCCTACTTCATCGCATCTCGGTTTCATTCTTTATTTTGTATAATTTCGTTGTATAATTGGCCTCCACTCCAGAGGGGTCATAGAGTCAACTCGATGCATTGGATATATTTTGCAATAATTGATAAAAAACAATTAACCTTGGGAAATTATGATCTCTAATACCACCAAAGAGGCCCTCTCCAAGTATATCATTTTTCGTTTCTGTGGAAGTTAATGGAGATTACCACATTTTATGCTTAGGGGTCGAAAACCATTATTTTTCGAATACTGAGAATGAATTAAAATAAATGTTATATTTTGCATAGTGATCATCAAAATAATGGATGTTATATTTTGGACAACGATAGTCAAAATCAATCTTGTGTTTCATGCTTGTATTGAAAATGAATGCTGTATTTGAGGCAATAATGATAAGTAGTTCTACCAAGGAAGCCATCTCAATCTCATCCTTTTATTATGTATTCCTCTGCAGCTGTACTTATGTAATTACAATAGGTGACCCATCAAATTGCAAACCTATCTGAAATGAATACTGATCAGTCCCATACAGGAGAGTTTAATAAATATAAAGTTTTATGAAGCCTTCAATATAGCAGTCTTTCCAGATTTCAAAAACTAGGCTCATATTCTGTCAACTTTAAATGTTACCTACATTAACAAAATAGAAGGATAGCTGTTGTAGAAAGCAGAAACTACTTGCAGAATACTCTACCAACCATGTGGTGGCCAATGTCAACCTTTATGTAACAAAGATAAGTGTTGAAAGATCAGTAGACCAGACACAATTTTGTGGATTACGGGCTAATGAGATTGTCTAATACATCAACACTTAACTGTGACCTCAGGTGTTTCAATATTAAAAATGATTTCTAACATAGAAAATTGAATTGATTTTATTGTTGATATATTATTGTTATTTAACTGACATTTTAGTAGGAGTCAATTATGGCATCTGCAAGATACTCGTATTTGGATAAAGGCAACCCATCCAAGGAGATACGCCCATCCTTTGTCAGGTAGACATGCCACTTCTTTGTCATGTTCTCACTCTGTTTGAATTGAAAAGATGTATTCCTTCTCATGAATCATCTGCAGATGAAAGACATCCAATGGAACCTTTTTCGAATGAAAGCCTTGCACATACTTCTATGGAATATTCTTCAGTAGCTTCCATAATTTCATGAACAACATTATGGAACAATGACTGAACTGTCCACAATTACATACATGATGAGAATTCTATTTCACGTCCTTGGTAAAATACACGAAAATTATATCAACATGATAATAGTTGCAATGTTTATAAAATCATAAAGCCTGGGTGAATCCATGTGCAAAATGTGTGGATCGTTAAGAAAATGCATCAAAAGCCTTTTGATTTGAATGTTCTAATATATTTATATTTTACAACTTTATATAAATTCCTATTATGTTAACAGTGAACACCACTCCACTGAGACAACAACCATAGTACACCTCTTTTAGAATGATAGGCTTTTACTTTACATAGAATGCCATGGAGATTCATCCAGCAAGCACCAACAGTGTTTGAACTTTGAACTATGGAGGCAATTTGAAGAAATCCTCAGGTCACCAGGACCGATCCAAGATCACATGTAGCACCCTGTCAAATGTTGCATACCTCATGATACCTCATGAAAATAGATGTGATCGTCTGATAAGTGGAGATATGTATTTGAGCCCTTGGTGTCACCAATGCCAAAACAAATCAAAAAATACTAATTAAACTCTTGGTGATTTCTTTATCTTGGCACAACTTTATCAAATGGTTAGTTGTTTAAAAGTAAAATTTGAGATCACGCTATCCCTGTGTCCATTCCAAACAGTGTTTTCATTTTATTTGTTATTTTCCAGTTGTAGCTACATCAACTATATTTGAATTATTAACTGCACAAAAACAGACTTAGAGACATGACAGCCAGTCAGAATTGCACTTTTTCACTTGCATTAAAAGTTACAATTTCAGCAAACCTGCAAAGTTCCCTAGGAATTGTATATACACATTTCCCTTGAGCAAGATCATCCCACACAGTCCCTTCGTCTCTGGCCAAAAGAAAAAAAAGTTATGAGAACAATAAATCCTGAATAAGTTTCTATGCAATTCTTAATTTTATGCAAAGAGAGGCCAAAAAATTGTATATTTTTAATTCAAAATATTGCCTTCTTAACTATTGAAAAGGAGAATTCCGAGTGCAAAGACAACCTTAACAATGCCAGTCAAATAAATAACATCCATCAAATGCTAATTGTTTTAGTGCTTCTCTGCTGGTTAATGTTGAGAATTTGGAGGGCTTGAGATTAATTCAAATTCTCTTTTTGATAATTACTTGTGAATTTACTGGAGTTACTTATGTCTTCTCTTAGCTTAGTTAGTCTTTCATCAAGTCAATTACCAAAATACAAAAGACACAAAGTTAGGCTCTTTGAGCCAAGGAAAAACCTCTCCCTCTTGGAGAGGAAAACCCACAAGAAATTCTTCTGAAACATCTTCAAATGAAAAGTAACATGACCAAGACTCAGACCCTTGACCTATGAATGCCTCCAAGACCTTGAAACTGCTTCTAAGACTTCATCCAATGTTGATCCTTCCTTTCTTCACCAATGTGCACTGACCTACATCAACATTAGAGAACTTGGTCTCTAAGTTTATCTTGAGATCTTCCTTCTCATCCTTTGCATGCACATCAACTTTATCCACTGTTTCAGAATGTAAAACTTATGTTCTTATCCGAATTTATATCACAGATGTATCCGCATAAAAGTATAACAGATCCTGAACTTGTCCGAATTCCTTACTTCTGTTCTTACTGAAATCTGCACTTCTCTAACCTCTGAAATCATCACCCTTTTAACCTTTGTGATCCGCACTTGTTCACTTCTGAAATCCACATTTCATCACTGTTGAAATCCACACTTTATCATTGTTGAAATTTCAGAGAAATCCGCATCCTTTTCTTCCTTAAGTACGCATTGTTTTCTTCTTGTAAACCCACGTTGTTTAGCACTGTAATCTACAGAGGAATCCGCACTTTCCTATTGTTACTTCTTTAGAGAGGTGTGCATATTCTTCTCCCCTCAAATGAGCCGCAGGTCATACTATATATACAATTTTTTGTTATGCTTTTAGGCCGACCCTACACCAAGGTTGTAGGCCGACTTCTTCACTGTAAATAGGCCGACTTACTCACTGTAGAATTAGGCTTATCTTCAACGTTAATTGAGGGCAGCCTTGAGGGCTATTATGAGCCATTCTTCCACAAGGTCTTGGAGGGCATTCTTCAGAATAGAAACTTTATTTTCACTACTCTTAATTACATTTCTAAACCAAAGAAAATCCATAATAGACATCAAGAAGAAGTCTATTGACCTATAATAAAATCTTGCTCATGAAACCCATGAAGCAAGTACAACAAAAATACATTTATTATTTTTGTCTTCTTCTTTACATAAATTCATAATTACATAGTCAATATGAATATCGATCTTAGTTACACTTTTCAACAGTTAACATAGTTGTATGTTAAATTGAATCATCCCATAAGCAATTGCCAAAGAAGCTAAAGTGTAAACTGTTGCAGCAAAATCTATCACATAGCACAAAGCCTCACTAGGTGACGTAGACAATGTGCAACACATGAGAGAGTTACTCTCTTTAGTGGCGGACACAATCCAACACAAGGGAAGCTTCCTTGGTAGGGCTTAGGGATCAATTAACCAAGGATCTATCAAGCACACCATGTCTATCAAGCACCCACATTCTTGCCAAGGGTTGGGACTTGGGAGCTCCCCATGGAGACGAGAAAGAAAATGAGTGACGAGCAGAGTAAAGAAGAAAATGAAAGGAATCAACCATGAACTTGTTTTTAGTTTCAACTGGGGAAGCTCGAGGCTCAAAGGTAACTCTGTTTATTAACACCCATGTTCTCACCAGGGCTTGGGGCCTCCCCAAGGAGACAGGGAAACAAAATGTGTTGAAAATGTTAGTGAGAAAGGGTTCCTTGATTTGTGCCCTAAATCAAAGGAACAAAAACGAGTTTCTCCTTGAGCATGTGTGAGTTACTATGAGTTAGGAGCTAATTCCTAAAAAATAGGACGATTTCCTAAAATTTAGGGCAAATTCCTAAAACTTAGGAGTGCAAGAAGCAGTTGATTAGCACTAATTAGTGGAAGGCCGAGTTTATTGTCTTCTAGTGTGAGTTATTTTAGGTAAAGGTCGAGTTGATTGAGTCAGTCTCCTAAATTATAGAAAGGATGAGTTAACACAGCTAGTGAGAGCTTTTGTTAACTAGTCAATCAATGGTTCGACTTTCCTCAAATAGAACTTGCCAGTAATAGCCTAATCGGAGTGCTTATAAGGAGCAATGAAGACACAATTTGATCATTGTCTTGTGAGCACGAGTTGGTGAGACAAGAAAATAGAGCTCACGTGTTTGTGAGAAGGTTGCACAAGTTTATGTGTAGAGCTTGTTAGAATAAGGACGTACAAGAGGAGCTTGTGGGAGTATTGAAGAAGGCAAGCAAATCAGGGGTCTTGTAGATAGGTTCAGCTTAGTACAAGCAGAGAGAATCAGATTTTATTCTCTATTAAAACAAGTTGTATTTGTAAGAGATATATTGCTCAAATTTCTTCAATAAAATTCTCAAACAATCAGAGGGTTTTCCCAATTGGGTTCCCTATAAAAATTTTTGCCTTGATTATTGTGATGGTGTGTTTATTTTTGTTCCTATTCCACTAAAAAATAAGTAGAGAAATTATGTGTCTATATGAAAAGAAATTAGTTTCAGATTGTTCATATTAGCAGTCGCAGAATTTCGTGGATTTTCTACAAGGTATCAGAGCTATTGGAACAGATTTAAGAACAACACCAGTGCTAATATTTCAAGAGGAAGGACGTCTGAGTTAGGTGAGCTGCAACCTGTATAAGAATCTGTCCAAAGGGAGAAAGACGAGATTTCTTTAGGGTTCTTTGTGTTGGAGCAGGCCTAGTTAGAGGAACTCGCTGACATATTTAATGGCAGTTTTGTGCATGTTCTAAGAGTGGTAATTCTCTGTGAAACAGGCCGCAGTATCTCTATCTTGTTCAGGAAGGGCTGAGCCCTATTAGGAGAATACCTGGGCATGGTTTTTGTCTTGAAGCATACCTAAGTCAAGGGTAGAAACACCTAACTGAACAGCACAGGAGGCAGGGTCTCTAAGAAGGGAATTTTGCAGGGATAGAAGGGAAATTCGACCAAGTAGGAGCATCCTTGTAGTGACCATAGTTTTCCCTAACCAGAGGACCGAAATTCAGAAGGAAGTGCACAAGCCGAAGTGGTTCAGACAGCAGAAAGAAGGGTACTTTCTAAGGTATGTATGTCCCTATGTGGTTGATGATTTTGCTAGGTGTTTGAGTCCAGATTTAGGACAGTTTTGGTGGACATATTATGTACTGTTTGGAGGGCAGTTAGAAGGTGTCTTTGGTGCCCTAAGTCCAGCATTTGAGAAGGACATCAAATCTGGTTGGAGCGACATAATTGTTGAAGCTTAGGGTTGATCCTTGAAGGGACAAAGGAAGCAGCCAAGACGGCTTAATATTCAGCCCTAGTTCACTGTGTGGAGATGGACTTCTACAGTGAGAGTTGGCAGCCTCCATTCCCCTAAGACTTGTCTTTTGTGGAGCAGCAGTGAGGCAAGTAGTGGGCAGGTTGAAGACCCTATGAGTCGGCATATTTGATGGACAAAGGAGTAGCTAGAGGGCAGACTGTTTGGGCCAAAGATCAGTGACTTAAAGGAGCTGCATTCACTGATAGTGGGATATTGTGGAGCTGGAGATGCATGCCTTCAGAGGGATTAGCCTTGAGCAACAAGGCAAGAAGTGCTCAAAATAGAGAAGTGATGGACTCGCAAAGCATGGTGGGAAAGAACAGATCTTCAAAGCAGATTCCGTAGAAGAAAGCAGGGAAGCCTTCTAGTTTAGAGGGAGCAGTTGCAGCAACAGAGAACATGGTAGTGTTGGAGACAGATCCAGGTGAACAAGGTTCTTCCAAGAACACCTTCCTCGCTAAGAGGAAGCGTTGAAAATGTTAGCGAGAAAGGGTTCATTGATTTGTGCCTTAATCAAAGGAACCACGACGAGTTTCTCCTTGACCATGCACGAGTTCCTATGAGTTAGGAGCTAATTCCTAAAAAATAGGATGAGTTCCTAAAATTTAGGGCAAATTCCTAAAAGTTAGGAGTGCAAGAAGCAGTTGACTAGTGCTAATTAGTGTAAGGCAGAGTTTATTGTCTTCTAGTGTGAGTTATTTTGGGTAAAGGTTGAGTTGATTGAGTTAAGCTCTTAAATTATAGGAAGGAGAAGTTAACACAACCAGTGAGCTTTTGTTAACTAGTCAATCAACGGTTCGACTTTCTTCAAATAGAACTTGCCAGTAATAGCCTAATCGAAGTTCTTATAAGGAGTAATGAAGACACAATTTGATCATTGTCTTGTGAATACGAGTTGGTGAGACAAGACAATAGAGCTCACGGGTTTGTGAGAAGGCTGCAGAGGTTTATGTGTGGAGCTTGTGAGAGAAAGCACGTACAAGAGGAGCTTGTACGAGTATTGAAGAAGGCAAGTAGATCAGGGGTCTTGCAGATAGGTTCAACTTAGTACAAGCAGAGGGAATCAGATTGTATTCCCTATTAAAATAAGTTGTATTTGTAAGATATCTATTGTTCAAATTTCTTCAATAAAATTCTTAAACAAGTAGAGGGTTTTCCAAGTTAGGTTCCTTAGAAAATTTTGTGCCTTGATTATTGTGATTGTGTGTTTATTTCTGTTCCTATTCCACTGCAAAATAAGTAAAGAAATTATGTATCTACATGAAAAGAAATTAGTTTCAGATTTTTCATATTAGCAGTTACAGAATTTCGTGGATTTTCTACAAAATGAATGACAGAAGCAAAGTGACAGAGGCAAAGTAAAGAATGAATATAAAAGGAATAAGTCATGATAAGAAAAGTTTTAGTTTTAGCTGGGGAAGCTTGAGACTTACATGTAACTCCATGTTTATTATTATACAACCACGCTCTTGCCAAGGTTTGGGGAGCATTCGGAGCTCCCCATGGAGACAATAAAGCAGGACACAGGAAAAGTTTAAATGGGGAAAAAATGAAAAGCAAACGGGAACAATAACAGGAAAAATTACTTTGGAGAATGTTTCATTGTACTAAGTGCATTCTGATTCATAGTTCACATTGTGCACAAAGCAAAACTCTGTTCAACACACAGGTCCCTTCTAGAGGCTCAAAAAAACTAAAATAAATGAATAACAAATGCTCCCTATCCATATGTTTTCAACTTAAAATAAACACATAACAAATACTTCCTATCCCTACTATTCAAATGCGATAGAGGTACATTGGAGTAGTCAGAACCCCGCATAGAAAATGATATTATTTTTTCTAAAGCCCAAAAACACTATACAGAGAGACAAAATTAAGAAAATGAGCGAAAACCATCCAATGCAATACATTTGTTGAGACTGGGACTTATGTGCTTCTGTCTTTGAAAACATAGTTGACCCATTTGATGAATTCTTCCAGTCGTTCCAGTTCCTCCACCACTGACATTGGGATATTTATGTCAATGTGATTCTTAAGGATGGGGGGGTAGTATTTCCGGTATGGGACATAAAATGGTTCGGTGGTCACTTTTTCCCCCTTTTCTCTCAGGTCCTGTATCTGATCCCAATCACTCCAACTTACAACATCAGGGTCCCATCCAATGTCATCAATTATTTCTGGGTGGGCGTCTACCCAAATCTCTTACAGGTCTTCTTCAGTCTAGTTCTCTGGATCCTCTGGAAAATCAAACATCTCTGCATCGGTCAATTCTTTCTTTTTCTTTTTTCTTTCTAATGCTAGTTTTCGAAGGACCAACTCGACTTGATCTTCCTCCTCTTCCTCCTCGCTACTTGATGATGATTCTTCTTCTTCTTCCTCCTCCTCGATTTCCAAGTACTTTTCCACATTTTCATAATAGTCGTCATTGGTGTCTTGGGCTCCCTTGTTCTTCTTCAGTTCTTCCTCGCCCGTGGCTAAATTTTTATCTGCTGTTGCCATTGTTGAAATGCAGGTGCTACCAACTGTGCAAACTACTCAAAGTGCCCACCAACCAAACCAAACGTAAGTGAAAAACCCAAAACTCTCACTAGACCATAGACTTGCTCTTCATCTGCTGGCACGCTGGTAAGGATTTATAGCATACAAGAAGAAATTGTAGGTGGTGTCTTCCCATGAACAGAGAGGGAACTCTTTCGAAGATAAGAGGATATTGAAAGGCGCCGCTCCTCCACGAAACAGGAAGTTGCTTTTATTATTTGTGGACATATTAGCAGGTCATGGATCAGGGATTTTTAGTTGATTTAGGAAGTAACCAAGGGCCATTTCCCAATAATGGAGGATTTGATGTTCTCAGTAAGCCATTACCCTCGCTCAACCAGTAAGAAGATTGGCGAGCCTATGCACATCCAAGGACCAACATTCAACTTCCACGCCCCTTGCAAGGCCCAACCACCCCAGCGAACCAGTGAAAAAATGGGGCAAATCACTCCAACCCCTGCCTTCAACCCTGTAAATCTAGGCGAATGCCATTGAAATCTGCTCCAACAAAGAAAATCGAGGGCGAATTCGATTGTTTTAGTTTTATGCACATTTTTTTTGGTGGGCTAATATATAATAATTAATTATTATTCCACCTCAAAGATCAACCGCTCTAGATCTGTGAGAACAAATTATTTCTAGCACGGAGATCGTACCGAGGGGCATTTGCCGGACCTTTCACTTTCCGAAGGAAGATGAATCCGGAGGCTACCTGGCCCGCATGCAGACTCTGTCTACCGAAATAAGTTTGTAATCACTGTGATGATCAATCTGAACTTCAATAGCTCTGATACCATGTAGAAATTTGCTGAATAATGATTAATTATCCACCGAGACTATCCTGATCACATACAATTCGAATTTATATGAAACACATAATCTCTTCCACTCAACCAACTCAGATCATCACACATGCGGAAATAAAATCAAGCGATAACACATCAAATCATTATACACATTAACACAGTATGTATGGGGAAAGCTTATAGCTGAAAACCCCGCAGCTATTGTGTATATTATAATGGAGAAATGTACTTAACAACTCGGTACAATACTCCTCACAAGTACTGGTCTTTCTCATGAAGTTACACACCAACTCGCTCGGTTTTGAACGGAGTTGCGGTTCCAAAACTCACATATTCACCTTGCTTCTATGGCATCCATCCATGGCTGTCTATATAGAGATCAAGGTTCTAATCTCCTTGGCTGACGAGCGCAATGTCATGTCAAATTCTCAAGTGTGGTGCAATCTCATGCACAGCGTGTAAACCGCCACTATTAGCTAACTCCACCCTTTCATCTACCTCTTTCCCGGAGTCTCCAACGGCTTGTTCATCTAGCATATTGAACTGATGTGTTCTTGAGTTAGACAATGATTACTAATTAATGAATTAAATAATATTTAATTCACTCCCTTTTCTTTCAGTTAGTTAGCTAGTTAAACTAATCTCAACCAGTTCAACTAAAATAAACAGAACACAACTCCACTAGCTGTCTCATTAACTCCACCAAACTTCTGCCACTGAAGTCCTAACAGAAGTCAACCATGCATGATGCCATCAAACCCTTGGGAATAGCGTAATTCCTCTGTCAGATGCATGAGCCACTTCCAAGGCTCGAACTGAAGTGCTCCAAGAGAGTAAACTGAAGTTTATAGTCCAAATATTATTAAGGGTCAATAATATTTGACTTCCCTATTTAAGGAGAAGTAGTCAAAACAGACCGACCTATAGGTCCAAAAAATAGAGTCCCATCTATTTTTACCAACATGACCAATGCTCCAAGAATCTCATACTGCAATCCCCGGACCATGCTCCATATGTCTAAAAATAGATTTTGCGCCAGAATTTGCCTGCGGGCCCACTTAATGAAGGCGACTTCATTTCACTAAGCTCCATCATCTTGCTGCATTTTCAACAGATAATGAGCGAAAAAGGAAGGGATAAGGGAGGAATCTGAAGGAAAATCATCCCAGATTTAGAGGTCAAAAACTCAATGTTAAGGAGGAGGCTCAACATTCCCTGTGGGGAATATATACAACCTGAGGAATTAGCCTAGGCGGAAAGAGAAAAATCGGCCCTCACAGATTCCATTGCTCGGGAAAGGGATGAGAATGCTAAAACGATCGCAGAAATGGCTGCCCTCAGATAGAGATTTGTCGAATTGCAAGCCAAATGGGATACTCACGTCTGTGTGACTCCAAATTCTGATAAAGCAGGTGCTACTCCAACATAGTTAACCAAGGCTCCATCAGACCTACAGGTCTTAGAAAAGCAAGCCCATACAGCACAACAGAGAGTTCAGGAGTTGGTGGCTAGGTTGGAACAAAACGATAAAGTAATAGCGGCCCTACAAGAAGAGGTGGATGGAGCAAAGAGAGAGAAGCTGCAGCAAGATAAAGTCATCAAAGATCTAAACAATCGGATGAAAGGAAACAAAACCCTCCTGGAAGCCAGGTGCCACATCTGGACCGACATCATATCAGAGGTAAGGAAGCGTTGGAATTATATTATGTTAATGAATGAGAAGAAAACTGTTGTCCGATTGTTCAAAGGGAAGTTGCAGGAAGGAAAAGCTGAAGACAATGCAAAGGTGGTCATGGACAAGAAGTATATCACTTACCTAAACGGATTGGGCTCTAAAGAGTTGGCTGTCCAAGGGATTGAAGACCGTTTCAGGGGAGTGATGGAAATCAGAAGGGTAATTGAGAAAGAGACTGTGTGGGTAAATGCATTGAGTGGTTTGGAGCATGCCACCAAGGGAGTGGGGAAGTTTGAGCAAGAGTGGGATGAGCTGGTGAAAGCAGGCCTCCCATCATGCTGGGATCCTACGATTTATGCGTTTTCAGGCCTAAATGATTACGAAGAGAAGCTGACAGCGGTTATGAATCAGACAAATCTCCCCTATGATAAAACCACTCACCTGAAAGCTGAGACTATAATTGCTTCCCTAGGCAAGGAGATTTCCCTTCTCTATCAGATCAAATAGTGCTTGGTCGTACACGTGGATTACTCGGAATTGACTAACATACAGGCCCTAGTGGAGATTTTTGCTACTATGCCCCCGCCAGGGGTCACCATATGGCATAAATGCAGTGAGTATGTAAATGTACCAGTCATCACACCATCCCTCTAGTCCCCGCCTCCTCAAAAGCATAAAGTTGGTTCGTCCACGTCATCGGTGCTTCCAACTCAGCCGGCAGCTGCTACACCCTGTTCCTCTAAAAAATGATGATCATGATCTGGCCCTAGTGGCCTTTTTACTTGTTATTTTTACTTTGTAATATCGGGTGAAATTTCCATTTCACCCTATGCAATTTTATTTTCTGTTTAAGTTGTTTTATTTTCGGTTGGCGCCTATATTAAGGCCACTACAAAGATGATGAGAGGCGTTTTTCCTCATCATCATTTTTTATTCTGATAGAGACAAACAACAGAAAAAGATATTTCTGTGAACAAATGTTGGTCCCAAATATCTTCTGCTAACAGTAAACAAGGGATTATAAAAGAAACAACCTGAGTTTATAGAAGGGTTCCAGATTTTCCAGAATAGATATTGTTAATTGTAAATCCCCCTTTTTGTAAAGTCTTGAGGCCTTCTTGTGTTTTACGTTGAAGAATCCCATTGGGAGACCAAATGAAATTATTTTGTTGTGAGATGGATTCCTGGTGAGATCGGTCACAGTTTGTATTCCCTCTGTTATATTCTAATACAAATGTTTTGGCACTTCATCACTCTTTTTATATTATAAGCTACCAAAATGCGAGCACTTGATTAACTGGAAATGAATTTATCTGTCCAAGATACTCATGTCTATTAGTCTATGGTGCTTTAAATATGGCTCGGAGCTTTGATATTGTGTTCATATGTTACACCTCATTTACTCACCTTTCTTCTGATATTAGCTGGTGATATATTCTTATACGATAATAAGCCTATCTATAGTTAATATTTTCTCCATTTTCTTCCATTATTACCATGCTTTCATATTTTGATTACTGTGCACTGTGTTTCATCATCTGGCCCTCCCCACAGCTTTTAAAATCTAGATCCATCTTCAATAATGTACTCATAAGACCCTTATTGTTTTACTATCGGGTATTACTGCTAGTATATCTCTGTTCCTGAGGTCTCGGTCCCACCTTATGAAGTTTTAAAAATCGTTTATAAACAAGAGGATTTATACCCCTGACCATGGAAAGTTTTTTTGAATCTTCTTTGCTTTAAGATGACCTAGGCACTGGTCCTTCACAACTCAGGGTTGTCTCTAGGAGCTACAACAAGGTCCTCAAGAATTATTTTGCAAATTTGATGTACCTGTCTGTAATGTCTAACCATAAAACGTTAGGTAAAAAATTATATATTCTTTTACATCCTAGCATAACACTCTAATATAATGATTTAAGTCTACTAAAATTTTACCTATGCATGCAATTTGAAATATTCATTTTCCATAAATTATAATGCATAAAAAACACATTATATTTTTAACCCTTGGGGCTAAATCCTCTAGGTCTGAATCCACATATACATATGTATGATATTACACTCTCAAACCCATGGCATATCTATCTAATACCCTATCACTATCTCCTTTGAACATACCATACGATGCATCATACAGAAAGGGAAAGATTATGTTGTACATTTAGTTTTATTGTTTTATTGATTGATTTTAATATCTGCATCATTGGATGGGAGTACACGGGGTCCTCTCTGATCTTGGCATGTGGGCGTTTCTCAGCCCTTATATCCTTATTGATCTACAGTCGACTATGGGTTGGAGGTCGTTAGGGTGTAACCCTACCCCTCCCAAACCCTAACCACTTTCATTTGTTTCATATTTCTGCCAACTCTAAAGCTTTTGCCTGGTCCATGGCTCCGCCCTTCATTGTTCTGTTCTTTGGCGAAGTAAATACCCTCTCACCCTCCCCTAGCCATCTAGTAAAGGCTCTTTTCACCTACTGATATTTTCTTCGTGTTGCTGTTACTTTCTTATCGGTTCTGAGGGGTTTCACCACTTTAGTTACAGTTCAGGTGTTTGGTTGTGCCTGCATTCTTGCTCTATCATTGTGCCAGTATTTTCTCCTGTGTCCATGGCCTTACATCCTTTGGAAAATTCCATTTGACTTCAACTAAGCTGGCTCACCTTTTGTTCTACGGAGTTTCAATGGAGGAATTTTTCATTTAATTAATTTTATGAACGCATTTATCGACCCTGTAACTTGTTCTCTCTTCTCAGGTATGTCATACTAGATTTACATTTGCAAATGAGGTAATTTCTCCTTCAGGGACTGTGCCTAGTTATCATTTTCATTTTGTTAATTTTCTGGAGCTCTTAAGAAGAATTTATATTTAAGGTTCAATGTTTGTGGTTGTTTTGCAGGTATGGTTGCTACAAAAGCCTACCTTCTACAGTCAACTAGCTTTGGTTACGACCAACCTAAAATAATCTTTCAATGTTTGTTTAGGTACCTAAATCCTCCAATGTCTCTGTCGAGACGTTCTCAAACCTTTTTGAACCGATATAAATAAAATTTGAGGGATCTATAATGTTAATTTCTTGTCGAAGCTCTTCGAGTTTTTTTTAATATACTCTTTGAGCCCACCAAGGCTCTCCACGAGGGAAATTCTTGTTTGAAAACTGGGTTTGCGACTTTCTTAGTAATGGAGGCTAAATACCCCATGCTGATACTCAGAAGGCAGTATTTCACCTATTTATGTCTTGCTGCAAGTTCCATATTTTTGAGTTTGGACCTCTGTACAGTTTTAAATATCATTTTGTCTATATAAACTTGTTTACAGTGTATTTACAAATTTACTAAATAGAGTCCATGCCACAACTGGCATTTTTTCCATGCATGCGAAATTGTTACTGCTTGCTTCATCATGTGTTTTCTATAGAACTCTGGTTTACCCCTACGAGGGAAGTATATGGTTATTTCATGTTTCTTTCGGAATTTTACAACATGATTACCCTTATTGAGGTTTTTGGTATATTATATTTAGCTCTCATAATGTTTATCGCAAAACATAGCTTAAAAGAGACTATTTCATGGATATTTTACAGTTATCATATTTCCATTTCCTTTCATACTATTCCTTCAGGAATTTGTTCTGTTTTCAGTACATTTTATTATTCACGAAGTTTTTAAATATTTTACTGCATTGATAATATCAGGAAGTTGTTCTGTTTTTTAATACATTTATTCTCCACTGATATTTCATCTTTTACTGTAATGATAATGTATGACACAATGAGTTTAAACTATTCAATTTTTATGTTGTCTTGAATTAGAAATTAGCACTTCTACAATTCGACTATTGTGTTCAGTAATTTATTCCTTCTTTCTTTTTCTTTTAATAAGTTCCCTCCCCAGGTGTCCGAGCCATCTAAAAATAAAAGAGGGTTTTCATCCCAACCCTCAGTCCGTGTACAATTTTACTCCTCTTCAAGGCAGACTGTTCTATCTGGGGGTTTTCTTTACTCCGGATGGAACTAACTGTTTCGTCGGTCTTTACCCTCATTCTAGATTTTTCAAACTAATTTACTAAACTATTCAAATATAGTTATATAGAGCTTCTTTTGCAATGAGAGGTACAATTTTCTGAACTGGAACTCTCTAATCTAAAGCAGAAAATATTTTACATTCATAAACAATTGAATAATTTTTTAATCTAAACTAATATTGTGATATTAATCAATTCATCACATAAATTACACAATCTCAACATACAACATACAAATATCCTTTCCAGAATTAAAGTACTTATAGAAATTAAAGGAACACTAGTTCCATTACTTCCAGGTTATAGTACCTACTTCAAATATCAGGGCTGATGGTGTCCTCCCAACCATCAGAGAGGCTATTATGTCCTCATATCCCTCGTGCTCCTCGTCAATGTATGATTACTTAGTAATTTCTCTTGAGAGAGAGACCTCAAGATTGTCATCCTGTATCTTCTTCCATTTTAGGTTTTTATAAGAGTTCCACTGGCTCCAACTAGCTCTGGACACTCCCACCTTTCATCTATCTTGTTGTCTTTTTCCTTTTGCACAGAACCCCTTTTCCTCATCAGGGTTTTCTTTTTATTCCCAGAGGAAAGGTAACTGTCAAGTAACTGCTTTTAATCTAACCACTCTGGTAACTTGGACACTTAACCATCAATTTATGGAGACCACTCCATAATTAATATTTATAAAAAAAATAAGAATTGAAATTTTATACATAATTTGATTAATATACTCATTAATCCAGTTTAACATTAAACAAGTCAAATGTATCAATTTAAATAACAAAACGAATCAAATCCAGGTGTTACATATTCCCCCACTCGAAGTAAACATTGTCCTTAGTATTTTACTCCATTTCAGTGAATAGTTCCGGATAGGTCTCTTGTATGAATCCTTCATTTTTCCAAGTAGCCTCCTTCGAGCCAAAGTGATTCCATTGCACTTTAACTTGGGTGATGGCTCACCTCCAGAGCGTTATTTCTCTCTGCTCGAGAATATGCTGAGGTTCTACCAGAAACTCGTCGTCCGGTTTGGCCTGCATCCAACAAATTTTTGAATTAGTAAAAGTACTAAATATCTTCTTAGGACTCTTAGCCTTCAATTCAATCTTACCTGAATGTCCTGCCAATGTATTATGTGCTTTGGGTCATGCACATATATTTTCAGAAGGGACATATGAAACACATTATGCACCAAAATTTGTCTTGGTAAGGCTAGCCAATAGGCCACTGGTCGCACTCTTTTCAAGATTTGGAAAGTTCCACGGAACTGGGGGGCCAACTTGGTGCAAGTATTCCACCTTTAGGTGCTCTTTTTGGGTCCAATTATCACATAAACATGATCACCCAATTCAAATTCCCAATAGGTTCTCTTCCGATATGCATTCACTTTTTGTCGATCTTTGGCAACTTTTAGATTTTTTTGGATCTTCTTCACTTCTTGTTCCATATTGGCCAACATTTTAGGCCCAAGCATTAGCTTGGTCTCTGGGCTACTCCAGTTAATGGGTTTCTGACGTTGCCTTCCATATAATGCTTCAAAAGGACTCATCCTAAGGGATTCTTGGTATCCATTATTGTAAGCAAATTCCACGAGTGTAAATAATCTTCCCACTTCATAGGTTGTTGCATTACATAAATCCACAACATGTCCTCCAAAATCTGATTTACTCTTTCCGTCTGACCATCTGTCTCTGGATGGTACGCAGTACTGAATTGAATTTGTGTGCCTAAACCAGTGAATGGAGTCTTTCAAAAAGCGGAGGTGAACTTTACATCTCTGTCTGAGATGAATGTTTTCAGTATGCAGTGTAGTCTAAACACTTCTCTCATAAATATATCAGCAATATTTGCATTTTTATAATTTGACTATATGGGAATAAAGTGAGTTGCCTTGCTCATTCGATCGACTACCACCATTATTAAGCTCAATGTGTCGCTTTGTTTTTGGTATGCCTATGATAAAGTCTAACGATATAACTTCCCATTTCCATTTTGGCACGAGAATAGGTTGCAATAGCCCTGTTGGGTGTTAATGTTCCACCTTGAAATATTGACATGCCAAACATTTACTCAAATATTCAACAATACTTTGATGAATTCCCAGCCAAAAGTAGTATTTTTTTATTTTTGTTAACACTTTCTGGTAACCAGGGTGTCCAGAATAAGCACGTCAATGATATTCATCTAAAATCAGTTCCTTCAAACTCATTTGATTAGAAATGTAGATTTTCCATCGAAATTTAAACTACTGTTCATTGTTGATCTTGTACTATGTTTTATTTCCTTGTGCTTCTGCTTGTTGCATTTTATTCCATAGAAACTAATATTTAGGATCATATTCCGCAACCTCCTTCACTTGTTCTCAGAACTTAAATTCTTCTTGGTTAAAATAGAGTTCATACACAGTGTAATTTTCTACCTAAACCATCAGCGACACGGTTTTATTTTCTCTTAACGTGCTGAATTTCAAAATCAAATTCACTTAAGAATGTGTTCCACCTGGCTTGATGAGTGTTCAAGTCAGTTTGTTTAAAATAACTGGTTAAAATAATGTGATCGGTTTTTAATACAAATATTTTTCCCAATAGTAGTATCTCCATACCTTCAATGCATGCACTATTACAGTGAGCTCTAGATCATATGTGGAATATCGTTGCTCATGACATTTCAGCTTCCTAGACTCGTAAGTCACAACTTTTCCGTCTTGTGTAAATACAACTCCCACTCCTTTGCAAGCATCGCTGCAAATTTCAAACTCCTTGTTTGGATCGACGACCTTTAATACAAGGGTTGTAGTCAATAATTGTTTTAACCGCTCGAAGCTGGTTTGGCAGTCGTTGGTCCATTTAAACACTCGTCCTTTTTGCTGTAATGAGGTTATAGGAAAAGAAATCTTAGAGAACCCTTCAATAAAACATTGATAATAGCCGGTCAACCCCATGAAAGATCATATGTCTGCTATGTTCTTAGGTACCCTCCATTCCATGATAGTTCTTATGTTTTCAGGGTCTACTGCTATACCCTCAACAAAAATAACATGGCCTAAATATTGAATCTTCTCTTTATAAAATTCACACTTACTGGATTTGGCATAAATTTTATGTTCTCTCAACATTTCTAGCACTATTTTTAAGTGTTATTTATGCTCCTCCATAGTTTTTGAGTAGATAAGTATGTCGTTAATAAATATTAAAACAAACTTATCCAAAAATTGATGAAATATGCCATGCATTAAACTCATGAATTTTTTTGGTGCGTTGGTGTAGAAATTATACAACAAGCATGTATATCATGGATTCAATCATATCTAACAATGTGCTAAAGCTAGATACTGAATCACTTCTACAAATCAATTGCAGAATTAAAAACACAATCGCCAATCACATGAAACAAAGAAGAATCAATCAAACCACAACACAAATAATTTCTCGGCGAAAGCTTGCTGCTCAAAACCCCACTATCTTCTATTGTATATTCAGCATGGATACATGAAACAATTACATACAACTCTTCTCACAAGAGCCCTCATGTACTTAGCTAACTGTCGCGCACTATCCTAGATAAAAATTACCAATACTTAGCCAATTTTCTGCCTCCTAAGAGCCTACCTTCCTTGCACAGTTCATGTGGAATGAAATCCCTATTCTTTAGGAATTTTGGCCTTCCTTGACTGTGCAAGGATCATGGGAAATCCAATGGGTGTTTGGTTGCATGGGTGCAACCCAATAATCCTGCAACTAATAGTCAACTTCCCTTTCACCTAGATCTCAATTGGGTCTCCACTGGAACTAACATGCATGCAGTTAATAATAGTAAATCCTCAGTTACATGTGAGAACAATGATTGTGAATTAAATAATATTTAATTCACTCGATCTCTCACTAGTGTATCAAACAGTTACAAATAACACAACTGAGTTTAACTCACTTAACTGAGTTAAACTGATTACAACCTGCATTAACTAAGGCACCACTGCACTTCGAACTCTGTTACAACTAGAATTACTCTGCATGCCTCACCAACTACCCTCAACTCGAAATTCATGAGTTAACTAAGTTTATCACACTCAGTTAACTATTACAAGTTATTTTGAGATTAGATTACATTTTATTGTCCATCTTAATTAAGGGATAACTAAAATATACATGCACCAATTTAGCCCACACCAGTGTAGATGCTACTAAGACTTGTGGTCCCACACTAGTGTAGGTGCTGCTTGGACCTCCTGGTCCCACACTAGTGTAGGTGCTGAAATTTCTTGTTGAAATTCAACACTCCCTCTCAACAAGAAAGGAATTATCCTTCACCCTGATCTTGCCTCTATGGTATTCGAATTTTCTCTTCGTGAGCGCCTTCGTCATAATATCTGCATCCTGATCTGTCATGGGAATGTACTAAAGTAACATTATTCGCCTCTGCACACAATCCCTGAGATGGTGGTGTTGGGTTGTATTAATCACTATTAAATGACTAAAACAATACACATAAATTATCAATCCAAGTATGTATTTTATTTCAATGACAACCGCACTGTCTGTGCCGATACATCAAACTTAGAAGCAAATCCAAATAAATGGAATCGTTGCTGAAGTAAATGCTGGAAGGAAATCACTCATGAAGAAATAAAATGATCTACAAGATTGTAATCACACCTCATTGATTTGTCCTAGAGCACCACACAACAATTACCCAGCTGGTATCCCTGATCTCATATGTGTAACAACATATAAAACATTGGAATTGAAGTGGATCTATTCACAGCTAAAATAGTAGCAAAAAAACTTCCACTAATACATAAACAAAATAGAAACATGTATACACAGCTACCTTAACCATTGTAATCATTGCTAAAGAGGAGGGCCCTTCCTCCCTAGCAGGGCGCGGGTAAAGAAAGGACTTAACGAAAACTAAATCAGATAATGAATGTAACAGCAGCAAGAGGATAATTTGTATTAACCCGAGCAAAAATTACATATCCAAAGTAATGATGTTCTTCGCTAACCTTTAGACCTCGAGGACCGAGAACTATATAGTGATTACATTTCAGAAAAATGAGAGATGGATCAATCATGAGAATCTTATGGTTTTCATGCTAATCAAAATAGAATACATATGGTTACAACTACTTCTTAATAAAATTCTGACTGGAAAATTATAGATTACAATCAAAACCACCTAGAGGATGTTATCCAAAAATACAATAATTAATAACTTCTACAACTATCACGATAAATCACAACTGTAGCATAACAACTAGAGGACAGGTCAACATAAGGAGTTGACAAGATCCAGTCAGCAGTACAGTTGTAACAAAAATTCATCAGCGGGTCTGTAACAGCATGGTGTAACAGCGTCATGGTGTAAAAATCTCACTGTAATAGCACACCTTTAATTGCTCCTGTATGCCTTGTGCTCGAGATCTTTTGTGCTACAAATGGCATCCAAAAAGACAACAAAAGACCATAGATCTTCTCCAAACATTCATCCTCAGTTAGTCATAAAAAAGGCACAATACATCATAATAATTGTTGAAATGGCAGAGTAATGAAAATAAGGTGAAATAGCACAAGTTAAGATAGAATGGTAGGAAAAAGAGGCAAAGATATTCCCAATGGTTATAGTCATGAGGTAAAATAGGGGAAAAAAATGTAGGAAATAAGTGCAAAACAGGCACCCAACATCTCCCCCCAACTGAAGTAGTTGCATGTCCTCATGCAAAATCTCATTTCTCATGGGAATATCTCCGGTGCAGGTCAGTGAGATCATAAGCGCCAACTGTATCTTCACCTATAGACATGTACCCCTGATTAGCCATTAGTTGTCGTATCCAGGAATCTGATTCATACTTGTTCAATTCATAATTACTCTGATAATCCTCAATTGGCAGCCAGATCAAAGGGAACTTTAATCTTAACCTGAGCCATGAAACACCAAGGGATTGTACTATCTATGCATATGATGGTACATGTTTAACAACCACCACAAAATTATGGAATTCAAATGGGTCCCCCTTCAGCAGCTCAATGTAGAAATTTGCTGAATAATGATTAATTATCCACCGAGACTATCATGATCACATACAATTCGAATTTATATGCAACACATAATCTCTTCCACTCAGATCATCACACATGCGGAAATAAAACAAGCGATAACACATCAAATCATCATACACATTAACACAGTATGTATGGGGAAAGCTTATAGCTGAAAACCCCGCAGCTATTTTATATATTATAATGGAGAAATCATGTAACAAACTCAGTACAATACTCCTCACAAGTACTTTCAGAGTACTTTCTCATGAAGTTACACACAACTAGCTTGGTTTTGAACAAGTCACTGGTTCAAAACTCACCGCCAATTGCCTTGCCTCTATTGCACAATCATGGCCTGTCTAAATAGAGATCCAAGGTTCGAATCTCCTTGGCTTGACAGCTCAATCATCATGGGAAATTCCTCCAAGTGTGGTTCAAATCTCATGCACAACTGATGTCGCCACTGATAGCTAACTCTACCCTTCCATCTACCTCTTTCACTGGTCTCCACTGAACTGTCAATGCACTGTAGTGAACTGATGTGTTCTTGAGTTGAATGTGGGGATTAATAATTAATGAATTAAATAATATTTAATTCCTCCCTCCTTAACTAGTTGATTAGCTAGTTAAACTAATCTCAGCAGTTCAACTAAAATCATGAGAACCACCATTCAACTAACATCTCATTAACTCCACCAAACCTCTGCCACTGAAGTCCTAACTGAATTCAACCATGCATGAGCTCACCAAACCCCTCGGAATAGTGTAATTCCTCTGTCAGATGCATGAGCCACTTTCAAGGCTCGAACTGAAGTGCTCCAAGAGAATAAGATAATGTTTAGAGTCAAATATTATTAAGAGCTAATAATATTCGACTTCTCAGCCCACAGGAGAGGCGATCCAAAATAGACTTACATTCTTAGGTCAAAAATAGAGTCCCATCTATTTTTACCAACATGACCAATGCTCCAAGAATCTCATACTGCAATCCCCGGACCATGCTCCATATGTCTAAAAATAGACATGGTCTAAAAATAGATTTTTTGCGCCAGAATTTGCCTGCGGGCCCACTTAGTGAAGGCGACTTCATTTCACTAAGCTCCATCATCTTGCTGCATTTTCAACACTCAATGCTGCTGGCTTCTGTGCATTTCAAGAACCCATTCAAGGCTCGACTCTTCATCACTGAGAACTGATTGAGGAAAAAGTTCACAATCCTTCTTCTGTAAGTGGCAACAGGTTCCCTTATCCCAAGAGTATGCAAAATTATTTTAAATTCCCACCTTAACTCGACGGCCCGTCCTGGTTCTTCCCAGATCCATAATGCCATATTCTCTTCATTAGCATCCATAGATTTGAAGGCCAAATGCCACTCAATCTAATTCTCATTTAGGACACAAAAGCTTGCAACTGCAAATCCGCCATATAGGAGAATATCGTCACCACCATTTGCATACTCACATGCTCACAAATGATATTATGTAAGAATAACTCACACAACAGGCTTTGCTCATCAAAATCGAAGGCATGAAAGACATCTAAGAATGTGCAAGTGGAAGAACATAGATAGGGTTTGTCCTCCATAACAGCTTTCATCTGGAACAGGAAGTAGCGTTCCCATAAAAAAATGGGGTAGGATGGGGAAGGACACCTGCACCCCAACAGATTGAGAGCAAGGTCATGAAGTTTTTGCTTGGCTATGGTAAGATCTCGAACCTGTTGCTACAATAACAACAGTTGTCCCTCTTGCTTCTTCAGAGCTTCCTTCTTCTTATACTTCTCCCATCCTTTCTTCAACTCTTCTTTCATCCAACTTTCATGTAGGGCATCTATCTCCCTCCGATGTTCTTTCATCGAAATCGTCCCCTCCCGAAGGGAGATTGTTTCTTGTTTCCACTTCTGTAATTCGGAAATTAACAATATTTTGTCAAAACTCCATCCCGAGGTAGGACCCGACGTTCTTCTACATTCAGTATCAACATCAATAATGGGTGTAACAGCCTCTGTTTAATGGGGTTGCTCCACCTCTGTTGTTGGTTCTTGTGTAACATCAACTTCCTCAGTGGGTTCTTCTGTATCAGCCCCTTTGTTTCCACATAAAGTAGCCTCTGTGTCCATTGTTGTTTCTTCTATAATAGCAGTGGCCTCCATAGGTTCTTGTGTATCGGCCTCTAGGTAAATTACTACAGGAGACTCTTCTTTAATTGTTGGTTCTTGTGTAACAGTAGTATCCTTAGTGGGTTCTTGTGTAATAGCCTCTTTTCGTTATGTTTCTGTTTCCATTGGGTTGGTGTTTTCCCCACAGACCTTATATCCTGCTGCTATTAGTTCTTGAAAACATTTCGTGCATACATAAGTTAATATTTCCTTCCCCTCAGATAATATTTGTTTCAATTCTTAAATTTTCAAGTTCTAAAAATAGGACATGAGTTTCGTCCTTACCTGATGAGGAGGGTTCTCTTTCTTCTTCTGATACTTCTTCTTCTATCTGATTTCTAGTTGTGGGTGAAGGTTCTATGGGAAAGTTAACTTTTACCCTCTGTTTTGGCCATCTATCCCCAATTGGTTCATCAGTGGGTTCTTTCCCAATTCTGACCTTGGCAGGCCGAGTCTGGGTTTCAGCTTCTTCCTGACTTCCTCCCAAAGTCGCAGCCTGTTTTCCCCAACTTGTCCTCGACCTATTTCTCTTGAATTCTTCCCAAGTCCTTCCTTGTTGGCTTAGGGCATCCAACACGATCACTTTATTGAGTCCATGATTGGTCACACATGCTTTCGGATGTGCTGTTGTCTTTACTGCCACCTCCATATGCTTAATGTTCCCCAATAAGTAGAATGGAAGGTTAATATTTTTCTAGTGCTGAAGGTGATTGAGTAGAGGGAAGTGATAATTAAACACTATCGTGGATCTTCCCTCATAAGTGATGTATTTTATTAAACCCAAGGTGACATGTGCCCATGGCTGAGGGAGTGATAACCTGTCAATTCCTCTCCCTTTCTTCTCCAGCTTTTCTTCTCCTTCTAGGAAGTCTTCTTTCAAGGAGGGGTCATTGATTTTTCTGTTAAACCACCTCCATCCCTCTACTCGAAATGTAGTTACCGGGGAAATTAACTCTTCAGTCACCTTAATTTGTAGGCCCCTGACTTGGGTCTGGTTGTTATTCAAATTCTGAGCGAATTCGATTGTAACCGCCTCGTTCGAGCCTTCTAGCTTTTGGAGGTACTCAATCCATCCGGCGTCTCTGAAAATCTGGTAAGATTCTAGACGGTTCTACAAGACATCCATAGAATCCGGCTCATGCCTAACCACTGCTCCACCCATCTTTCTATTGTTTCTGAATTCTCTTCTTACTGCTCAACCCCCTGTAATGTCATTGCACTGCTTACTTATTCTTGATGTCTCTTCTTATCTCAAATGACCAGTTTGAAATGAGGATACAAGGCTTCAGTCAAGGAGGTCGATGGGAGGTGACAGGATTTACGGCTTATCGAATCATACCTCACACAACTCTTCGTAAATGTCTCGTTATGGAAAGTAATGGGTTCTAAGTACACATGCTCTTTCCAGTCAAATTTAGTCATCATTGGAAATTGTGCTATTAATTGGCTGCATGCGGATTTGATAGCAGTTTATGACTACGGATTTTTTCAATGATTTCAAGATATATCCCCCCTGCCTTAATGGTGACGACCGCCCATGACCGTCACGGGAATATCATTACTTTTTCCAATAATCACCAAATCATAAATGATGGTATTACCTTTTGAATGACATACCTGAAGCGACGTGGAGGAGGATTTCGAATTGGCAGTGTATTTCTTGCAGTGCTCGTGAAGATCATGTTTGGCTGGCACAATTATCATTGTTATGCGAAAACACATGAGGAATAGTGTTCGTGGTTGTTGGTTGTTACATGTGTAACAAACAAGACAACCTTCATATTATTCTTCAAAAAATAATAATTAGGAGAAATCGGTACAGAAAGAAAATCAAATAAATAACATTATCTTATAAAATGTATCAGGAAGGAAGGATGATGTTTTGGGAAGGAAAAAAAATGGGTGTAACAGCCACCATAGGAGTGGTTTTTAGCTATTACAAATTGTCTGACTACGCCCCAGAAAGAGTTTTTCACAGTTAGATTTATTATTATTATTATTATTATTATTAACAGGTGTAACAGCTACCACAAGGGTGGTTTTCAGCTATTGCACTTATTAGAATTTAAAATTTCAGCTGCACAGGGGAATGTTCCCCTGCTTCTGTAACATGAAGGTTAAAGTCTGCGACAACGCTAACAAATGATTCCTTCGAAGCGGGTTGATGATATAACCTTAGACAGTACCCATTAACCAGTAACGGTGTCTTATCACTGTCGATGGTGACCAATTGTACAGTCCCATTGTCAAATACCGTGTCTATTTCGTAATGACCTAGCCATCTGGTGCAGAGCTTGCCTTTGAAATCCTTGAACCTTGAATCATACAAAAGAGCCCAATATTCTTTCTGGAACTTCTTCTTCTTAATAAACCCATCATGCCATCTACCTCTTTTTTGCTGAATGATCTCTGTCTATTGAATAGCAGCCATTCATTTCTCTTCCAACTCATTGAGCTGATTCAATCTTTGTGTTTGTGATGTACTTAAGTCTAGATCGACCTGCAATGTTATTCTTAATGTCTTTATCTTGAACTCTATGGAAAATATAGGATTCTTACCATACACCAGTTCATATGGTGAGAATCCTATAGTGTTTCTCCATGTTTTTCTATAAGCCCACAATACCTCTAGAAGTTTCTCGGCCCAGTTTCTTCGGCAGCTAGCTACTGCCTTTGTTAAGATTCCCTCAATGACTTTATTGGTTCTTTCTACTTGACCATTTTCTTGTGGGTGATAAGGTGAAGTGATTTTGTGATGAATTCTATACTTTTCAACCAGCTTCTTGATCAAATGAGATGTGAACTGAGCCCCTCCATCTGTCACTATCTCTCTGGGTATCCCAAAGAAAACAAAAATATCTTCAAACTAGAAGTCTCAAACAACTTGCTCCGTTGCTCTAGTTAGTGCCTTTTCTTCAACCCAATTTGTGACATAGTCGGTGTAGACCAATATGTATGATCTTTGTTGTGATGAAGGATTAATTGGCCCCACAAATTCCAGGGCCCATTTCTTGAATGGTTCTATCAATATCTGAGTCTATAATCACATCTCATCTGATTTCAGAGGCTGGCCCATCCTCTTGCAGCTATCACATCCCTTAACAAAATTCTTGGCATCCTAGAATATAGTTGGCCAATAGTATCCCATTAAGAGTAGTTTATATCTCGTCCTTTTGTCAGTGAAGTGCCCTCCACAGGGTTCCTCATGACAAGCCTTCAAGATCTTGAAAACCTCATCTTCTCTAACAAATCGCCTAATCTGAAATTATGGCCCAGTGTGATAGAGATTGCCTTCTATCAAGGAGTAGGTAGCACTCTGTTGTATAATCTTCCTCTTTTCTTTGGAAGATAAATGGTGTGGGAATTTCCCTGCAACAAGGTAATTCGCTATATTTGCATACCATGGTGAGTGAATATAAATGGAAAAAAGATATTCATCTAGAAAATAATCCTCAGTGGTAGTGTAGTCATCAGTTATAGTTAATCTAGAAAGAAAATCAACAACTACATTATCCTTTCCGGGTTTATCTAAAATAGTAATATTGAATTCCTGTAACAGCAATAACCATCGTGTAACTATACCATTAGTAACAGTTTTTTTCATCAAAAATCAAATTGCAGCATGGTCAGTGTGTACAAATACTTGATACCCGGTGATGTAGTGCCGAAATTTGTTGATAGCATGCACTACTGCTAGGAATTCCTTCTCAGTCACAGTGTAGTTGAGTTCTACTAGAGTTAAATTATTACTGATATAATAAATGATGTAAGGTTTCTTCTCCTCCAGCTTCCCCAAAAAAGCACCCACAGCTATGTCGGTTGCATCTGTAGCGATATGGAATGGAAATCTCCAGTTTGTTCCTCGTAAAATAAGTGTTGTTTTTACACAGTTCTTTAACTTTAGAAAGGCCTACTCACACTTCCCTGTCCACACAAATTCTACATCTTTCATGAGCAACAAAAACAGAGGAGATGCAATCTTTGAAAAGTTTTCTATAAATCTCCTATAGTATCTTGCATGTCCCAAAAAACTACGTACCTCTTTCGAAGTCTTAGGGGTTGGGATTTTCGAGATTACCTCAATTTTTGCAGGATCTACCTTGATTCCATCTGCCGAAATGAAATGTCCCAACACAATTCCCTCGGTCATCATCGTGTGGTATTTTCTTGTGCTCAGAGCAACATTATTTTGTTCACAACGTTCCAACACTTTTTCCAAATTAGCTAATGTTGTCTCAAAGGCATCCCTGTAGGGTGTAAAATCATCCATAAATATTGCAAGGTAGCCATTCAAGAGATCGGAAAAAATACCCAATATTTCCCTCTGAAAATTTGTTGGTGCATTATAGAGGCCAAAAGGAAGGACTCTGTATGCAAAAGTACCCCATGGGCAAGTGAAGGTTGTCTTGTCTTGGTCTTCTGGGGAAATCTGTATTTGATTATAGCCACTAAACCCATCTAGGAATGAAAAAAATGTTTTTCCAAAGAGAGTATTCATGACCTGATCAATGAATGGTAAAGGAAAATGGTCCTTTTGAGTAGCCTTGTTAAGCTCTCTATAGTCTACATAGACTCTCCACTTGCCATTATTTTTCGGAACTATGACAAGCGGAGACACCCACTAGTTGTTAGAAATGGGGTAAATGAAATTAGCATTAAGGATTTTCTGCAATTCTTCTTTCACTATCTCCTTAAGTGTGGGGTTCATTCAACACTGCGGTTGTCTAACTGGTTCGCAATCCTCTTTAAGATAAATACATGAGTGCATAGGCCAGGATGGATTCCTTTAATATCTGTATAGTCCCATGAAAATGCCTTTTTATATTTCTATAACAGTTGTATCAACAATCTGTTTTGTTTAGCAGTCAGGTTAGGATTGATGTTTAAACATTTCCCAAGTTTAATTTCAACGGGATTGTTGATGGTATGCGAAGTGGTTTTCAAATGTTCAATAATTTCATCATCTACCTTATATTCTTCCCCCAGATCTCTAACAGAGGCAAAAGAGAGTGAATTACTAATAAAACCATTAATGATATCATTGTATGTTTCATCCTTAAAATATTGTGCTTTTCCAGGCATGAGGAGAGGTAGGGAAAGATCAGACTCGGGTTCAAATTTCTCCCACTAGGGACTACTCAAATCCATGTGAGGTTTTGCTGGGGGTAAAGATTCAGGTTCTGAGTGGCCTGCCCATCTGAGATCACCATAGATCTGGACCTACATCTGATATATGTGTCTACAGTGGCTATCCATTGTCTTCCCAAGATTAAAGAATGACCCCCCAAGTTGGATTTGGTTTGTAAAATGAGAAAATCAGCCAGATAATTCCAAGAATCCGTAGTGATAACCACATATTCTATCATTCCCTCGGGCTTGACATGGGACCTATCTGCTAATTCAAGCACTGTAGGTGTAGGTCTAAGTCCATGAAGTCCTAGGGAGATAAAGAGGTATTTAGTCATGAAATTAATCGCTTCCCTTAAATCAATCAAAGTGTTGGTTATGGTTTGATCATCAATATGGACATTCATTGTATGATTCCCTGGGTCATTATATCTAGTCAACAAATGTTGATCAATCATGAGATTAGACAGTTTCCCCATGACATGGATAGTAGCAGGGTCTTTAGGTTTTCTTCCAGGATTTTTGACGCATAGATCCCTCACTGTTTTAGCACAGATAGGACCCTCACTATTTTAGCACAGATAGGTACATCCTTAAGAGCCTGTAACAGCGGAATCCACACATACAAATTTTGCAGTTCCTTAAGGAATTCAGCTTTAGGTTGTGAGGCTGGGCTAGTTTCAGTTAGTCGTTGAGGGTATGGAGGATCCTAAATGTTAACAGCTGAGTCAACTATCATAGATGCACTAGCCTTGCTCAGTTTGGTTGTTGTATAAACATGAGACCCTCCCGAGATGGCTGCTACAGGTGTAACAACGGGTGTTGTATCAGTTGTTACATGTGTAACAACTGCCTCAGAATCGCCCATATCCTTTCTAGGTGACTCACATTCTTCGGTAATAATGGGAGTATGTTCAGGTATGATTACTTTTCCTGATCGAAGTTGAACCTCATTAAGTCCAATAGGAGTAATAAGATAAGTCTAGAGGGTAACCGAAGCATCTATATTATGGGCTGCCTTATTATTCAGATTGGGGTTAGGTTGCACAGGTAATTGCGGTCGGAAAAAAGGTGTAGGATTTTGAGGAGAAGGCATTTGTAACTGTTGTTGCATTGGTAGTGCAGTGGGTATTGGACCTTGGCCGTTACCTCTCCAATCTGGCCCCAAGGATTGGGTTGTGATGGAGGATATTGCATTGGTGGAGGGGAAGGCCACTGGTTCCATGGTGAAGGAAATTGAGTTGAGGAAGGAGTAGGATATTGCCATGGATATTGCTCACTATTATAAACATTATTCCAAGGATAAAAAGAGGAAAAATCTAAAGGCATACCTATAGGTCGTGGTTGCCATGGTCTCTTTGATCCGATGAAATAAGAAGACTGGACATGCTCACTTGATTCTTCAAGTACAACCTTCAGTCTAGGCAATTCGGGACATTGATTCATAGAATGTGACAATTCACAGATATTGCACAGGTTGGCTCTATTCAATCCATATTCTCTTTCCAAATGTTTCTTTTTGCATCAGGGACAGAATATTGCTAAGGCTACTTCAGCTTCTGCTTGTGATTTATTAACTTGTACCGTAGTGATATGGGCAGAGAGAGTGCTAAGGAGGTCAATTTTAAAATCCTCAAATAGGTTTCTGATCCCTTCTTTGGTTACTCCTCCACTTGAGGACTTTTGTATCCAGACTGAAGGGTCCTGAACTGAAATTCTCCCCTTGACCGATCCTCTTGAGCTACGTAGGCAAAGCTTCATTATTTCTTCAAGCGACTCTTGCAATATGTCTCCTTTTCCCATCATATTCAAATGCTCCAGATAGTCATCTCTTATACTCTTAAGAATATTGGCTTTAGAATTCCCGGGTCTAAGTTACTAAACTTAGACCTTTGTAAATTGTAATGGAATCACTCCATATAGCCTTCCAAGCTCTCTTCCTCCTTCTGTACAATCCTGAAGATCTCTTCCTTCAAATCCCTAGTTCGACAGTAACCCTGATACTTAAAGAGAAAGGCATCCCTCATGTCATTCCAGGTTTGAATCGTGCTAGCACCCAGTCTCATGAACCATCTTAATGTTGCTACTTTCAGAGTAGCAAGAAATAATTTCAGCTTATGGTTGTCTAAAGTGTAGTCATAACTTATACATAGCACATTGAATTCAAACAAAAAGGTATCAGGATCTTCAACATATATCCCTTGAAAGGATGGTAGGGATGACAAGGAATATTCTTCATAGGAGCCTCATCTCGTGTTACTACTATCGGGAATTCAAAAGTAACAGAGCTATCTGTCTTGACATTCTCATCCCCCATGGTTGATTCTTCCTAATGGGATGAAATGACCTCAGAGTGTGTTGGATATTGATAAATAAAAGGATCAGGTTGTTCTAGGACCAGCTGTTTGACTGAACTACTGGCATCCAAATGATGATCAATTAAATGTTGTTCCTCAGGTCCCTGATGCTCCCAACTAGTCTCTCCGTGTCCTTCAATTCTCAGATCCTAATCAATGATTTTCCACTGTTGTTTTGAATCTGGAGTCTTGATATCATGAGTGGATATGTTGTTCGAAGGGTGGTGAGGTCCATTCATGAAGGAACTGATGCCTCAAGCCTTGATATAGTAGCTGCTTTCTGTGGTCCTGTCTTCCTATTATCTATGTGTGAAGTAGATTGTTCCTTTTCTGCTCTTGAGATCAGATCTCCAAAGAATTTCTTTCTTCCCAAATATGCACTCTTATTTTCCTTCTTATGACTCGTCTTTCCTGTAGTTAGTAGAGTGGGGGGTGTTTGTGGATGTTGCTATTGTCCTACTGGCACACATGGACCCTATGTGTATCAATTCATCCTACAAGTGCTTCAGTTTCTATAGAGGTGAGCCCGCTCAAGTTCGTTAGAGCGATGCGTAGGTTCTTACCTCTCGTCTTACCACCCAGTGAATGTATAGCTGAAGACACCCTAAAGAAACACCCAAAAATTCACACTTCTAAGTGTCCCAGCAAGACATTAGTGAGCCCGCTCAATTTTGTTAGAGCACTGCGCAAGTTCTTACCTTTCGTCTTACCACCTAATAATTGTATCGTTGGAGACACACTAAAAAAACACATGGAAATTGCACCTCTAAGTGCCCCAGTGTAGGATTGGTGAGCTCGCTCAAGTTCGTTAGAGTGATGTTCAGGTTCTTACCTCTCGTCTTACCTCCTGACAATTTCAGACTGGGTACACTTTATCCTCTAATAAACAAATCTATTGGATTGGATTGTCACTGCCATCCTCGGCAACGGCGCCAAAATGTTGGGTTGTATTAATCACTATTAAATCACTAAAAAAATACACATAAGTTATCAATCCAGAGACTTCTTTTATTTCAATGACAGTCACATTATCTGTGTCGCTACATTAAACCAGAAGCAAATCCAAATAAAGGAAATCATTGCTGAAGTAAATGTTGGAATGAAATCACTCATGCAAAAATAAAATGATCTACAAGACTGTAATCACACCTCAATTGATCTGTCCTAGCACGCCACACAAAAATTACCCAGCTGGTA
This sequence comes from Pinus albicaulis, assembly GCA_034641835.2. NCBI lineage: Eukaryota > Viridiplantae > Streptophyta > Pinopsida > Pinales > Pinaceae > Pinus > Pinus albicaulis. Next base: position 674,392,351 of record CM076579.1, read on the forward strand.
TCCCTGATCTCATATGTGTAATAACATATAAAACATTGGAATTGAAGCAGATCTATTCACAGCTAAAATAGCAGCAACAACACTTCCACTGATACATAAAAAAAAAAAAAACACGTATACACAACTACCTTAACCACTGCAATCCCTGCTAAAGAGGAGGACCCTTCCTCCCTAGCAGGGTGCAGGTAGAGAAAGGACTTAATGAAAACTAAATCAGATAATGCATGTAACAACAACAACAGGATAAATTGTATTAACCCGAGAAAAAATTACAGAGCCAAAGTAATGTTGTTCTGTGCTAACCTTTCAACCTCGAGGGTCGATAACTATATAGTGATTACATCTCAGAAAAACTGTTAGGTCCGTATATCACTAGTATAGTCCCTTATTATTGTTATTGTAACCCCCTTATTGTTATTATTGTTCCCTTGTAACCCCCATTTTGTTATTATTGTGCCCTTAAATTATTATTGTTAGGTCGGCTAGGATTACATTGTGGCCCACTAGGATTACATTATGGCCCCATGGACTCCTATATATAGAAAGGAGGTTTTGTAAATTGTATCATCGAAGAATTGTGCATTTATGTAATGTATTGGAGGTTGCCCCCTCGAAGTGGCTTATTTCTAAGGCGTTGATATCTCTTTTCTTCTATTTTTGAAGCTGGTTACACAACAAAAACAAGGGATGGATCAGTCATGAGAACCTTATGATTCTCATGCTAATAAAAATAGAATACATATGGTTACAACCACTTCTTAATAAAAGTATGACTGGAAAATTATATATTACAATCAAAGCTGCCTAGAGGTTGTTATCCAAAAATACAATACTTATTAACTTCTACAGCTATCATGATAAATCACAACTGTAGCGTAACAACTAGAGGATAGGTCAGCATGAGGAATTGACGAGATCCAGTCAATGGTACAGCTGTAATAGCAGTTCGCCAGCGGGTCTGTAACAGCATGGTATAGCAGCGTCATGGTGTAAAAAGCTCATTGTAGCAACACACCTTTAACTGCTCCTATACACCTCGTGCTAAAGATATTTTGTGCTACAAATGGCATCTGGAAAGAAAAAAAAGGACCATATATCTTCTCCAAACATTCATCCTCAGTTAGTCATAAAAAATGCACAATACATCATAATAATTGATGAAATGGTAGAGTAATGAAAATAAGGTGAAACAACATAAGTTAAGATAGAATGGTAGGAAAAAGAGGCACATATAGTCCCAATGGTTATAGTCATGAGTTAAAATAGGGGAAACAAATGTAGGAAATAAGTGCAAAACCGGCACCCAACGGGTGGTACCAGATATCTATGTGCTTGGACCTATCATGAAAGACAAGATTAATCTAGAGTTTAATGCA